>QEPC01008436.1:4625246-4657528 GCA_003113815.1 Sphenodon punctatus | reverse complement strand
GAGAGAGAGAGAGAGAGAGAGAGAGAGAGAGAGAGAGAGAGAGATTCCCAGACCCGCTGTGCCAGGCTGCTATCAGCTGGCCAAGGTCAACCATCAGAGAACTGACAGCTCCAGCTCCCTCACAACTCATTCCCAGCCATCCAAGATTGCGTTGGGTCCTGTGTCCCCTCCGTGGGCCCTGGTGTCTTGTCTCCTCTTCCCTGTTGTTTGGGTGGGTGTGCTGGGGGACGGCGGGTCTGCCTGTGCTCAGAGACATTGGAATTTCGGCCCTCCCCTTCTGTTGCATGGTGTTGGGCTGTGCCTGTGCCCTGTGCATCCCTGCCCTGTGCTTTGTGTGTTGCTGCAGCATAGCTGCCGGGTTGTCACTGCTGGACAGCGCCTCTCCTCTCTGTGCCCTCTGACCCTACCTGCTCCGTGTGCTTTGCCGGCTGCCTGTGTCACCTCTGCAGCCCTGTTCCATGCATGTTGTTTCAGGGTTTGGAGGGGCCGTGGGCTGTGGTCCTTGCTGAGGGGGCTGGTGTGGCCTGTTTGTTGTGTGCACTGTGCTCTGTCCTGCACCCCCCATCCCCGGTTCTGGACCCACTGCTCCCTTTCCCTGTTGGGTTCCTCTGTGTGCTTGTGTGGACTATGGTCTGTGGATGAGTTCTGTGGATTTGGGGATCTGTGGCATCTGGCTGTCTAACCTGTGTCTCGGGGCTTGGCTGGGGCCGGCGTGCTCACCCACCCACCTCCACCCACCAGGCTCACAGCAGCATCCGTGTAAAAAGGGCCATAGATTTGTATCTCTTTCAGTTTTTGTCTTGGTTCTTTCTTTCTCCGAATGAAGGAACAATTATCTCACCTAACGTTGTTTAATAATTTTACTTATCTGAAAAAATAGTAAAATGCCATTAAAAAAAATCCATAAAATGTATTCCCTTTAGAATATTTTTCTCCCAGGGGAAAAATATATTTTAAAGCTTGGATGGTTTGTATAACTTGGCAACATATACTTGTGTGTGAGTGTCATGGAGCTTTGTTAATATTATCCTAATACCTATGCAAAATAATAAATATTTTGACATATTTCTGGGAATAGCCAACCCTGTTAACTTCCACTTAAAGTGCTATTATTCAAGATTATTATGGATCATAATGTGCCTTTGGGGAAAAATCAGTCCAACGTAAGTGTCCATTAAGTGAAAGTTAGTGATGGTAGATACCTACAAAAGTACATGCGGTATTCACATGAACACCAAATTAATTTGATATGATAGCACCATTGAAGTGTTAAGCCAATTCCTAATTCATGAAGAGATTTTTTCCCCCCCTTGATTAAAATACCATCCTGAATGTATGTTTAGGCCTCAGTCTTACAAATGCTTGGATGCAAGTAGTGGCATTCAAGTCAGCAGGAATATTTGCCCAAAATTGTTTGTGGGCCCAAGGTTAAAGCAGACTGGCCACCTACAGCCACATATTGGTTTTGGAAAAAACTCTTTTGTGGTGTCTTTCTACCCTCTGATTGCTGTTCAACACTCCGTTGCAAAGGTCATCCACCTCACCTGCCACTTTGATGATGTTCAACCCTATCTTCGTCCTTAGGCTTCCACTGGCTCCTTCTCCCTCTTTGAATCAGTCCAAACTCCTTGTTTTCACCTTCAAGACTATCCTACCTTCCCTACCTTTCTGCCCTCATTTCCCACTACATTCCCACCTGGTAACTTCAGTCTACTTCTCATTCTATCCTCACACACCCCAGTCTCCTGCTCCCAAATAATCATTGCCTGCCCCATCTCTCACACTTTCCTCTCTGCCTGAAGTTTCTCCCAGAACATATACCTTTCTCTCCTTCTCCCTACTTTTAAACCCCTCTTAGAAAGCTATCTGGGAGGGGTCTGTGACTTTTGAGTGACACAGCTGCGGAGCAGCCACTTAGGTGAAACGAGTGGGGAGGGATTCTAGAACCATGGGGGGAGGAGAAGTGCACTGGGCTGGCCTTTGAAACGGACATGAAATCGAAATGTCCCAGCACGAATGCTGGGGAACCAGAATGGAGAACCTGACTTGCAGAGGCCGTGTCCCATGCCCACAGTACCTATGAGTGGTGGGCCAGTCTGCTGGCTGGGTGACTACTCGAGTTCATATGGGCAGGGGATACGTGGGTGCCCATTGCCACACACTTTTTTGCCTTGCCCTGCATGGTGCACTCCAGATTTTTCAGAAGTGAGTGGGTGCTCTGAGGCTCAGAGGAGCGCACATCCCCCGCACCACCTTCAGACAGGCAGCTGGATGAGCGGCTCCTGGGTGGCCATGTGTGGTAGCATCTCATTTAAAACAAGAGTCTTCTGCCCTGTAACTAAGCTAAGTTAATGACCTGCGCCTGCAACTCTCAACTTCATAAATGTATCTCTGTCTCTTTTATGTTACTCTCTCTCTTGTCTCCCTTCCCTCATCCATCATACATAGTAAGCCCCCAGGGGAATGGACCTGTCTCTAATTCATGATTGTTCAGTGCCAGGCACATTGCTGGTGCAATATGAATAGTTAATTCATATTCATCATCATCATCTTTATTTTTATATAGCGCCCCCCTGTCATTGCACTTGGAGCGCTTTACATATACATATAACACAATTTTTAATCCTCACAACAACCCTGTGAGGTAGGTTAGGCTGAGAGAATATTGTGACTGGACACACATATATATGCTAGCAACAAACTGTGCTTTAACCCTGATTTTTATTTTGGACTAGATCATCTTACTATCTTTCCATCCTAAATCTATATTTATATTGATTGATTGATTGATTGATTGATTGATTGATTGATTTAGAGTTTTACCTCGCCCTTCCCAGATGTCTCAGGGGGACTTAGAAGACATTTGAAACCATTTGGCGAGTAAGCTACAACAGCTATGCTCTTGAAAGAAGTTTTGTCCTACAGAGGAGTTTTAAGTTTGATTGCACTTAGGACATTGATCTTTCAGGACATCACAAAAAAAAGTAAGCTCTTCAGGTTGCATTGTCAAGGGTATTATGGGGATGGCACCCACACTTAGAGCTGACCAACGTTTTCCCATTATAAGTCCCTGTTTTTATTTTGTTCAACAATTTGAAAGTTGAGCTAAGATTTTCTATACCTCATGTCCAATTTTTCCCTCCTTTGGCTCTGGGTGATGGTCATTTCTGGCAAAAAGGTTAAGATTTATTTTTTTTTGCTTAAAATAAGTAAGCAGGTTTTGTTCATTTCACTACAGTGGTCTAGTTCATTGGAGCAGGGACTTCTTACTTGAAGGTTTGACTAAAGGGCTACCTTTGAATCAGGGATGTGCTATTTCCCATTCAAGCAATATTTTGCTCAAATTTGGACAAGTTATAAATCTCCAAAGGAGAGTGTGCACCTGCTTGATAGGTAGAATTTGCCATTATTCCCTGAAGATTATGAGCACGATCCAGCTCCCATTGAAGTCAATGGCTAAACTCCCATTGAATTGTATGGAGCTGGATAGCGCTCTCAGTGTGTAATGGAACACACTCCAGTGGCAAGGTGAGTAGGAATGCTTCAGCAAGAATCTCCTGGCAGTTTCTCCCCAGTGCAGTGGTGTTAAGAACATAAGATAAGAAATGCCTTACTAGCTCAGACCAATGGTCCAATTGAACACAGCACTCATCTCTGAATGTGACAAACCTTGGTCACCTGAAAGAAGTACCCAAAGGCCACAATGGGATGATCCGTTCCCTGTTGTTCATTTCCAGCTCCCAACAGCAAGAGACCACGTTGCCCAAAACCTACCCGGCCAATAGCCGCCAATGAACCCATCCTCCAGAAACTCGTCCAATCCCTTACAAAACCCAGCTACACTACGGGCCTCCACCACAAACTATGGCAACAAATTCCACAACTTAATTGTGTGCCGAGTGAAAAAATACTTTCCCCTATCTGCCTTCAATCGGCTACCCATTAGCCTCATGGAGTGTCCCCCAGCTCCAGCACTATTTGGGAGGGCAAATAACCACTCCCCATTTACTCATTTCACATCACTCATGATTCCACAAACCTCCATCATATCTTCATCAGTCATCCTTCCCCATCATCATCAGCTGTAAAACCTTATATCCTTCCAATACCGTGTAATAAATGTGTGCTACTTAGTACTGCTGGATATATACTTTACTTTTGTTCTGGTCTCAGTCTTTTAAGCTACACCTTAGTTACAAATAGTCACTGACCGGAGCCAATATGCATGTTGGTTACAGTCCTAACTCCACTAAGGTCAATGGCAAAACTCACATTGACTTAAACAGAGTGAAGATTGCACTCACTGAGTTCAGTGGCTGTTGTTATGGGTAGAGGTTGACTGGAACATATGGGGGGAAAGACTTCATGAAAAATGTCAATGTTTGTAGGTGATGATTTGGAAGAGTTGTCACAAATCAACGTGACTCTGGAGAAGATTCTAGAGCAAATTGACAAACTAAATACTAACAAATCACCAGGGCCAGATGGCATTCACCCCAGAGTTCTGAAGGAACTCAAATATGAAATTGCAGACCTACTGTTAGTAATTTGTAACCTATTGCTAAAATCTGTCACTGTACCAGAGGACTGGAGGGTGGCAAATGTAACCCCGATATTTAAAAAAGGATTCAGAGGTGATCCTGGAAACTACAGACCAGTAAGTTTGATGTCTGTGCTGGGCAAAATGGTGGAAACTGTCATTAAGAACAGAATCGGTGGGCATGTTGATAAGCATGGCTTAATGGGGAAGAGTCAACATGGATTTAGCAAAGGTAAGTCATGCCTCACTAATCTCTTGGAATTCTTTGAGAGTGTACATAAGCATATGGACAAGGGAGACCAGGTAGATATAGTGTACCTGGATTTCCAGAAAGCATTTGATAAGGTCCCACAGAAAAGACTCTTGAGAAAATTAAGAAGTTATGGGGTAGGAGGCAGTATCTTACTATGGACTGGTAGCTGGTTAAAGAATAGGAAGCATAGAGTAGGACTAAATGGTCAGTTTTCACAATGGAGAGATGTAAAAAGTGGTGTGCCTCAGGGATCTGTATTGGGTCTGGTGCTGTTTAATGTATTAATTAATGATCTGGGAAAGGGCCTTAAGAGTGAGGTGATCAAATGTGCAGATGACCAAGTTATTCAAGGAAGTTAAAACATGAGCAGACTGTAAAGAATTGCAACAAGATCTTATGAGACTGGCTGCCTGGGCATATAAATGGCAGATGAGATTTAATGTGGACAAGTGCAACGTGATGCACATAGGGAAAAATAATCCATACTATGGGTACACAATGCTGGATACTAAACTAGGAGTTACTACTCAGGAAAACGATCGGGGAGTGATAGTGGACAATACACTGAAATCCTCAGCCCAGTGTGCAGCAGCAGTCAACAAAGCAAACAGAATGTTAGGAGTTATTCGCAAAGGGATAGAGAATAAAACTGAAGAGAATAAAACCTTTCTCCCCTTATCTCCGTCCAAAACTCTGCTGCCAGGGTCATCCACCTCGCCCGTAGCTTCAACCACGGGCAGCCCCTCCTCTCCTCTCTGGCTCCCCCTTCCTGAACGAATCCTGCACAAGCTCCTAGTCTTCACCTATAAAGCTCTTCACAACCTTGCTCCCCCCTACCTCTCTACGCTAATTTCCCTCCATACTCCAGTCCATGAACTCTGCTCCTCCTCTGTCCCCTCTCTCGCCCTCCCACGCCTCCCCTGCTCCCCTAACCGCCTTCGTCCCTTCTCCCTAGCTGTCCCCCACGCCTGGAACTCCCTCCCTGCTCACATCTGCATTGCCTCCTCCCTCCGTACCTTCAAATCCTGCCTCAAGACCCACCTCTTCCGCTCTCCCCTCCCCCACTCCTCGCTCCCCTCACCTAACTCCTGCTGATACCCTCCATCCAGTACAATCTGTTACCTAAGGTCTGTGTACTCATATCCTAACCACATGGACCAACCAGCCATCATTCTCGATGTAACCAAGCCAAGCGCATGCACCTGGGACCTCGCATCTTTGTGAATGTTATGCTCCATCTCTCCCCCCCACAATCTCTCAGATTGTAAGCCCTAGGGCAGGGACCATGTCTATTCAATTACTTGTAAACTGCCAGGTACATTGCTGGTGCTATATAAATGCTTGCTAATAAAATAATAAAAATAATAATAATGTCATAATGCCTGTATACAAATCGATGGTGCGACCGCACCTGGAATATTGTGTGCAGCTTTGGTTGCCCCATCTCAAAAAAGACATAGCTGAACTAGAAGAGGTACAGAGAAGGGCAACGAGAATGATCAAGGGCAGGGAATGGCTTCTGTACAAAGAGAGACTTGACAAGCTGGGTCTCTTCAGCTTAGAGAAGACAGAGGGGACATGACAGAGGTTTAAAAAAATCTTGAGTGGTGTAGAATGAGTGGAATGGTTACTTACCCTCTCAGATAGTACTAGAACTAGGGGACACTCCATGAAACTAGCTGCTGGCAGATTTAACACATATAAAAGGAAGTACTTTTTCACTCAATGCATAATTAACTTATGGAATTTGTTTCCAGAGGACGTTGTCAAGGTCAGTAGTATAGCTGGGTTTAAAAAAGGACTGGATAAGTTCTTCGACAGTAGGTCCATTAATGGCTATTAACCACGGGCAGGGACTGCATCCATTTCTATGTTCCGTACAGCGCCAAGTACATGACTGGCGCTGTATAAATGTTTATAATAATAAATAATAATAAGCAGCTTACGGGAGGAACTTCTTACTGTCGGGAGCTGGGAGTGAACAATGAGGAATGGATTGCCCATTGCGACTGTTGGTTCTTCTCCCATGTCAGCACAGACAGTACGCCCACACGGCTGAAATCAGTGCTTCATAGAAGTCTCCTGGGGAATAAAATCCCCCCAGGATGTTCTGAGCAAATTCAGGGGGGGCTTGGCCGGTTAATATACAAAATAAGTAGAAACACCCACTCCCTTTCCAGCTGGTAATAGTAACAATACAGTCCGACAAGGGAGATTCCAATACTGGAGAATGGACACTCCTTATTGAGCATTGGCCCCGGGGGAGTGCAGCAGCAGATTAGAGATGGGTCTAAGTTAGCAAATCTGTCTCTGATCTGAAAGGCCGCAATTAATTTTTTTGCCAGATTAGTATAACCGCTGGGTTTGCATTGACCAACAGGTGGGCGAGCAGCACCTGTTCGGATTGCCCCAGGAGTTTTCCAATGAATTCCGCCAGGTAGTGCCTCCTGGGTGAATTGTACAAATGGCAGTTAAAGATCAAATGTTCGAAGGGACACAATCTATTAACAAAGGGGACCCCCCTAAAGCGCCCTTCTAAGATCTATGTAGGAAGGGCGTTGGCTCTAGCACAGGCAATGAGGGCCTTCCCTCTCGGCGGAATTGCAGCTTTCAGGTAAAGGGCCATCTGTCCTGGGTTAGGTACCCAAGCCAGATAAGAGTGCATATGGGGTGCTGCCCTGATACTTCCCAGCTCCTCCTATCTCCCTGTATCTCACCATCTCCCCCACCCATACTAATGGCCATTCTCTTGATCTTGTCATCTCTAGAAACTGCTCTGTCGCTGATCTCTCCTTCAATCCTCATCCTATATCAGACCACTTCCTTGCCTCTTTCAACATTTCCCACTGTCCCCCCTCCTCTTCCCCTTCTCTACGCCCCTTCCGTGACCTTCAAGCTATTGATCCCCTGGACTTTGCCTCCTCTCTCTCTCCCCTTCTTCCTACAGTCTTCTCTTCCTCCTCCCCTGACTCCGCTGTCTCTGCTCTCAACGCCTCTCTCTCCTCCACACTTGACTCCCATGCCCCTCTCTCTTCCCGCCCTGCCTTCTCCCACAACCCCCGTCCTTGGCTCACCCCTAGTATCCGCCACCTCCGTTCTTGCACTCGTGCTGCTGAACGACTCTGGCGCAAATCCCATTCTCACGCTGACTTCCTTCACTTCAAATTCTGTCTCTCCACCCTTACTTCTGCTATCTCCCTTGCTAGACAACACTACTATGCCTCCCGCATTGAGTCCTGTTCTCGGGACCCTCGCCGCCTGTTCTCTACCTTTGACTCCCTCCTCAAGCCTCCCTGTCCTCCCCCTCCTTCTTCCCTTTCTGCTCAGGATCTTGCCTCCTTCTTCACCTCCAAGATAGACAAGATCCGCCTCGACATCGCTTCCCACTCCTCTCTTCCCACTCCCACCCCTCTCCCTCCTCCCCCTCCTTCTCTCATGTCCTCCTTCTCCCCTGCCTCCCTTAAGGAAATCTCCTCTCTGCTCTCCTCCTCCAACCCTTCCACTTGCCCCCTTGATCCCATTCCTTCCCGCCTCCTCACCTCCATTACTCCCACTGTCGCCCCTTCCTTCCTGCACATCATCAACCTCTCCCTCTCTACTGGCTCTTTCCCTTCTGCCTTCAAACATGCCACAGTCTCTCCTATTCTCAAAAAGTCCACTCTTGACCCCTCTGACCCTTCTAGCTATCGTCCTGTCTCACTCCTTCCTTTTGCTTCCAAGCTGCTTGAACGTGTTGTCTACTCCCGCTGCCTTGACTTCCTATCCTCCAACTCCTCCCTTGACCCCCTCCAATCTGGCTTCCGCCCCCTTCATTCTACTGAAACTGCTCTCGCTAAGATCACCAACGATCTTCTGGTGGCTAAATCTAAACGTCTCTATTCCATTCTTGTCCTCCTTGATCTCTCTGCTGCCTTCGATACTGTTGACCACTCACTCTTGCTGGATTCCCTTCACTCCCTTGGCTTTTGTGGCTCTGTCCATAACTGGTTCTCCTCCTACCTCTCTGACCGCTCCTTTAATGTGTCTCTCTCCAACTCCGCCTCCTCCTCCTTCCCCCTCTCAGTTGGTGTTCCTCAAGGCTCTGTTCTTGGCCCTCTCCTCTTCTCGATCTATACCTCATCCTTAGGCAAACTCATTGCCTCCCATGGCTTCCAATACCACCTCTATGCTGATGACACTCAACTCTATCTCTCTACTCCCTCTCTCTCTCCCTCTGTTCAAGCTCGTCTCATCAACTGTCTCTCTGACATCTCTACCTGGATGTCTCAACGTCAACTCAAACTCAACATGGCTAAAACTGAACTCCTTATCTTCCCCCCTCATCCTTCCTCTCCTTCCTCACTGTCAATAACTATTGATGGAGTCACCATCCTGCCTGTCCCCCAAGCCCGTAGCCTAGGCTTCATCTTTGACTCAGCCCTTTCTTTTAAACCCTACATTGACTCTGTTGCTAAATCCTGTCGCTTCTCCCTCCATAACATTGCTAAGATTCGCCCTTTTCTCTCTGTCTCGTCTGCCAAAACTCTTGTTCATGCTCTGGTCATCTCTCGCCTCGATTACTGTAACCTCCTTCTCACTGGCCTTCCCCGGTCTCACCTTTCTCCCCTCATCTCTGTCCAAAACTCTGCTGCCAGGGTCATCTACCTCGCCAGTCGCTTCGACCATGTGCAGCCCCTCCTCTCTTCGCTTCACTGGCTTCCCCTTCCTGAACGAATCCTGCACAAGCTCCTAGTCTTCACCTATAAAGCTCTTCACAACCTTGCTCCCCCCTACCTCTCTGCACTTATCGCCCTCCATACTCCAGCCCGTGCACTTCGCTCCTCCTCTGTCCCTTCTCTCACCCTTCCACGCCTTCCCTGCTCCCCTAAGCGCCTTCGTCCCTTCTCACTTGCTGCCCCCCATGCCTGGAACTCCCTCCCTGTCCACATCCGCCTTGCCCCCTCCCTTCATACCTTCAAATCTCTCCTTAAAACTCACCTCTTTCGCTCTGCTCTGTCTGACTCTTTATCCTGCTGAGCCACTATTCCTATACCTACGATCGGTTTACCCTTATCCTTGCAACATGGACCTGCCTGCTGTCATTCTCATCGTAACCAAGCCAAGTACGTGCACTTGAGACCTCGCATCTTCATGAATGTTAGACCCCTTGTCTCTCCCTCTGTTCCCCTTCCTAAGTCTCTCCCCCAGCTCCTGTCTCTCAGATTGTAAGCCCTAGGGGCAGGGACCGTGTCTATTTTATTACTTTGTAAAGTGCCAGGTACACTGCTTGCGCTATATAAATGTTTGTTAATAATAATAATAATAATAACAACAATAATCTGGTAACCACTTCCCTAATAAGTTCAGCTGGTGGCTTGTGTGCCAAATATTCCCCTGAGAAGCCCAAGCGCCCCAGAGCAGACCCCATCCACACCACCTATGGGCTGACGTAGGGGTCATCCCCTAGAACCCTAAGCAGTCCAGAAGTCTGATTAGCTGCCATTTTACCCCAGAACCTCAGGGCTTGCTCAATAGCCACATGCTGCCAACTGAAGTGATCAGCTTCCTGTCTGATGGCAGCATGTGTAGTGCCCCTGGGGATGCACAAGAGGCCCTGAAGGAATTTGGCCTGTTGGGAATTGAAGGATTTGGGGAGAAAGGGAGCCCAAAGTTCAGCGCTGTATAGGGCCTGGGCCCTAGCCTTGCTGTTGTGGACTTGGATATATGCCTGAGCATGTAAAGAAACTGAAAATAGAGTGGGAGGAGCCCTTGCTGCAGGTGTAGTCCGTTGGATATGGTCCTTCCAGTTCCCTGATTGATGAAAGAGCATCCCCAAGTAACAAAAACTTGAGACCTGCTGTAAAGACTGCCCTGCTATGGACCAGTTTTGACTCCTCCTTTTGGCAGAAAAGACCACTATCTTGGATTTCTGGGCATTGATTGTCAGCCTGTGAGCATCACAAAAGGTCGCAAATGCTGAGAGCTGCCTGGTTAAGCCAACGCGGGTCTGGGAAAGTAGAGCCACATCGTCGGCGTAGAGAAGGGACCTGATTGGTCTGGAAGCCAATTGCGGGGGGTGGGGGGTGGGGTTTACCCATGAGGGTAAACACACAGTGATAATGAACATTTTAAATGAACAATTTAATTTTAGTTATTATTACGGATATAACTCTACCAATGTACCTGGTTCTGTGCAATTATTAGTTAGAGACAGGTCCCTGCCCTGTGTGGCTTAGAAGTTAAGGGAGAAGAGACAAGGGAGAGGGGAACATAGAGAGAGACAGTGATACAGTCACATTATCTGCAAATGTAAGAAGGAGATGGACTGCTAAGTCAAGATGATAGATGTCCAAGTCCTGGGTCACAGTCCTGACACCTCTTTCCATTGATATCTAGTTCCATTGACTTTAGTGGTACTACACCTGCAAAACCTGCTTTCAGACTTTGGGTTTCTTTAGATGGACCTGGGAGTGGCCAGTCTTGCATCCCCCACATGTAGCCTCACCTATGCTGGGTTTATATGGGCCCGGCAGCTGCCATGGCACAGAGTCTGCCCACACTGTGCCCCCCCCCCCCGACACACACACACACTATAGAGCTGTGGGCACTGGGCAGATCATCCACTGCTCTAGGCTGCTGCCCACAGCTCTATGGAGTTGCCATGGGCAACTCCTGGCTGGGAGCAGAGCTGCAACAGTCATCCACGAGTAGACGGACTACAGCGCTGCTTCCAGACAGTGCCCCAGGTTTGGGAAGCCCACTCCACCGTCAATGCTCCAGGATGTTCTGGAGCATCGCTAGCGGGGCTGGAGCCTGTTCCACGTGCACATCTGGCACTCCGCCTTTAGGTGGTTGGGGTGCCTGGGTGAGAGGCAGAGCAGGGCTGTAGGTGCCATCCGTGTAAAAGCACCCATTGAAAAAAATGCTGTGGAAAATCTCTTCGGTCCTTTGTGACATGTGAATTGTTGAACCACATGATGCCTTAGCGGTAATTGTTTGAAAAGCTACCCTGGATAATATCTACAGGGTTACCATGTGGTAAAGCAATTCACCCATCACAAATTGCCTAGGAGAAACCCCACCAGGGGGCTCCCATGTGTCACATTTTGTAACTTTTCAAAAAGTAATTTTGTGATTTCTGAAAGCAACTTATGTTTTAGGATTGCAGCCCTCATGTTTAATTGTCTCCACTTCTCAAGGACATGAGGAGAAGAGAGAGGAAGGAGAGCATAGGACGTACCAGACTGAGTCAGACAAATGGTCTGTCTAGCCCAGCATCCTTTCTCCAGCCATGGCCACCTTTGGTTGATTCAGAGAAGTGTACAACACATCCTAGTCACTCCCAGCCTCTGCCAATCAGAGGTCTTATTTTATTTACTTATTTATTTATGTGTTGCATTTTTACCCCGCCCCTCCTGAACACAGCTCGGGGCGACTTCCAATCACAAACCCACAATATAAACAGTCTAAAACACATACAATCATTTCAAAACATTAAAAATCATTCCAAAAACATTAAAAATAAGCAGGACCTGGGATATAAAACCAGTTAGGATGGGGGAGATAAAAATTTCAACTACCACCCCCCCTCCTCAAAGGCCAGAGTGAACAGCCAGGTCTTACATCTTCGCCGAAATACCAACAGGCTTGGGGCCAGATGGGCCTCCTCCAGTAGGGAGTTCCAAAGACGCGGCCTGGCCACTGAGAATGCCCTCTCCATTGTGGCCCCCCGCTTAATGCCGGGGACCTCCAAGAAGGCACCCCCGGCAGACCGAAGGAGCCGCTCCGGGGCGCGGAGGGCGAGGCGGTCCCCGAGGTATGAGAGGCCGAGACCATGAAGGGCTTTATAAACCAATACCAGCACCTTGAACCTGGCTCGGCACACAATCGGCAACCAGTGCAGAGCTCGGAGCACTGGTGTTATGTGCTCCTGGCGACCCGTCCCCAAAAGAAGACGGGTCGCCGCATTCTGCACTAGTTGCAGCCTCCGAACCAGGCACACGGGAAGCCCTATGTAGAGCGTGTTGCAGTAGTTCAGCCTCGAAGTGACGAAGACATGGATGAGGGAGGCCAGGTCCGGGCCGGAGACGAACGGACGCAGCCTCCGCACCAGATACAACTGGCAGAAGGCAGCCTTAGCGACTGTCTCCACCTGCCACTCTAGACGGAGGTCCGCATCCAGCACCACCCCCAGACTCCGGACCTGTTGAGCTATAGGAGGGCAAACCCCGCCCAATCAGGGGGGCCGACACCCTGCTGTAAAGACTCACCACCATCGCCTCCATCTTATCGGGGTTGAGCTTCAGTCTGCTCTGCCACATCCATTCTGCCAAGGCCTCCAAACACTGGGATAGCACCGAGATAGCAGGGTCTGGGTCCGTTGAAAAGGAGAGGTACAGCTGAGTATCATCAGCATATTGGTGACACCGCACCCCGAACCCTCTCACAACCTCCCCCAGGGGCTGCATATAAACATTAAATAATAATGGAGACAGACTAGAACCCTGCGGAACACCGCATGATAAAGCGCAGGGTATCTCCTGATGCACTTGGCCAATAGTCATTTATGGGCCTATTCTCTAAGAATTTGTCTAATCCAAGGAGTTGGGAGCACAACTCCTGTTCTCTGTTAATTGTACTCACTTCTCAGTCAGTCAATTACCCTCCATCCAGTCACCCAACCAGTTTTTTGCATAGATACCCTTCTAGTTCGGTCTTCACTTGAAGCATTCCCCAATCAAGTATTTCCATTTCTGCAGCACCTTGAATCGGGCTCGGAATGCTATAGGCAACCAGTGCAGAGCTCGGAGCACTGGTGTTATATGCTCCCTACAGCCCATACCTATCAGAAGACAGGTCGCCATATTCTGCACCAGTTGCCGTTTCCGAACCATCACTAGGGGCAGCCCCACATAGAGCGTGTTGCAGTAATCCAGCTTTGAGGTGATGAACGCATGGATGAAGGTGGCCTGTCTTCTGACAGGAACAGGCCGTAGGTATGAGTTAGAACACTTCTGACAGGGACGGGCCTATATGTAGGTAAGAGTTAGAACACTATATTTTATTGTAATATTTTCATTTTAATGTGATTTTGCAGCTACCTGCCCCACCAACAGTAAAAAATAAAATTAGAAAATTGAGGTCTGTGGCACCCCTCCAAATGCAGAGCCCACCCCCATAGAATATGCCTTTAGTTGCTTCCCCTACACTTCCCTGTGCTCGCTGCCTCCTTCTCCCAGTTTGTACCCAGACCACTCTGCCAGTGTCAACCAGAAAAGGGGACCATATAGAGGTTGGCACTTGGGGAAGCTGCTATGGGCCCAATTAGCCCCACCTCCTGACCCCTCTTCCCAAGGTCTAGAAGACCTGACTGCCCCAATTCATAGTTCCCCTGCCCACCCAACCCACAGGCGGTCTGTGTCACCCATCCAAATGCAGAGCCCCTGCCCCTCCACAGCACATGATTTCAGGTTGCTTCTCCTCAGCTCCACTCCACCTCCTCAATGCCCCGTGTTTGCTGTGTCCTCCTCCAAAACCTGTATGTTTTTGCCATTTTCTTGCAAAATTCTCTGGGAAAAGGAAAAAAAAATCTGTTTTTCTCTGGGAAAAAGCAAAATCTCTAGTTTTCCATTGCAAAGAAAAAATGAGTAACCCTAATTATGAGGTATTGTTTGAGGGGGGGAAAAGGGGAACACACACCATCGACTCAGCATAGAGGTCTTAAAAAATAACTCTCTTTATAGTCAATGAAACAGAAGTGAAGGAAAAATCTTATATCCTAATAATAAGATGTAAAACTTTCTTCTAGCAAAAAAATATACATTTATTTTATTTTATTTATATTGCTAGAAGATTGTTAGGTGGAGATAAAGGTAAAACCAGACGTGACAGTGGCCCACTTAGGCCTGCTTTGCCCCACGGGCCTCTGTCATATGTGGTTCCTGGCTGCCAGATGTTAAGCCAGGGTATCCTTGGTCATGTTGGCAGCTAGCCCGGGCTCTCACCTCCGTAACAAGCCAAGGAAACAGCTCAGATTAGGACCCGCTGGACTGGAGGAAAGCAGGCCATCCTGGAGCTTGCATCTCTTGCTCCAGGCCAGTCTGCCAGCCCAGGCTGCCTCCATCATGGGCAACTGCCATGGTGGCCATCAGTGCCCGCCATGGCTGCCTGTCATGGTGGGGGTGAGGAGCTAGGCACAGTGCCGTCGGTCCAGCCAGGAGCAGGTCTGTTCTGTGGGTGCACGCCCAGGACGTGGCAGACTGGCCATCACGTGTGGCTTTACCCAGAGATAATATTTGAAAAAACAAATAGCTAAATTCAGAGGCCACTACAGTCACCATATTGGACATATAACACATTCAGAGGAGTAAACCAACAGAGTAAGAAATGAGAGATTTTTTTCAAACCAAGAGAAAGGACTGTTCTTTCCCAAACTTTTCATAAGAGTTTGTCTCCTTTATCAATCAGCTATAGTGCACATCAGATACAAGTACAGCAGCAGATAAACTAGTTGTGTCTCTTACGTCACACAGGTCATAAAGTCTTTCTTTGGGATTACTCAATAGCAAAGATGAACTATTGTGGGATGATTGTTAAATACCTGGAGATGCTAATTTTGTAATAAATTATGAAGGCCCTTTTCACACGGGTACCCCCCCTGCACACATGTGTGGGAGGGGGGGCACCCATGAGAACACCGTAGTAGGTGCAGGGGGGGGGAAATAGGTGGGTGCCCGTGGGAACACCACGGGTGGTGGGTGGGGTGCGTGCATGCTCCTGCACTTAACCCACCACCCCCCATCACCCAAGCAGAGAGCAACAGGCGCCAATGCCTGATGGTCTGTGTGTGGAGATGGATGGAGGTGGGTGGAAATGGAGGGGGGTCCAGGGGAACGCACCCCCATGCACCGCCCATCCACCATGCTGCCCACCCATCCCCCCACCCACTGCCACCTGTGTGAAAAGGACCTTAGATCCCAGCCTGAAGAATGCTTGCTCACGTGCAATCCCATCAAAATCAGTACGCCTGCTTACTATGCATAACTGTTTTCAAGGGTTAGGCCCTATGACTGGATGGAAAGCTTTGGATTATAAGTTGTGAAGGAAATAACAAAATGTCTGACCTCTTCAATGTGTTACTAGAGCAGAAAACTCACATAATGGCCTTTTTCATACAGACACTCTTTACTGATAAAATGGGCATTACATTTTATTATGCATGTTGCAGGGCTACAGGTGTACTCTATGGGTGCCCTGCAACATGTATAATAAAATGTAACACCCATTTTATCAGTGTTAGAGTGTCTGTGTGAAAAGGGCCTATATTAGTGATGCTCAGGGTGCAATCCACCATCTGTTTAAGTCAGTGGCAAATAATTCATTGTTGAAGATTGACACAACCATCCTGACTGTTCAGATGCCACATGAAGACCCTTTTCAAACAGGCCATGGTGGGTGGGGGAATGGGTGTGTGCCCACAGTGGGTGGAGGTGGGTGTTCACCCATTCCCATGGGCGCACACCCACCTCCACCCAACTCCACACACGGAGCAACCGGCATTGGAGCACGTTGTTCCGTGTGTGGGTGATGGGTGGAGATGGGTGGAGCATGGGAGCACACACCCCACCACCACCAGGGGCGCCGTTCCTACGGGCGCCCACCCATCCCCCACCCACCACAGGTGGCAATCGCACGGACGCCCCCCTCACCCACCGCACATGTGTGTGGTGGGGGGCTGCCTGTGTGAAAAGGTCCGAGGAGTCAGAGAATACCAAAAATCTTCCACATACAGCAGTGTCAGTCACTGGCTTGGCCCCAGCAGAGGACGCACTGCAGTCCAAACACTGATCAGATGTTACCCATGTTGGTATCCTGTCAGCTGTAAGGGGCTGAGTTATGCTGGAGACAGCTGTCAGGGCTCATCTGGGTGGACTTTACAGAATCAGAATGGCAGAGTAGCAGCAGGATAAGGTCCAGGAACATAGTAGGGTGGAACAGGAAAGAGAAATACATGACTGGAAAGCTCAGGCAGGAAAAGGCTCAGATCAAGAACAGGGTAGGGCAGTGGTGACTAATCAGAAGGCTGGGGCGGGCGTGGGGCATCACAGCTACACCAGAGGGGCCTACCAGTAGGACTCAAGCCAAGGTAAAGGCATGGCAATAGGAAAGTAGAGCTGGCTACTGCCCCAGAGGCACAGGTCCAAGTCCCAATGTTCCTCAGAACAGTAAAGTAACACCTGTTTTATGCTGAGAACCAAAACTCCCAGTTTTTTAATGTGGCAAAACAAATGTTTCTGTGACTACAAAAGGTTCAGACTTATTGGACATCAAAATAGTGATATAAACACAGTTGTTTTTGAAATTGCCTCAAATCTTAATTGAAGAAATAAAGTAGTTCAGATTATATCAACTACTTCTGATGGTGAGAGTATGTGAGCTTTCCATCTCTTACATTTGGATTCACACAGTAACCACCCTATTTCTCTAGCTTAACATCTTAGTTAAATGTCCTACGTTTGGATTTCTGGCATGAAGACAGACAGACTTCCACAGGCAGTTTGTGGAGAATATGTAGAAAAATAGCACCAATAAAAAGTTAAAATTTCTAACTTGCTACATATTGGCATAAACAATATGTGGAAGCATGTTCTGGCATAAAAGATACTGTCTAGCAATCCTTTTGGATGACCTACACAAGTCCTTTCTAAAGCAATTCATTATTTTCTGTGTTTCAAAATTAATGTGTTTGGCAAAAGAAAAACTGCATTGTTTTGTTTTTATCAGCTACAGTCATTCATAGTTTCATTATTCATCAGTAATACAGTAAAAAAAAAAAATCTAGTCAAACCTTTGTAGCACTGGATCCAGTAGAATACATCCAAGGCTGAGATATGGCAAAGATTAACAAGCAAATAGGAGAATACTTGTAAGGTTTGCAGGATCAGGACTAAGTTTGTCTATACGTCTAGCAAAAGTGATAGCATGCCAGTGTACAACTGTGATTACTTTGCTAGATTATAGCTGGAAACATTACGTAAAAGCATCACAACACAGAATGTGTTTGAAGAAGAAGGGACTAGAATTTGGAAGATGAGGTGTTCTTCAAGTAGAAATGTCATGGAGATGAATAGCAAATTATGGCAGTGTGCATAACCCTGTAATAATGAGGATTCTATTTAAAGATATCTTATGTGTATGCCTCTATCAGAAAGTGCTGTAAGAATTCAAGAAGTTATGGTGCTAATACATGCCTCAAAAGAAAATAGCTGGTTATGGAATTATTAAAACCAGTTGTCTGTACCAGAGTTTAGGTTAAAGAATTAGAAAAGTATGAAAATAATACTTATTTCTATTTATACAAAAAAAAAAACAACCTAGGCACATTATGCTCAAAGGCTCAGTGAAGTTTAGCACTGATGTAAAATGCTCTGACATACAGAGACTTTGTCTTTCTACACAGAGCTTTCTCTCTCTTCTCTGTGACCTTAGTTATTAGATAACACAGAAATCTGTCTTTGGAATGTACAAAATTAATTCATGTTCATTACAAGAGTGTTTTTCTCAGTCTGTTCTGTTACTCAATGAAGGATGTCAAGAGATAACTGTGTCAAGCTTAAAACAAGGAGACAAATACATCTACTATTGTGTCAATATCAGCATATAACACAACTCAAAATACATTGCAATATCACATTCTTCATTGCCAGGTGATTATTTAGATAAGGGTTTTCTACAAAGACACAAAATTTTCAGAGTAGTCTACAGAAAAGCCTGCCCGTAAAGAGGAACCCTCTTACCCATATTTAATTTCATCCCATAAGTACACAAGACAAATTACAAATTACAAATTTGTAAGAGGTTCAAGCTGACATTTCCCACTTTCCCTTGCTCAAGCCTGTTCATGCCCTTCTGGACTGAACTTGTAACTACTGTTCTAAACCAATCTTCTTAGGATGTTTTTGGACACCTTGGGAATTCCCCCTGTTGCACACAAAAACACCTCCTGTTGCCTCGAGCTTACCATGCAGTTGCACTTTCTATGACATCTGAAGGAATCTACTGCATGGTAACCCCAAGATGAATACCCCAAATTCTTCACTAGGCAACAGTCCTATGCGGTTCTAGTTGCTTCCACCTAACTATTGTTTGGGCTAAAGTCACCCTGAGCCCTCTCACTGGTTCTCCCCAAACAGGTTTAAAAGAATCTAGTGTTGCAAGTTAATCAGGTTTGACTTTCAGCTTCTTTTTACTCCAGTACCCCTGGGTACTGGACCAGCCCCTGCGGTCATTGGGGGAATGACCTTCTTGTGGTCCCCCAAGTTTTTCGGGGGGGCATGTAGGGGAGGGCGTTCTTGGTGGCCGCACCGAGGCTGTGGAACTCCCTTCCAGTGGGGATGCGTCTGGCCCCGGACATTCTCTCCTTTTAAAAAATCTGTAAGACTTGGTTGTTCCGTCAGGCGTTTGGTGGGGGAGACGGATAGAGGGTGGGGGTGGAGATGGATTGGGGGGGGGCGAGGTATGTTTTTATAATTTTATGGTTTTATAATTGTTTTTATGTTTTTGTAAGCCGCCCCAAGCTGCCTGTAGCAGGAGGACCGGGATATTAAGTCTTTTAATAAATAAATAAATAAATAAAATGAAAAGTAGTTTATTTTATTATTATTATTTTATTTATTGTTGGCACCAACTTTTGTCTTGGCCACACATAAGAAAAATAAAACAAATACAAGATAAATCAACAGCAATAAAACAACATAACAATATAGTATCTGGTCCTATATCCCATCATAGAGCACTAACATAATTATAAATAAGCAAGTACGGAATACATGCATAACATAAAAGAATGGGGATCAGGAATAGCACAAGTTAAAACCAATGATAGTATAAACTAATACCACACCTTGCAACCAAGAGAAGATAAAATTAGAAAAACTAACCAAGAAACAATTTACATGAAATCAGCTCATCCTAGAGCAGCCACAGACGTTCCCTCATAAACAATAAACAAAAGGTCGCTACTTCTTTCATCACCCGCTCATCACTAGAAGCAAGCAAAAAAGAAATTCTATAGATAGATAGAGTATGTTCTTTCCCCATCAGGATTGGAGCTAGCCATACAGACCTAATGCAATCATAACAGGGGCAGTACAGCAGTACATGCTCCAAATCCTCTATTGTATCCATCCCACAAAAGCAAACACGAGAGTTATAGGGCTTATGCACATACCTGTCCTCCACCACCACAGAGGGAAAAAGCTGAAAACGAAAAAGGGTATAGGCTCTGCACAAAATTGGATTGCACAAATAATCTAAATAATCCTCGAATTTATGGAGGGTCTTAAAGGAGCTAAGCATAGGCACAGTTTTCCAGGTGGAGATTACCGCAATATCCTCTTGGTTAGCTATGTCTTGCCCTCTTTGCTTAAGGATACATTTCTGATAGGTTACGGGTTTCCCCACAAAACATGAGAAGGCGAGCCCCAACCCTTTCAGGGAGGCATCAATCCCTCTTATCCAAGGGTAGGAACCCCTGCCCTCATATTCTAATTCCTCCGTAAGACACATAGTTGCCAAAGAGTGCTTAGTTTGATTAAACAGTATCAGCCAGTAGCAAAGAGCATGATGTTTATTCAAGAACTCAATAGAGGCTACACCTAATTCTGCCCTAGCAACAGCAGCAGGAATCCCCTGAGACACCCGAAGAAGGCTTCTAAGAAACTTATTCTGTATTATCTCCAACATGTGACTATTTTTAGATATCATAATTTCAGCACCAAAAGTCAACAGGGAGTGCTTAGCCCTAAAAACATCTAAAATAGTAGAGGTCTTAACACCAAATGACTTGCCAGCCAGTCTTAAAATTCCCCTGGCCGCTGCATTAGCCTTTAAAGCTATCAGTCTTTTATGTTTTCCCCACTGACCGTTATTAGTTAGTGTCATCCCCAAATAAACATATGACTTCGCCTCCTGTCTCTTATACACATCTAGAAAAAACATCTAAAATAGTAGAGGTCTTAACACCAAATGACTTGCCAGCCAGTCTTAAGATTCCCCTGGCCGCCGCATTAGCCTTTAAAGCTATCAGTCTTTTATGTTTTTCCCACTGACCATTATTAGTTAACGTCATCCCCAAATAAACAAATGACTTCGCCTCAGTCAGAATTGTTCCCTTCATCAACCAGGGAGATTTTGATGTTCTTCTATTTCCCACCACCATGATTTGGGATTTCTTGGGGTTGACCACTAGGTCATTCTCCTGGCAATAATCTGCCAGTAGATTGAGCCTGTCTCTTATACACATCTAGATGTGTATAAGAGACAGACCGTATATTTAGCAATAATATGATTAATCACAAACAGGTTGTCCATAATGGACATGTTTTTACGAAACCCTGCCTGTTCGAGGGGGATCAGATCATTCCCATATGCCCATTCTTCCAGATGCTTTAACAATAATTTAGAGTGTAACTTCCCAACAACCGGAAGAAGGCTTATTGGCTGGTAGCAACTTGGATCTCTAGAATCCCCTTTCTTAAAAATAGGTATTATAACAATGGAGCCCCAATCCTTTGGAACCCTCAATGATCTATTAACAAAGGTGAAAAAATGCACCAATATAGGGGCCCACCAATCAGGACAAGCACATAGTACCTCAGCCATTATAAAGTCCCCACCAAGGGCTCTGTTAGGTTTAAGCACCATAATAGCTCTGCTAACCTCAGCCACAGTAACACTGTAGTCAAGCCCCTGAATATCATCACCATCCGGGACATTCTTAATATCAAAAACATTGAACTCATCTATATCCCTGGCAGCATTAAAGATTGAGTTGAAATTAAGTTGAGTTACATGCTCTGTCATATGCTCTTTATGACTACCATCTGAATTATGTTGTAAACTGCTTCTTCCACGAGTGGGGAAGACTGCACGGATGAGGAAGACAACATCCTATTAACCAAAGCCCAAAATTCAGCAGAATTTCTTTTCACAGCAGCCACTTTTAACCTAGCCCAATACGAGTTAATATAACTTAACTTTTTGCAGCAACAATTGACCTATATATACGCCTGGTTACAAGAAAATCCTGCCTAACCATGTCAGTAGGTTCTTTAACCCATAGATGCCCAATTGGCAGCTGCAAACAAACGCTTAGCCTCCCAGCATTCTTTATCAAACCACCCACTATCAAAGGACTTTATTTTACCCACCGGGCGCGAAAGAAGAGAAAACCCAAGAGTCCCTATTATTTCCTTAAAGCAATCCTCCAATTTATCACTATTCTCAAAGGAGGCAACTAGAATAGTATGCCGAAGTACCCTAAATTCCTTGCTCCAAAGCAGGTCAATGACCCGAGAATACACAGCCATGGTCCAACGAACACACACTCTACTTTCCTCTGAGGGGGAGTAGCTGGCGTTGAGCACCAACACCCTCTCTTTAATCCAACCTTCCACCGTCACTGATAAGGCTAGATGATCACTTTCAGGTCGTGAGAGTAGCATAAAATCCTCAAAAAGACCCCAATGCTCAGCACGTGTGATGATGTAATCAATGAGGCTTCTACCATTCCCATTTACAAAAGAAAACTCTCCCTCAGGATCCCCAGGTCCTGTTCCGTTCAAGGCCACCAATGAATTTGATTGTAAAAATCTAATCATGCATAGGCCAAGCTCATTCCAAATACCATCTTTGGGCTGCCTAACTGGGATCCCATCATAGGAAGGCAAAGCAATTTCCAACTCCATATTTTCTTTAGGGGAACGCATCCTGGCATTCCAGTCGCCAGCCACTACTAAAACAGCCCCAGGGAATCGCCTATCTAGATGGTCAAGCGTGTTTTCTAACCGCTGCCAGATCTTCTCATCATAAAAACTAGAGGGAAGCGGGGGGATATATAGATTAATAAACAACAAATGGGAGCCATTTGGTGATTTCCACATACCATCTGGAACATATGATCCCTCTTCTCAAGCATCTCAAAAGAGCTTACAAGATCACTAGCTACTAATATAGCCAAGCCTCCTGAGCATCTATCTAATTTTGCATTTGACCCCAGGTTGGAGAAAGGGAACGAATCCTGGGACTGGAAAATAAATCCCCTCCTGAAGCACAATAAAATCAAAGGTCCCCCAAAAGGAGATGAAACCAGGATCCATCAGATGTGGCCTACACCCTGCTATATTCCATGATAGTAACTTATATTTCTTTGGCACTTTACTACCAGATTGTTCAGGTACGTCAACACAGTCCTGTTTATCAATCACTATCTGGGAAACTTCTTGCTGATATCCGTTTAAGCACGAAGGTATCAAAGGTGGGGGCAGTTCTGGTGTCATCATAGGGCATACTACAGAACATGGACAACCCTCTCCCCCCACCAGGGCTACCTGTCACTTCCCACATTCACACATTTTATTGGAAGGAGATTCAGCATTCTGTATTCGTGTGAAGTAATCCAGCATAGTTGTCTTCCACCGCAGACGCCCTTGACTTGCACCCCTAAGTGTTACATGCTCTGTCATATGCTCTTTATGACTACCATCTGAATTATGTTGTAAAGATATCAGGGGACCATTCAACTCCTGACATCCCCCTTCTTGGGTACAAGAGACATCAAGGGCTTGATCATTGATTATCACATTCCCAACCTGGACAAAACTTTGTTCCCCCATATTCCCAACCTGGACAAAACTTTGTTCCCCCATCGAAAGACAACTCCCACCATCCCCCTGGTGTACTACAGAAGGCATAACCATGTGGTTCACTAAGGAACAAATAGGCTGGGAAGGTGCACTTAGGGGCACCGAGCTATCAATACTATCAATTACTGAGGGTCCCTGTAGTCCGGATGGTGGTGCTATCAGACCGGCATACTCTAGCGGGCTAGTAGTGACTGTGACTAAAGGCTTTAGCGTCTGATATCCATTTAAGGTTTCCTGAATGCAACCTTTAATATGCCCTAATCTAGCAAGGCAGGCATCCTGATTGGGAACAGATAATTGCCTAAACATATCCCAGGTTATAGGAGGCTCCCCCAGGGTTACACCCTCCAATAAATAGGCACCAACCCTCTGTGCTAGTTGGAGAGGGGAGGTTACAGGGGGAGAAGAGTATGAAGGCAAAACTTTCTCCTGCCTTACACAACACACAACTGGAGTATCAAAACTCTCTGGACATCGAGGATGCTTGGATGATATCTGTTTTGGAGGAATGGCAAGGTGAGCCTGGTCCTGGGTTTCCATAGGATGGGATTGAGAAAATGGAACAAAATCAGAAGCCAATGAAGCTTCTATTCCATCCATGGCTACCTGCCCCTCCGTTACCCCGCCCTGATGATTACACCTGTTATCCCCAATTGAGGCCATAGGAACTAAACCCAGAGGGACCCTATTGGGGGACGAGAGTAGAACCCCTGAACTAGGATCAAGACTAAACAAATCTTGTCCTTCCCTAGCATAATCCCATACTCTATCAATAGAGATACCCCTCTGCAACAGGTATTTCCTTGCCTTAAACAAGTTGAGAACCCTTAAATGGGAACTAAAGCTCACCCGCAATCTATACAAAAAAGCCTGCCTAGGGAGCCATACGATATTAATAATAGAGTGGGGACAAATTTCTTTCTTAATCAAAAAGGATAAATGTTGTGCCACCTGTCTCTCATTATCCCAAGCATGTAAAACACCATTAGAATCATGCCCAATATAGAGAAAAATTTCCTTAACCTTAACAATAGGTCTCTTATGAGCATTCAATTGCGGGTGATTACAAAAAGTTCTCCTTATAACACTTCCCTCTGGCCTCAAAGGCACAGACCTGAGGCCAGCAGGATGATCACCTGGGTAATCTACCAGGGCAGCCAACCAGGAAGTTAAATTGTTCAGTTGACGTTTAACAGTGCCAAGCGATAGATCCAGGACCTTAATCCCGGCAAAAAGAGCTTCCACAGTTTTAGCAATCATGCCTGTCTGATAAAGAAGATAATTCCTCATAGAGGGATCTTGTCGAGTCTGGTCAGAACTAAAAAACTTAGAGGGAGAATGCACATCTTACGGTAAAGATGATCGTAACTTTGCCTCTTGACCCCCCCTCCGTATTAGGTAAACACGGGGAGTAGTTCAAAACAAAAGAATCCCCATCTAGCCAAGAGTCAGCATTTCTAGTAATCTTCGCTGGAAGATCTACATCCAGAGAGGAGGAGGAAACATCCCAAGCTCGCTTCTTTTCCATAATGATCATGAACTAGTCTTACAATTCCACAGTGAAGCAGCAGTTCCTGGCCACCTGGCCAGCGCCTAAGGCCACACGCAGCCCTTAGGGGCGCACACCTGTGGCGCGCATGCCAAAGGCTTCCACCGCTAATAACCTCGCTGGAGGGAAGGGCCTGCGCTCGTCAAGCCCCACCCACTGGTCACGGTCCAATCACAGTCCTGGTTGCCAATAGATCACAGCTGGGGATTCCCTCTATGGTTCTAGAGAACGGGTAAAGGCCCCTCCACTCGTTCACCTGTGGGGCAACAAACCTGCTGCCCGACCCAGCCCGCAGCACCATTCTCTCCACAGGGTCAGGGCTCAATACAGCAAAGTCACACCAGTAGTTATTCTGCCACAGGTAAGTTGTTTGGACAAAATGTAAAAACAGATGTGATGTGGACACAGTATGGCCCGCTGCGGCCCAGCACTCACCGCACATGTGGTCCTGAGCCACCAGATGTTGGCCTGGGATTGCCCCAGGCTGGCTAGGTGGCTGGCCCAGAATAAGTCCTCCCAAAAATCCCAGGCCCTCATTCCGGGGCAAGGGCCACAACAAACCAATGTTGGCCACAGTGGGCCAGCACGTCTGTTCAACCCTGCCCTCCCTGCCACGGGGTGGGGATCTCAATAGCTGGTCTCTACGGCTGCCCGTCATGGCAGGGGTCAGGAATGGGAGCGAGAGCAGCTGCCTGCATGTCTGTTCCAGGCCAGCCCCACCCCTACCCAGGTCAGGTAGGTGGTGGGATGGCTCTCTTGGTGGCTGGCACATTTGTTCAGTGCTGCCGGCCAACCTAGAGAGTGGTCACCATTGTTTCCCGCCCTGGGCCGGGGAGCCTCCACCCCGGCCACACGTCTGTTTTTACACCAAATCCTTTCATACCAGCTTTCGTTAACAGAAAGTGGGGAGTGCTGGGGCTCAGTAGGGATGGGTGAACATGGTTCAGTAGTTCGGAATTCGGACCGAACTGTTCCGAATCGAACTCAATTTTCGAACCCAACTCAATTTCCGAACTCGGTTCTGTTCGCCCATCCCTATAAGCTAATATTCCATTTAGTTCAATGGGGTTTGAATTTCCGAACTCTGTTCGGACATTCGGAGTTCGAACCGAACTCAAATAGTTTGGTTGACTGAACCGAACTTCTGAACTGAACTCGATTTTCAAACCAAACAGAATTTCCTCACTCGGTTCTGTTCACCCATCCCTAGGGCTCAGCTGCCACAGTCAGAAGGGGCACCAGTAAGTGAGAATTTCCCCCTCCCAGATCCTATTGGGAAAGGAGGAACCAGTCTTCAGTTGGTCTTGCAGGATAATTTACCTTTTGAACTGCTAAAGGCAAAAGGAGGGGACTCAATACCTCAGTAGAATATGATGAATTCTACCCCTGACTCCCCCTACCTTAAGTTTATTTCCGGGAACATTTCTGGCTGTAAGCCAAACTTGCTGACCCAGATTGGATTACCTTTTTGAGGAACTATGACCTAATTTTTCTCTAAGAAACTTGGATGAATAAGGGTGAACCATTGACTATTCAGGGCTTCCAAATTTACTCTGTACCAGGTAGTAAGAGGTCATTAAGGGGACGGGTCTCTGGGGGATTAGTTATATTGACTGAAGCTAAATATTTGAGCTCCTGTAAGAGGATCCCATTTGCTAGACAAGAATTCAAGACAATGCTTTGGGAACTCACCTCTGGGACCTGGTTGGTTCTCTTAAATTTATATATTCCACCCTGCTCTTCTCAGTATTATAGTAAGGATGTATGGGAGGCATTGGAAGATTTGATTGATTATTTGGGCAGTTTTTACCCTTCAACAACTCTGGTAATAGCAGGTGACTGGAATACTAGGATAGGGGTGGGCCCCGTTAATGGTTTGGATCTTAGCCCATTTAGAGATGCTCCCTCCAGGAGATCTAGAGATGCTCAACATGGCTAAAACTGAACTCCTTATCTTCCCCCCTCATCCTTCCTCTCCTTCCTCACTGTCAATAATTATTGATGGAGTCACCTTCCTGCCTGTCCCCCAAGACCGTAGCCTAGGCTTCATCTTTGACTCAACCCTTTCTTTTAAACCCTACATTGACTCTGTTGCTAAATCCTGTCGCTTCTCCATCCATAACATTGCTAAGATTCACCCTTTTCTCTCTGTCCTGTCTGCCAAAACTCTTGTTCATGCTCTGGTCATCTCTCGCCTCGATTACTGTAACCTCCTTCTTTCTGGCCTTCCCCGGTCTCACCTTTGTCCCCTCATCTCCGTCCAAAACTCTGCTGCCAGGGTCATCCACCTTGCCCGTCGCTTCGACCATGTGCAGCCCCTCCTCTCTTCGCTTCACTGGCTTCCCCTTTCTGAATGAATTCTGCACAAGCTCCTAGTCTTCACCTATAAAGCTCTTCACAACCTCACTCCCCCCTACCTCTCCGCACTTATCGCCCTCCATACTTCAGCCCGTGCACTTCGCTCCTCCTCTGTCCCTTCTCTCACCCTTCCACGCCTTCCCTGCTCCCCTAAGCACCTTCGTCACTTTTCACTTGCTGCCCCCCATGCCTGGAACTCCCTCCCTGTCCACATCCGCCTTGCCCCCTCCCTTCATACCTTCAAATCTCTCCTTAAAACTCACCTCTTTCGTTCTGCTCTGTCTGACTTTTTATCCTGCTGAGCCACTATTTCCTATACCTACGGTCTGTTTACCCTTATCCTTGCCACATGGACCTGCCTGCTGTCATTCTCATCGTAACCAAGCCAAGTACGTGCACCTGAGAGTAGACCTCGCATCTTCATGAATGTTAGACCCCTTGTCTCTCCCTCTGTTCCCCTTCCTATGTCTCTCCCCCAGCTCCTGTCTCTCAGATTGTAAGCCCTAGGGGCATGTCTATTTTATTACTTTGTAAAGTGCCAGGTACACTGCTGGCGCTATATAAAAGTTTGTTAATAATAAATAATAATAATGCTGTTATAAATAAGTCTGGGAACTATATACTTAATCTATTACGGGTGTGTGGGTTGGTTATTCTAAATGGCAGTGGGCCAGGCGACATGGAGGGAGAGTACACTTTAATTAATGTTATTAGGTGGAGTGTGGTGGATTATATTGCCACCCCTGTTTTTTGAAAAAGTTTTTTAACTTTAGGGTAGTGCTTTGCCCAGAGGGTGAGCATATGGAGTCTGAAGTGTGGAGATTGGCCTTAATCAAACTTGTAGGCAGCCTACCCGTCAAGGAATAAATGTGGGGAGGTGCAACTCAAGGACTTCAGTTAGGTGGTCTATGGCTCAGGCAGTTAGGACCATGGAGATGCTATGGGGGTGAACTCTCTGTAAACTTCAAGAAGAGATGATAAGTGCGGGTGAGGAGGATATGGAGCAGATGGTTAGGTGTTTTTCTGCAATAGTTGTGAGTTGGGTGTCCATATTCTCTTCCGTGAAACTGCTCCCTTAGTTCCCTCGGGCAGCATATAGTTTGATAAAGAATGTAAAGATGCAAAATGTGACCTTATGCGTATTAAGAACAGGTGGCTCAAAGATTGTACAAAGGATGTCAAATACAACTATATCTAGGAAAGTACTAAATATAAAGCCCTAATTAAAGCTAAAAAGTGTAAATATTTAAACATTAGATGGGCTAAGCTCACAGTTGCCGCCAGTATGAATAACTCTAGGCAGTTTTGGACCATGATAAATTATTAGGTAGGAGATGGTCCTAGTACCTCTTCCTCCCAAATTGAGGAGGCCACATAGATAGCATTCTTCAACGATCTTTATAATTATAAAGTGGAGGAAGAAGATGATGTATTTAATACAGACTCTGGGAGTTTTTATGCCCCCGGTGCTAGGATGTTTGACCCATGTGTTGGCGCGGATGAAGTGGTGCACTTGATTAAGTCCTTACGTCATAACAAAGCACCAGGCGGTGACTGGATAACTGTGGAGGCTCTGCAAGTAAACCTAGATTGGTGGTCCCCATTGCTGGCAAAATTTTTCACACAAATTAACAAGACCAAGTGTATACCCCCAGAATGGGGTGATAGCATTATTGTTCCACTATTCAAAAAGGGAGACTGTACTGATCCTGGCTGTTATCGACCTATTAGCCTGCTCCCAGTAATAGGGAAGCTCTATGCTAAAACTCTATTAAAGCAGCTGGAAACTTGGGTACAGGAGAAGGCCCTTGTCCCAGAGGAGCAATTTGGTTTCCATAAGGGTTGCTCACCTATGGACAACTGTTTTATTTTGGCCCACAACATTGTGAACTAAAGTATACTAGAATAAAAGCTGGGTGGTTGTTTCTAGCCTTCACAGACCTGAAGAAGGCCTTTGATTCGGTTCCAAGAAGAAAGCTATGGCAGAAAATGCAAAGTCTGGGTATTAATGAAGACCTACTGAGTCTGATAGTGCAGATCCATACAGTTAACCATGAGCAAATTAGGTTATGTCCCTGTGTGAACTCGTCAACATCTGTTGTAATTTCGAAAGGAATTAGGCAAGGCTGCATTCTTGCTCTGTTGTTGTTCAACATCTATCTGAGCGACTTTGTCCAAATACTCCTGTCTGGCGAGGGGCATCCGCCCAAGCTTAAGAACAGAGCAGTTACTTCACTTTTATATAAAGATGACATTGTTTTGATAGCTCAGACTAAGACGGGGCTACAGAATCAATTAGAGAAACTGTTAAAATACTGTAGAGAGAACGAACTTGCTGTCAACTTTAATAAGTCCCATGTGATGGTTACGGGGAGAAAATGTCGAAAGTTCACGTGGTCTGTGGGGAGGGGGCTGCGGGGGGGGGGAGTTCTCTCAGGTGGACTTCTATGTCTACTTGGGACTTACTTTCTCCAGTAATTGTCTATGGGAAAGACGTAAGAAAATGTTGGCACTGAAAGTGAATACAGTTACTAAAGTTATACTTAGGTTGGCCGCGAGGTCAGCGGGAGTCTCCATCTCCAGTGTCCTTAAAGTTTATAGGGCGAAAGTCCAGCAATTACTCTCATATGGTTTAGAGGTGGTGCCGGAGGATAGCAGCACTATATGCGAGAATGTGCAGAACAAGTTTCTGTGCAACTTACTGGGGGTATCCGAGAGTGTCCCAGGTGCAGCGGTTAGGTCTGAGATGGGTATGTTACCTATTGCGAGTTTAGGAAAGCAAAGGAGTCTTGTATACTGGATTAAGCTTTGTATTCATGGTGGCGATGCCCTATCCTCCCTTTGCTTAAGTGAAGAACTAGAGCATGGACCCTTCTACCCATGGCTGTCCCAGATTTCGTATTATTTGCGGAATCTGGGGTTTTCATTTGCATATTTGTTTGGGGAAAGTATGTTCTGCCAGAAAAGTTTGATTATACAAAGAATAGTTGATGTTACCAGGTGGAGGATTTAGCGACTGTGGCTGCTTGGAAAGTAGCCCCCTGCTATCAATATTTAAAGAAGTTGCACCAGTTTGAAGGCTATTTAGATAAGCTGAAGGCTAGGAGTTTACGTAGAATGTTTATGCAACTCCGTATGCAACTGCTTAAATCAGCAGTTACTTCTGGTCGCTATATAAGGAAACCATATTAGAATAGTTATTGCCCTTGTTCAAACACAGAGCTAGAGGATTTGTCCGATGTTCTCTTTACCTATCCTCTGTATGTGAACCTAAAGCAATGCTGGTTGGAACCATTACTTTGTGGGAGAGAGTTTGTCCACCATTAGCCAAAATGGATTTTTTTACTTACCACCACAATATGAGTTGACTATGCTTGCGGTGGCTTCCTTTGCTCTGTTGGCTGCAAGGGTACGAGAGGAAGTGGTGGCGTAATATTAATTAGTTATCAAAGTCCCATGCATCACCCCAATTTGTTTTCATTTATATTGTATTATGTGGATTTAGTGTTTTATGCTTTGTAATGAACTTTTACGCTCAGATTATTAGTTGTTTTAACTTTCTGTACTGCTGCATTTGTCTTATTGACTATGGCGAAAGCTAATGTCATAATAATAAATGAAACACAATAGAATATCATAAAAACAGCTGGACTGAATTGCTTTGAAAACTAACAGGATGTTACTCCTAGATTGCTGGCTAGTGCTCTTTTACCAACTGACTATCTGTGTTCAATTCATTTAGGGAGTGTTTCTGTCTTAACTAGTGGAGTAAATTGAGCTCAGATGTTAGGAGGGATATCTCACTCAGACAGTTTTTTGTGAGATCCCCAAAACATCCATTGACCTTGCTTCCTCTGTAATCCCTTAAAACTCTCAATTTCTCTCATGCTCCCCACCCTAACCCCAGGGCTGGCTGGTGGTTTTGATGTTGGAGGGGCACTGGGGTAGTAAGGCCTGTGGACTTAGGGTCGGAGCCAGGGGGATGGTAGGCGGAGCCAGGGGGACGGTAGGCCAGTGGCATGGCATAACCCAGCAGCAAGGCGTTCCCAGGGTTAGCATCGGATGGAAGAAAAACACAGTCTTCATGCACATCAAGCTGAAAATAAATAATTTATAAATCCAAAACACAGGGAAACACGCAAAACGTTGGCATAACACTGGCAAAACACTGGCAAAACCCAGAAGCAAGCAGTTCCCAGGGTTAACATCAGATGGAAGAAAACGCAGTCCACATGCACATCAAGCTTACAATAAATAATTTATAAACCCAAAACACAGGGCCCCATCCTTGTAAAGCACCCCAGTCACAGCCTGAGTCCAATTTTACCACGCACATCCCATTTCCAGCATTTTGAACCCAAGTGAAATCGCATGACTTGCAGTGACATCTCTCTCAGAATTTCCAAACCTCCATTTTACCACACACAGTGCCCCCTGCACTAACCCACTAGCCCCCATTTCCCTCCCCGAGAACCCAGGAGCCCTGGCTCCCAGCACCCCCTGCTCTAACCCATAGCCCCCTCTCCCCTCCCCGAGAACCCAGGAGCCCTGGCTCCCAGCACCCCCTGCACTAACCCACTAGTCCACACTCCCCTCCCCGAGAACCCAGGAGCCCTGGCTCCAAGTACCCCCTGCTCTAACCCACTAGCCCCCACTCCCCTCCCAGTGAACCCAGGAGTTCTGGCTCCCATCACCCCTGCTCTAACCCACTAGCCCCCACTCCCTTCCCAGTGAACCCAGGAGTCCTGGCTTCCAGCCCCCCAGAACCCTGCTCTAACCCACTAGCCCCCCACTCTCCCAGGGAACCCAGGAGTTCTGGTTCCCACCCACCCATCAGGGTGGGAGCCAGGACTCCTGGGTTCCCGGGAGCATCCCCCTGCTCTAACCAACTAGCCCCCC
>QEPC01008436.1:4603419-4625148 GCA_003113815.1 Sphenodon punctatus | reverse complement strand
CCACCCCCCATGTACCCCCCCCGCTCCCTCCGTGTGCCCACACTCCCCCCCACCCCCACCCTGGGCCCTGCAATTTAAATTTTACTTACCAACCATGGTGGGGCTGGGTCCTGACCTCTTATCCTCAGCGCCGCCACCTGCATCCATCCAAAGGGGACTCGGGGAGGCTAAGAGTTGCACGCGCATCAGCAGCTCCCAGCCCCCTGCACAGGCTGGGACCCAGCCTGTGCAGGGGGCTGGGAGCTTCTGACACATGCTCAGCTCTTAGTTAATACTGGGCGCGCCTCTATTGGGTGCCCCCATATGAACTTTCCCTCTGCCCAGCCCCTGCAATGCAAGAGTGCTCCCTGCGGCACTCTTGCATCGCAGGGTCCCTTTATGCAGAATGGACAGCACTTCTAGCCGCCCACTCTGCACAAAAGGAGAACGCCTCCCTTTTGACCCTTTTGACCCACAGGGGGGTGGGGGTATGCCACTGATATCTGTGTGCACACAACCAGTGAGAATGTGCTGAGCCACCTTGAAGAACCTTGTTTAGTGAGACAGAAACCTTCAGAAGGTCTCTGCCTCTCTAAACAAAGTTCTTCGGGGTGGCTCCGCACATTCAGCGCGATGCCAACATGGCCATGGTTTTTTGTTTGTTTGTTTTTTTAAGCTGCTGCCACTGGCCAAGGGAGTCCTGGGGGACCAGGAGGGACATTGTCCCTGCCTTCCTAGAGGGCCCACCACCCCTGCCTAACCCTGAGCTTCTCTTCCTATTTCGGCAGAGAACATCCTGGTTCCCCCACTTGTTCGGCAGAGAACATCCTGGTTCCCCCACAATCCACTACAAGCTCTCTTCCAGGCTTCTCCTACCCTAGTCACACACCCTCAGGTCTCCTATGATAGTCCCCTACTCCTCTCCCTTGCTACTTGACAGCTTAGAGCGATGCATCCTATAGTTTCCCTTGAGGGGAAGCAAGTTACTGAGTGGGCAGCAAGTGCAGACTTGATAGAAGTCACTGAGGTTTCTCTTCAAGAACCAATTAACACCCCATTACACTTCAAAGAGATCAGCTGTCAGCCATTTTGGCATTGTTTGTTGCAAAAGACTGAGGAAAGATGGGTCTCTGTCCCTATGAACCTCTATAGCACTTAACGTAATTGGACCCTAATTTGGGTTCAGGCCTTCTAGGCACAATTGTAATACAAATAACTGTAATAACTCATGAAGAACCCAAGAAGCCTCATACAAGAAACATGTTACTGTGCAAACACACAATCCCATTTTCAAATGTAACTAACTCAGTACTAAGCCAAAGGAAAAGGAGTCAGGGTTACATTTTCAGTTCTATTAACAGTGGATTAGGTGTCATACTTTTGGTAAAACAAGACTCCATTCATGTCATGCATTTTTGCTGCAAACATTTATTTTTATTTATTTTATCCAGTATTTATAGCTGGCCCCCTCCTGCCCAATGGCAGCTGTGGCGGCAAACATCTCATAATAAAAAAGGTAATACAAAGTATAAAATACAGTCCAATATAAAACATCAGTTAAAAACCATAAAAACAACTGAGGCCCAGAAAAAAACCAAGTACCCCTTAACCCCAAAAGAACCCCCCCCCCCTCCACTCACTACCCATTCCCCTTGTCAAATGCCTGGCAAACCTGCCAGTTTTTGCATTTTTGATGGAAGGAGGGGAGATCTGGAGAGAGGAGAATCTCTACCGGGAGGGAGTTCCATAGTCACGGTGCATCCACCAAGAACACCCTCTTGAATGTCACCACCCGGGATACCCGGGGGACCTCCAAGAGGGCACCCATGGTTAACCACAGGGGCCAATCCAGGACATGAGGCGGTCCCACTTCTAAGTGGGGCCCAAGAAGTATAGGTATGGTATCACTTTAAACCACTTCAGTTGCAAAATAAATATATTTTACTGTATCCAGTTGGGCAAAAAAAATTAGGAAACCTGAAACATCAGGTTTTTGAAGAAATGAGAGTGAAATTTAATAAGCCTACCATACTGATAGGAACATATAAACTGCCATCCCACGCGAGGGGCCAGTGGTTATCCAGCCTAGTATCCTATCCTGCCTCCATCAAGGATAAAAGTACCAGATGCTTCAGGGAAATGTACAAAGAGACACAGTCAGTGACCCATCTTCAGTATCCGCTCTCTGTTTTTTGCTGTTCAGAGTTTATGCACACTCTGATTAGGTTGCATCTCCTGACCATCTTGTCTAACTATTGATGGTCTGATCTCTAATGCTTGTTATAATCATAAGAACATGAGAACTGCCATACTGGGCCAGATTAATGGTCCATCTAGCCCAATATCATGTCTCTTACTGTGACCTACATTAGGGTTTGGTTTTTTAAAGACAGTTTAATTGTTGGTTTAATTGTTGTTATTCACAACATTCCAAAGCAATATGTTCCACAGAAAAGTATACTGCCTGTTAGTTTAAAGAATAATTTAAATGAGGTAATTTAGAGAATAAATCACTCCCAAAATCTGTAGAAACTGTTGCATAGATACACAATCCTGTAAGTTTAACTGACCTACTGAAGTGTATTATTTTCCATTAAGAAGACAGGGGGAAAGCTCTCATTCTTTTCACGAACAAAGGGCCGTAAGATTGTCTATGCTGCAGAGTTAGATTCAGTCACCTTCACTCCAGACCTTTTACCTCATCCTAGGTTACCAAATGGATGAGTTTACACCATTGACCAGTATCTTAAATTGAGTACTAGGCTCTGCCTCTCGTACCAAACACCTTCTTAGTCCAGATAAAGAATAAGTTGCTCAAGATGTTCAGATATGATATGAGAGGTTCTAGCATACAGAAACCAGGGGAAGTCAGGCAAACTGTTTGGAAATATATGCAATTCAAAGATCTTATTATTACAAAGGACCTAATGTATTTTAAGAAACAGCATCTGTGTAAATCTCCCATAGGAAAAAGATTTGTTCAGAAGTTAATGCAGTTTAAATCCAAGGCATGTGTATGGTTTCAGAACAAAACAGGTGCCTATCTATCTAAATATGCCTCTCTGATTGGCAATGGAACTTTGCATAAACTGTTGTTCAGGATACAACCTCTGACTGCCAGGAGGACCTGGGGTGAACTACAGGAGATGGATTATTTCATTTATACCCTGTCTTTTTGGACACTTCCTCTGATGCAATGGTCCATATGTACTCTTAGGGTACATATGGACCATTGATCTGACCCAGTATGGGAATTCTTATTTTGCTATGTCAAGAGAGACAACCCTGTTAAAACTGACCGAGGTCCCAATCCACGGTCCATCATGCGCACGCAGACTGAACCTAAGCTGTATGCAAGTCCTGTGTGTGCATGCATATGGTGCCACAGAGAAAGTCCACCACTTCCCACCTGTGCTGCCACCTGCTTCCCCTGCTGCTTCCTCTGCTGGGTGATGGGGCAGTCAGAAGGCAGCAGATTTCCTCTTTGGCATCACACACACACACACACACACACAGTATGGGTGAAAACAAATGCACAGCCAGCATGCTGGTTGCACATCCAGGGGAGGGCCCTCCTCTGGATCATGGAAACAGACATGCCTGCCTGATTCAGGCCAATATGGTCCGCCTTGGCAACCCTTGGACCCAGACTGTGGCCTGGTTCCTTCCAGGCCCACGTTCCCAGGCCAGCCACCTACACCAGCAAGGTCTGCGCTAGGCCCACATCTGGTGGTCTGGAAACAGACATGCGGGTGAAGCGCTGGCCCAGGCAGGCTATATTGGAACAAACTGATCCAGTGTCATGTTTATTAACACCCATTCTCTGTGTGTGCAGAGTAGGTTTGAGCCTCATGTGCACCATTCATGCACACAGATCTGAATTGGGGCATGTGGGCATAAACTTCCATCCACTGAAATCAATGACTCAGATCGCATTGGCTTCACCAATGGATGCACCCTAGTCCCTCATTCAGTTTTAATTGTGCTATGAGAGATTGGCATTGGCATGAGTTAGGCCTAATAGTGCTTGGTTAGAGCAAGTCAGTTCTAGAAGGGACTGAATTGGCTCTGGAGTGTTTAATAACAGCCGGACTACTTTTGCCACAACTGACACTGTGGACACTTCAAAGTGTATTTCTTTTGGTTTTTGACAGGATTGCCGTATTCTGGAAAGCAAGAGTAACACAGGAGACAAATTCATGAGATAGTGTAGCGGGGGTGGGGGTGTCCCCCAAGGCCACACAGGGTGCTGGGGTCTCCCTCACAGGGAATCAGCTCACCCCCTGCTACACCGTATCAGCCTTGAGCTTTAGCTGATCCCGCTCCTTCCAGGCAGAGGGTACCCTCTCAGGACACACCACACAATCCCGAGGGTATTTGGCCACAATCTTTATTGGACACAACCAATCCAGCATACCTGAGGCTGGCCTCAGGTCAGCCTCCACCCTACAGGCCCAGGTCCATCTGTCCAGACTCAGGAGCACCACAACCACAAGTCCCTAAAGTCCATTCAGCAAGGCCTCCAAGGCCCCAGGCCCTGGCCAAGCCTTCCCCAGGCAGGAGGCTTCCTCCTGAGCACAGCTTCTCTCCCTTTCATGGGTCTCTCTGGTTCTCCAGCCTCAGCACCTTGGAGAGCATAGACCAGGACAACTTGTTCAGGGAGATGTTGCTCCTTTGGGTCCCTGACAGAGACCATCTTCCTCTCTGCCTAGTCTCTCCTTATATACAGCAGAGTGGGCGTGGCCAGGCATCTACTCTTCCAGCCTTAAAGGGCCAGTAACCTGCCCACTCTGTCACAGGGGTTTCTCAGCCTGTGCTCCCTACAGGCTGATCCCCAGTTTTGCAGCTGGTACTGCCACACCCCTGGGTGTGCCCAGCCCTCTGACTGGCACCCACAGCCCCCTTATTAAAGGGGTAGAAGCCCCCCTGGACTGCTCCCTGCTACAGATGGTCTTAGAGGAAGAGTTTTAAAACTCATCCGTAGAACACTTTTGAGGTTTCTGCTCCATCTCTTTACTGCAGGTAAAGGAATAACACTTCTCTGTCTCTAAAGCATGTATTTAATTATATCTGAAGCTCAGCTTGCAGATATAAGAATAGAATTTCAGTCAAACCCAAGCTTAAGAGAGAGGCTACTCCAATTATCACCTGTTCCACTCATCCCTGTTTCCATTTTCGATGCCTCTTTCCTCTGTGGCCACAGAATTAATCATGGTGGGTGTATTGCTGCTACATTCCCATACAAAACTCTGTCACTGTAGGCTTTTAATTGAATATCTATAGAGGATTAGCTGAGTGTTTCAATTATGCTTTCAATCTGATTTCCCTTTCTACTTGTGGTAAGGGGTGCAATCTTCACCTGAAGCTCTGAGATACAGAAATTCCTTTTCTTGTTACTGTTGGTGTGCATCCTGCTTTATCTAATATCACAGTAAAGCATTATACATTATTTCTTCAGGCTATATGCAATACATATGGATAGGAGACATAATGACATAAGATTATGTGAATTATCTTCACATAACCTGCCTATTCTTCAATTTTCTTTTAATTTTCTTTTTTTCATAAAATAATAGGTACAACTTCTCTTGTCTGATTTTGATTTCTATACTCTCTCCCCTTCTCTTGTTTTATGCCAATTTCTTTAAAGTAATGCTTGAGAGTCTAGATACTATAATTATATATTAGATGTTAGACTTGTGGGGCCTGCACACATGTTCAGAGTCTAAGTGATCACCATATTTAGGACTGGGAAGGAATTTTCTCCCTGGGCAGATTGGTAGTCAACTCTGAGGCCACTTTTAGATTAGACATAATTCACGCATGATCGTTGAAAACACGCATATTCTTATGCTCGTTTAAATCCCCACACTTTTTAATGTGCATTTGTTATGCTCATTTAAATCTCCGAACCATTTTTAATGCACATTTTTCTGATTTCAAACCGGTTTTGCAAAGCTTCAATATCGGGGGTTTGCAAAAAAAATGTGCGTTAATCAGTAATGTACGTGATAACAAATCTGCATTTATAGCGAATGTCTAAAAGTGGCCTGAGGTTTTCTTGTCTTTCCCTACGGTGTGGCTGTGGCTCACCTGTTTGTGACATCTGGATCTTTCTTTTTCTAAAATTATTCCCTGTTATTTCGGGTGTGATTATGCTCTGGTTGTTCTCTACTTATGGCAGAATTTTTAACAGTATTTGCTTCTTGTTAGATCATTTTTTTCTGTGCAGATGGTTAGGGTATGGTGAATCCTACAGTGGTATGGCGGGCTGGACTAGATGTCTGTTGGGTACCTTACAGCTTTGCTGCCATGAAGGAAATTCTTCTTCCCACCCCGTCTATCCCAGCCTCTGTCTTGAAAATGTCTCTCCTACTCACATGTGCTACTACAATCCTCTTTGTGTGATTCTTTTCTATTCTGTTCTCTTCCAATTCTGGACTTCTACTTGGTCCCGATTGTGCTAATATTTACACATTTGCGTAACTTTGTTATTGTAGGTAATACCATTGATTTTTAGAGAATTACTCACCATAATAAAGTTGGAGATCTTCAGGTATCGGCAGGATAGGGGCCTCAGTTACTGTATGGTCAACTATTTCCTCCTTCTTCCAGCTCATTTTCCTATGCTTTCAAACATTCTCTTGTTTCCACTTCCCTTTCCAACTGCCATGTCATATATGCTCCCTCTTCCTTGCCTCCAACTATATTGAAGAGTCTGCTCCCACCTCTTACTCTGAAAACAATTTTCTTTGTCTTCTAGAACTGTATATATGACCTTCCATTCACTCAGAAACAGAAAAGGCCCTTAACCAACCTGCTTCTTAGAGCTGGTTCGGGTTTTTTGTTGTTGTTTCATGTCAAAATCAGAAAATATAACTAACATTTTCATTTTGTAGAACTCAAAAGTGAAACTTGGTGTCACGGACAAACATGGGGTCACACACATGTAACATGGGACTACATGTTTGGTAAATCTGTGGTGCCAAGGGTTTCACATATATGTACTGTTACTATACAGGTACACTATGTAATGTCAAAGGTTCCACATGTTTGTAATGTTGACATTGAGAACTGTAAAACTCAAATTAGGACTCTGAGAACTGTATAACTTGAGATAGGCCTTTTACACGTCACTAACCTACAGGAAATACAAGGAGACAAAGATGTGTATTTGGGGAACCCTGGCCCAAGACGGATGGCCAGGGACATTAACAATGCTAATGCAGGTAGCCATTGACTACGTGCAGAAAGACAGAAAAACCTGATAAGAGAACAAAGGGAATTCTAGAAGCCCGGAGAACTTACGAGGAGTTTTCCATCAGGAGATATAAGGAGAGAGATCCCAGAGGGAAACAACAACTTCTTGCAAAGCTGCTTTGAGAGAACATCTACATACGAAAGGTCAGCCAGCAGCAAGCTGGAGGAAACATGAACTGAGAGACAGGATTTTGCTCTTTACCAACTAAGAAGCCAGACCCAGTCGTTTACACCAAAGGACTGAGAGAAACTTATGGATCTGGGTAGGGTAAGACGTTTACTTAGGAACTCAACCAGTATAAGTTAGGAATGCGTTATGTTTACCTTTCATTTCTAGACCACTCTGTTTCAACTATCTTGTTTATGTAATCAATAAACTTACTTCTTACTTTATGAAGAAGTGACGGTGTCTAATATTGGAACACAAGCAAGCTACAAGAGCCCTCAAGCTCTTGCGAACCCAGAGAGTAAAGAGTCTGTAAACGGGAAGGATTGGGTCCTTGTGTGACAAAGGAGTTTCATTGTGGCACACTTCAATTAGCCAGAGAGATAACTGATTCAAGAGAACTGTGTGCAAGGGAAACTGAGTCACTCAAACCCGGTAAAGTGGGGGTGCGGACCCCCAAACCCGTGACACTTGGTTTTGGTTGTTAAAGTTTCTAAGGTTCCTAGTTAAGCCTGGGTCTCGTGCCTGTTTAGCTATCTGGTCCAGTGCTTTGTTACCCCCTCAGTTTTGGAATGACTGCCTGCCTTCATATAAGGAGCCTTGGGTACTATGAGGAATTGGGTGTAGCAGCACATCTGAAATTCAACTTTTCTGTCTCTCTGCATGTTAACATAAGTGATGGCAGACTGCTGCCATCACAACTTGATCTGGACCAGGAAGCCTCTGGCAACCCAGTCAAGATCAGGTCTGGCCGTAGAACAAAAGTTCACGTGGCTGGGCTGGGGAATGGGTGGGAGCTGCCCAAAGTGTGACTTCCCACTCCCACGCTGCACCTAGTGTCCCACCATGATGGACAGCCATGGTGGTCTATAACAGTCACCATGGTGGCCGGCCATGGCAGACCTAATCCAGACATGGTCACAATAGGCTATGACAAACATTATAGACTGTGGTAGCCTGCTCTGTCCTGATCAGGCAGATGGTAGCCCAGGCTGTTCCCCTGGAGATCTCCAGGATCACAGACTGGGCTAGCCGCTAACACACACCCAGGAGAAATCTGAGGAAAACATCTGGAAGGCTTCCAACAAATGTGAAGATGGCCTGTGGGCCAAAGTGGACTTAAGCGGGCCACCGTCACATTTGTTAACACCCTCTGACACACATCCTTGATGTTCTTGTTTTGATTCTTCTTTGGATTTTCCTTCTGCCCCAACTTTGACACTGTCACTGGGTCTTGCCACTTCATCCAACTTCTCTAAAGTCTGTCTCTTCTTCTTCTGCTCTACTATGGAGCCCCTGACCAAAACTGAATAAGTTTTCAGTTACTCCACCCTCTTCTTTCCTTGCCTCCCAATAACCCAGTCTAGACAATATTCTCTCCAAAAGATGGATTATGTTCTCCACATTTTTGTTGACTTTCTATCAGACTTACATTCCTTATCTTTCCCATAAAGGCTGGCATTGGCTTAGCTCCTGCTTATCTCTCCTGCTCCCTCTTTCACTTCCTCCTCAGTTGCCTAATCATCTTTGTTTTGCCAGCATCTTGCTGTCTTCCATGACACCCTGTAGCCTCTTCCCTCACGTAATCCACCCGTTCTTCACATGCTACTATGAGTTCTTCCTTAAAATATGTTTGAAGAGGTCTGTAAACCCTAGCTCCCATCTCTCGACTTTATAAATTCACAATGATGATATTAATAAGTTATAGAACAAACAAAAGTCAAGCTAAACCTCACCACTCATTTGTGTTGCTTTTTGCTGTATTTTGCCCATTCCCAGGATGCCCTCCTTTATTCACCCATAAATTTCTATCTTAATTTTAAGCTGCTGGATTGTAGAGGCTTTTCCTCTATTATGCCCACCTGTAAAGCACCACGCACCCTCTGGCTAGCAGATAAATACTAAGCAAAATCTCATGAAGTTGTATTAATATTTACTATCTCTTAACATTCACTTCCACTGAAGTCAGATATCTAAATTCAATGTCCCAGCAGAAATTTGGAATGGGCTGTACAGTCCCAGTGAAAGGTGAAAGAGAGTTACACAAACATGCCACATACCTCCTATCCCCCATCAGTTTCTGTCTTAGACAAAATGGCATACGCTCTGTTTGTAAGAGAGGCCTTTGTCATTTCCTTGGTCTGGAGAAGGGGGAGGTGTTTTCTGATTACATTCCCGTGGAACTGCTACTGATTGTGTTGTTATTTCTCAGGGGCTGTAGAATAAACAAATATTCCTAAAACTAAATTATATAGTGGTAATAAGATAATCATTTTTTGTGGTGTGTCTGCAGCAGGGAGAGATGTGTCTTTAAGAAACAGAAGAGTCCTTTGTTAAGGGTCATTGAAAATTGTTCCTCATGAGAGGATATATAATCTATTTCACTAGAATATGACTTTCTGAATTTAAAAGTGGAAGGGTGGCTTTAATTCAAATTCATTTTTATGTGCTAAATCTTGCAGCAAACTTCCCCCTTCAGTCTGTGAAAAAGGCATTCTTCTCCCCTGTCTGTGTTTCTTCTGAGTCAAGATGTAACTCCTTACAGAAAATGTGCTGCTGCTGATTTCTATTAATCATTGCTCTCCAAGTGATAATAAGTAAACATACACTGTCTTTCTGTAAGACCCTTTGTATGGTGCTGGAATTCATAGTTTGAATAAAACAAAAAGTCACAGCTCGAGAAGGGTTAACCACAAACCCAGACAGTCCCCTGCTGATGTGGTAATGAGTAAGCAATGCAGCTGAATGTCAATAGCTTGTTGTGAACTTGGGTAACCCAGCTGAGCCCTATGCTTGCCAAAGCTGGAGGAGGTAATCAGCTTGACCTTTGCGACCTTCCTGAGGCTGTTCTGTGTCCTGCATCTGCAAGTCTGTTTGCATATGACTGCTACGTTCTGCTTGCTTGAGTGTGAAACCCCTTTTATAACAGCTATGTCTGAGTCAGCTGTTGGGAGTAATATAATATACATTAGTCAATGACTATATGTTGCACAATATAGTATGGGGTCATTTCTTTCTAACTCCAGAGTGGAATCAACCATGGGAAATCTTTTTAGGATTACCAGGAACCGCTATGGCATCTGACCTTCAAGGGTATTAAAAGAAATCAAAGACTGTATAACAGTCTGTCAGAGCGTTGCATTTCTTTGCGGAGTTATGTTTCATCAAGTGCCTACACATTTCTGAGCTTCACAGGTTCTTTATTTCTTTACTTGTTTATCCTCCAGTAAGTATTTAACAGAAGGACGTATTCCTTCACTGTACTTGTTTATCTTCCAGTTATTTTATTTCTAATTTAGAAGCATATGACACCCTCCCATTTCATGTTTCTAGCTCCCCAGTAGATTCAGGACATACTGTTTTGATAGCCGTCTTTCCGTTGTCAAGATTCTCCACTAAACCCCGCTCCTGAGCTGTGGGCAATACCACCCACGTTTTCAGCTAAGGACTTCATCTCGCAAAGGTTTATGCATTCATGTACATGCATGATGAGTAGTCTCCCTTGACTATGTACAAAGTGTCCTCTAATGTCAAGGCATATATCTTTGCAGGACTGAATCCTTAGATTAATAGCCCACCTCACCCTTGCATGGAACAGGTCAAATGGCAAAGGGTGGGGTGGATGGTAATCCTGCTATTAATCCTAATGGTGGAATCTCTGTGAGGGATAAGGAAAGCGGCTTTGATTGTTTACAACAGTGGCAGGTAGGGTGGCTGGATATGCAAATTTTAGAGGACACATGAGAAATACAGGTTGCAGGGATGCACTGGAGCCCTGAAACCTGTATTTCTCTGAAGTGTCCTCTAAAATCTGCATATCTGGCCACCCTAGTGGTGGGACGCATGGTCCATGGGCCCAAATCTAGTCCACAGATGTTTTTTATTTGGCCTTTTTCCAATTCCAGGATCTATCGATCTATCGATCTATCTAAATGTAATACCCCACCCTTCCGCTAAGGCTCAGGGCAGTTTACAATATAAAAACACATTAAAAATACATTAAAATCTCTTTTTAAAAAATCCAACCTCAACCCTTAGTAACTTTCATTCAACCCTTATCCACACCTGCCAAATGCTTGTCAAAAAGAAAGGTCTTACATGCGTCCAGAATATTCCCAGGCTTGGACTCTGGTAGACCTCCAAGGGGAAGGATTTCCACAACACTTGGCAGTAGCTGAAAACACCCTTCCATGCCCTCATTGTATGAGTAAATTGAAGGCAAGCGGGTGCTGTTGACCAACTGCAAGGATCATGCTGGAGCACGATAGGAGAAGTGATATTTCAGATACGTGGGGCCCAGGCCATTTAGGACTTTAAAGGTCAAAATCAGCACCTTGAATTGTGCCCAGAAAGCTATCACTAGCCAGTGCAGACTTTGAAGCACAGGTGTTGTAATGTGCTCATGGCAACCCACCCCTGAAAGGAGCTGGGCCACTGCATTCGACACCAGCTGTAGCTTCCAAATTGTCTTCAAGGGTAGCCCCACTTAGAGTACATTGAGGTAATCTAGTCTTGAGGTTATGAAAGCATGGAGTATGGTGGCCAGATCAGATGGAGTTAGTGAAAAGCACTCCTGGCCACTGCCACAACCTGATGTTCTAGGTGCATTTGTGGGATCCAGAAGCACTCCAAGGCTGTGAACTTGAGTGACCTGTAGAGACCAGACCCCATCAATGACAGGCGTTCCAATCCTCCTCGAATCACAGGGCCAGCCAACCATCACTTCAGTCTTGTCCAGATTCAGCTTAAATTAGCTTCCCTCAACCAGTCCCAGGCACTGAAGACGCACTAAGACTGCAGGTGTGGTGTTGGATGAAGAGGAGCAGTAGAGCTGGGGGTCATTAGAATACTGACGGTACCTCATTCCAAACTTCCAAATGATTTCACCCAGCGGCCTCAGATACACATTGAACAAGAAGGGAGACAAGATGGAATCTTATGGGACCCCACAGAGGAGGCCCTGAGGGACAGCAAACAATCTCCCATCACCACCCACTGGGACCTTTTTGACAGGAAAAGAGTAGTCCTGACTCCTCAACACCCCCATCAGGTTCCACAGCTGTGTCAACAATACCTTGTGCTCAACTGTATAAAAGGCCACTGAAAGATTTAACAAAATCAACAATGCAATTTCCTCTGTCAATCTCCAAGCATAGATCATCGACCAAGGCCACAAGCACAGTCTCTATACTATACCCAGAATGAAAGCCAGGAATGGGTCCAGGAATCCGATAGCACTGCGATGCGCCTGAAGTTGTCGGGCAACCACCCGTTCAATAAACTTCCCTAAACAAGGGAGGTTAGAGACAGGAGTCTGGCCAGGAGTCAAAATTCAGAAATGGTTTCTTAAATAGGGGATGGAAAACAGCAGTTTTGAGGGTGTCTGACAGCCTACCCTCCTGAAGGAAGCCAGTAATAGCTCCAAACCAGCAATAGCTCCAATTCTCCTGGCTGTCTTTCACCAGTCAGAATAGCAGGAATCTAATTCATAACTGGCTGCCCACATCGCTCCAAGAACACCCTCTGCATCAGTGGGTGACACCAATTGAAAGAGTGAGTTTGAGGAAAGGGAACAGATAGGAGAGCATGCACGCACGGATAGGGAAGGGAATCTATGATCAGGACCATCCCCTTCCTTAAGAACCTGGATAGGTTTCTGGAGGATAAGTCGTGAGAGGGTTCGGGGTGCATTGTCACCAATATGCTGATGATACTCAGCTGTACCTCTCTTTTTCAACAGACCCAGACCCTGCTATGTCGGTGCTATCCCAGTGTTTGGAGGCCGTGGCGGAATGGATGTGGCAGAGCAGACTGAAGCTCAACCCTGATAAGACGGAGGTGATGGTGGTGGGGAGAGCGAGGGAGGTGTCGCCCCCCCTGATTGGGGGGGTTTGCCCACCCGTAGCTCAACAGGTCCGGAGTCTGGGGGTGGTGCTGGACGTGGACCTCCATCTGGAGCAGCAGGTGGAGGCAGTCGCAAAGGCTGCCTTTCGCCAGTTGCATCTGGTGCGGAGGCTGCGTCAGTTTGTCTCCGTCCCGGACCTGGCCTCCCACATCCATGACTTCATCACCTCAAGGCTGGACTACTGCAACATGCTCTAAGTGGGGCTTCCTCTGTGCCTGGTTCGGAGGCTGCAGCTAGTGCAGAATGCAGCGGCCCATCTCCTTTCAGGGATGGGTCGTCGGGAGCACATAACACCTGTGCTCCAGGCTCTGCACTGGTTACCGATAGCGTGCCGAGTCAGATTCAAGGTGTTGGTGCTGACTTATAAAGCCCTTCACGGTCTCTGCCCCTCATACCTCAGGGACCGCCTCGCCCTCCGCGCCCCGGAGCAGACCCTTCGGTCTGCCGGGGGTGCCTTCTTGGAGGTCCCCCGTGTTAAGCGGGGGGCCACAATGGAGAGGGCATTCTCGGTGGCCGGGCCATGTCTTTCGAACTCCATACCAGAGGAAGATCGCCTGGCCCCAACCCTTTGGTTTTTCGACGACAGTGTAAAACCTGGCTGTTCACCCAGGTCTTTGGGGAGGGGGGGAGGGTCTAGGGGATCTTTTATCTTCCCATCCCTAATGATTGCTTGATTGATTTATTTTTGTATCCCAGGCCCTGCTTTAATATTTGTGATTGTATTTTTATATGTTTTAAACTGTTTTATTGATTTTATTGTTGGAAGCCGCCCTGAGCTGTGTTCAGGAGAGGCGGGGTATAAATCAAATAAATAAATAAATAAATAAATATTTAGCAGCTATTAACCAGGTAGGTTTGGGGAATGTAACCTCTTACTGTCAGGAGCTGGCTGGGACTCAATGAATAACAGGGAATTAGGGATGGGTGAATGCGGTTTGGAAGTTTGGAGTTCGGACCGAACCCGGTCTGTTCAGTTGACCGAACCGAACTTCCAAACCGAACTCGAATTTAAAACCGAACTGAATTTCCCAACTCCGTTCTGTTTGCCCATCCCTAGTGGCAACACACACCAAAAAAACCTGGTTTTGAATGGCTGAACTTGGTTCGGAAGTTTGGAATTCGACCAAACTTAGTCTGTTCGGTAGACCAAACTGAACTTCCGAACTGAACTCGAATTTTAAACCGAACCAAACTGAATTTCTGAACTCGAATTTCAAACCAAACTGAACCGAACTGAATTTCCAAACTCCGTTCTGTTTGCCCATCCCTACAGGGAATGGATCACCACATTGTGACCTATCGGGTACTTATTCCAAGTGACCAAGATTAGCCACTGTCAGACAGGTGCTGGGCTTGATGGACCATTGGTCTGACCCAGTATGGTAATACTGCTATTGTTCTTAACCCCTTTCTTCAACTCCTATCTGCCCTGCAGAGCTTGTGTTAATTTTCAAAATGGCTCGTGGGACAAGAAAGGTACTCCTCTGCTTACTCGGTTTAGAACTATAATCCTCAGCTCTCTTATGAAAGCAATGTTTATTGCAAATCTCATTTGGCAATTTGCATATTCAGTTTCCAAGGAAGTCAAGGTTAAATATAGCAAAGTGATTCTGCTGACATGAACAAGAGATCGTACTTCAGTTCAACTTATACACTGTGACTCTGAGCATTTAATGTGCCCAAAAGATAAGGCCCGTATCTGGGGAACTTGGTTTCTTGTGCATTTTATTCATTATTTATTATTAATACTTATTTTATTTATATAGTGTCAGCAATGTACCTGGCATTGAACAACGATTATTAATTAATAAATTTATTTCATTTTATTTTGTCATATTTATTAACCGCCCCCTCATGCTTATGGCATATAGGGCCGGCTTACAACAAATAAAAACAAACAACAATCCAAAAAATTTCAATTTTAAAACAACCCCCCATTACTTTGACATATTAAAATCCAACTACCTACCCCACCCTCCCACCCTCCCCTCCGAAGACCTGGGTGAACAGCCAGGTCTTGCAGGCTCGGCGGAACGCCAGCAGACCCGGGGCCAGGTGAGCTTCCTCCGGGAGGGAATTCCAGAGTTGTGCCTGCCCCCCCCCCCGCTTAACATGGGGGACCTCCAGGAAGGCACCTCCAGTAGACCACAGGGATTGCTCCGAGATGCGGAAGGCGAGGCGGTCCCTGAGGTATGAGGGACCCAGACCATGTAGAGCTTTGTAGATCAAGCCTAACGCCTTGAATCTAGCCTGGTATGCTATAGGCAACCAGTGCAGAGTGTGGAGCACAGGTGTTATGTGCTCCCACCGACCCGTCCCTATAAGGAGACGGACCGCTGCATTCTGCACTAGCTGTAGCCTCTGGATCAGAAACAGGGGATTAGAAGACAGGTTCCTGGTTTGAGGGACTTAGAATCTCATACCGCCTTTAGATGAGCAGTTGAAACCAGCATGTTGAAGAATGCACTGGTTGAAAAGCCCCCTGGAACCCAACCTACCTGGTGGTGCCAGGGCTCCGGCCCTGGGTCTGGTGGTGGCAGCGGAGGCAGGTCCGGTGGTGGCGGTGCTCCAGAGTGCTTCAGGATGCTAGTAGGCCTTCTGGGTTGACCCAGAAGGACTAGTAGTGGCCTGAAGCACTCTGGAGCACCGCCGCCACCGGACCCGCCGCCACCAGACCCGGGGCCGGAGCCCCAGCACCACCAGGTAGGGCGATTCTTGGGGGGGGTTAAAAAAAATTACAAGGCTGGGCAGGGTGGGGGGGAGGTGCTCCCTGGTGCCACTTCCACCCGCACAGCCTGGAGGGGGGAGGNAAATCTGTAATAAAGGGGAGCACCCTGGAAGAAACCAGGGCGAAACCTACCACACTAGAGCCCTGTGGACCGATAAAAGTGTATTCTCCTTCCAAATCGCTGAAGCCTGACCCATTTAAAGGATAAAGCTCCTGCTTAATGAGGAGCTCAGCTAACCTAATCCCTGAGGAATTTATATGGTTATCTTTAGATTTCCTAGGGGCTAAAAAGTCCATTGGAATAAACATCTGCCCATCACAAAACGGAGCCATAGCCTGATCATCCGGACCCATTCTGACGTTGAAATCGCCCGCTAATATAATTAAACCCTCCGGGTATTTGGAGGATACTCCAACAACAACTGGTCCAGCTCATCCCACATAGAGGCCTGAAATGAGCCAGCATTGAAAGGTGGAATATACAATGTCAGGATTATTAAGGTTAATAAACCCAACCTGGCCACAAAACCTAGACTCAGGTGGGGAGTCCATATGTTTTCCAATATGGTGAAGGGAATATTATGGGCCACAAGGCAGTCCAAGCCCCCACATGGGTGCCCCCTAGATTTCCAATGGACAGCCGGGAGGGAATAGGAGGTGTAACTCTCCAGTTGTAAGGGATTCTTAGACCAAGTTTCCTGGAGCAACAGAACTGAAAACCTTTAAATATACAACAAAAAGTCAGGATCATGACAATGTCTATCCCAACCTGCCACATTCCATGAGCATATAGTAAGATCATTTGGGGATAATGTGCTGGAGAGTCATGGAAGGGAAACCGCGCCATGGTCATGTCCACCATGGCCCGTGAGTCCTGACTGAGCATCCCCCAACAACGACAGTTGCTGGGTGACCTGGCCATCTCCAAGTACTGGACCCGGGCCAGCATGAGTGTCACCCATCATACTGTTCCCCTTTCCCTGGAGGGCACCCCTGTCAACAAAAGCCGTGGGGTGCACCACCTGAGGGCTTGGGACAAGCTGGGGTTCTAAAAGAGAATTAGCCATCTGGTGAGACAAACAATCAGACAATTGCTCATGAACAGCAGTAGAACTGGAATTTCTTTGACTTTCAAGCAAAGGGAGGGGTAAGCCCTTATGAGGCATCACATGGTCTTTAGGCAATAAGGGGGAAACCTGAGATTTGATATAGGCTCTATAAAGATGAATCCCCTGAGCGGCAAATACTTCGGAATGTGACCACAAATCATCCACTATAGCTGCTGAAGTAAAGTGAACCAAGACCCGATGGGAGCCTAACGTTGATGGTAGAAGTAAATACCGGGCAATGTATTTAAGATGGAGTGGGTAACCCAAAAAGTAGGAGAGATGCTGCTGAATAAGAAACTTGGTAGACCAGGCCGGCAAGCGACCAGAGGGTAAGGGAACAACATTAATAGCAGTTAGATTTAGTGTAGAGATATATATATATAAACAAATAAACAGCCACTCCAGCCGCAGGACCCACCATCAAGGTTCTGGGGCCTACGTTACTGGCAGGGAGGACTGTGGCCAGTATGTATCTAGAAGCTGCCACTCTAGCCCCAGGACCCACCGTCACGGGTCTGGGGCCATCATTCCTCACACAGAGTTGTGTTATTCCACCGCACCAAGCAACAGCCACTCCAGCCCCAGGACCCGCCGCCAGGGTTCTGGGGCCAGGTTACAGGCAGGGAGGGCTGTGGCCAATATCCAGAAGCTGCCACTCTTCTAGCCCCAGGACCCAGCGTCATGGGTCTGGGGCCATCATTCCTCGCACAGTGGCGATGTCTTTCAACCGCATCAAGAAACAGCCATTCCAGCCCCAGGATCCGCCGTCAGGTTTCTGGGACCAAGTTACAGGCAGGGAGGGCTGTGGCCAATATCTACAAGCTGCCACTCTTCTAGCCCCAGGACCCACCATCATGGGTCTTTAACCCCAAACACACACCCCCGGGGTTGACCACGGCCCTACCTGGTGGTGCTGGGGCTCCACTGGGTTGACCCAGAAGGACTAGTAGTGGCCTGAAGCACTCTGGAGCACCGCCGCCACCGGACCCGCCGCCACCAGACCCGGGGCCGGAGCCCCAGCACCACCAGGTAGGGCGATTCTTGGGGGGGGTTAAAAAAAATTACAAGGCTGGGCAGGGTGGGGGGGAGGTGCTCCCTGGTGCCACTTCCACCCGCACAGCCTGGAGGGGGGAGGGAAAACCAGGTTCCTCCCTGCCACCTGCCCGAACCAGTTTGAAACCTGAAACTTTGTTCGTCCAGTTCGGGCGAGGGGCGGTTTGGATTCGGGGTGTTCACAAACAGTCTGAACACCCCGAGTTCAGGCCGAACCCCAAACCTCTGAACTGCGTTTGCACATCCCTAGCACGGGGTGTATTTACATGCACCAGAAGTAGCAGTCCCACCATAGGAATCGCCACTCGCAGGGTCTTTTTAAAGGTGCATTTTGGAAGCCGGGACTTCTAATGTAACCATAGACCCCATTGGGAAAGAGTGGAGCCCTCATGTCCTGCTCTGCTGAAAATGGAGGTCACTGCAGGCTCCCAGAAGTAGAGAAAAGAGTGGGCCCTACGTTGCCCTGTGGTAAGGCTGACCTTGGTCACAGGTGCATGTGCTTAGCTTAGTTACAGGGGAGAAGGGGGTCCTGAATAAAAGGACAGTAGAGGGAGAATCAATGAGTATCCTGTGGGCATGAGAAATTAGGCCACTTTCAAATGTTACCTAGGAGGTGGGGAAACCTCCCTGATGGCAAATGTGTCTCTATTCTGACAAAAATTAGCACATGTAGGAATGCGTTATTCCACTTTTATCCCACGAGAACACTCATGCATGACTGAGTCCCCCAATGTAGCTTTTACAATGATCCCATGATTATAAAGTCACGATTGCCATCATGGAAGTTTCCCTGCCTCCAGGTAACGTATGAAAGTGGCCTTAGACAGGGCCAGCCCCAGGTATGTTCCACATGTGCGACCACACATGGCCTCACGGCCAGCTGGGACACTGCACTTGCCTGGTTGGGAGGCAGGCTGCAGCCAGCTTCTCCTCAATAAGTTCTTCTGCCTACCCTCCCTGGCTCTGGTCCCCATCCCTCACCTGCTTCTGCCTGTTAGTAATGCAGCAGCAGCAGGACACCGGGACACCAATTGGACTGGGAGATAAAGCTGTTTGTTTACAAACAACTGCTCCCCATGTAAGTGATCAGAAAGTTGTTGCTGTGTAAGGAAGGTTCTTTGAGATGGCTCCCAACATTCTCACAACTAGGTTGTACATCCTCACTCTATTAAAATAATAGACCACATGATGGTCTCGAGCTCCTCTAGTATAAAAACCACTCTCCCCCTCAGAATGACAGTTCCTTCCAACCCTTTCTAGGAATATAAGAAAATTCCATGCGGGGCTGGAAGGGTGGGTGTTGTGAGAATGTTAGGAGCCATCTTGAAGAACCTTGTTTACAAGGCAGCAACCTTCTGTTCTTCTTCGAGTGGCTCCTCACAGGCCATTTTTACATTGCTCCGATTGGTGGGGGGTCCTTGGGTGCACCGGTGCATGGGCAGGGTGTGCACACGGCCATACACACATCCCCACTCACCCCCCATGGAGTAACCACCATTTCCCCAGGTTGCTCCATGCATGGGGATGAATGGGGGGGTGAGTGGGGATGCATGTTAGGTGGGCACGTGTATGCAGCCCCACTCACCATGGGCACGTGCACCACGTTGTTCACACGGGGCTTCCCCACCCATGAATGTGTAATCTGCATGTTCATGGCTGGGAGAGGCCCGTGTAAAAAGTGCCACAGTCTCACAGCAGTCTTACTTATACTATCTTAGGTAGGAATTTAGAATGTAAAGCAATATCTATTCTATCTTGGAAAATCTACAAATATGGTTCTGAGATTATTATGGCTGCTATTTCACTAACTCTTCTTAATTAAGTTATTGGGACAGGAATACTGTCTTTAAACCCCCCACCCTATAACCAGTTCATTTGTGCCCCCCCCCATATAATCAATTCACACTGCCCTGGGGGTGCAAATGAAATGGTTATGCGTGGGGGGCAGTGTGAATTGATTATATGGGGGGGCGCAAATGAACTGGTTATGGGGTGGGGGGAGCGTGGATTGATTATGAGAGCACAACTGAACTGGTTATATATATGTTTCTTTTCATGGCATAATACGCTTAATAGGCTGGCTGCATTTTGGGTGTCTTGTGTGTTTGATAGCAACACCTCTGGACCGATCACACTGCATGTGTGCACAAGGCACAGATGCTACTGGCAACAAGAAGCAACAGGCCCTGGAGATCAGGCTGGCTAAACTCCCCGTCCTCCCCCAGTAAGGCAGCGGACGCACTCAGTCTTTCTGTGCCTGCCTCACTGCCCGCCCAGCTGCCCCTGCAGTGGAACCACTCCTGAGGAGTGGACGTAGATGCTTGGCTGGGAAAGGGGGGTATTGGGAGGCCATGCTTGTCTATGGCTGCTCAGCTGAGTGCCAGGTACAGCCAAGGGGTGCCAAACCGGGGGGACAGCGGGGAGAAGCATGAGGAGGCCATGCTTCTCCATGGCTGTTCGGAGTGGTGGAGAATGGGAATCCTTCCTGTTCAGAGGGAGTAAATATTATGTAAATTTACACATTTGCATAATTAGGTGGGGCCTAATTATGCAAATCGACCCCGCACCAAGTCTTCGCACATGGCCTCACAAACTCTGGGGCCGGTCCTGGCCTTAGAGAAACACTGATGGAAGAAGTAGATTTCCAGGACAAATTTAGAGAGAGGAAGATTGTGTGGGAACAGAGTGAATGTGTTCAGGGTGGGAGTTCTAGAGGAGGGGTGAAGATGGTTTAAGGAGCAGAAGACTCTGGGGCAGGTGAAATTGTAGAGGAAGAATGAAGCTATCGGGTAGGAATGTAATAGGAAACAAGTTCAGAAAGAAAGAGGGGAACAAGACCATGAAGAGTCTTGAATGTGAAAACAAGGAGTTCTTGCTGGCTGCAAAGTGGGATAGTAAGCCAGTGAAGGGAGCAGAGAGGAGGTTGAACATGATAAAAGCAGTGGATGAGGTTGATGACCTTGGCAGCACAGTGTTGAACAGAAGTGAGAAGTGAGGTCAAGGTGGGAGTGAGGAAGGCCAATAAGAAGAATGTTGCAGTTGTCAAAACGAGAGACTACTAGAACAGGGACTAGAGTTTGGTCAGTGGGGAAGCAGTAAGGAAGTGCTGTCTTTTTGTAATGTTATGCAGAGAGAAGTGACAGGCCTTAGCAACAGACTGAATGTCACGGAGGAACATAGGGTCACACACGTGTGATACTGGCCTACATGTAGGCTACAAGCCTAGTAAATATGTAAAGCAAAGCATGCAACATGTATGTAAGGTTACATTTAACTGTAAAACTCAAATCAAGACTGTGATACGTGACCAAACTCCAGGAAGTAGGGACAGTTAAAAGATTGTGTATTGGCAACCCTTGCCAGACGGAACCCTATGGAGATGCAAATGGATCTTCATGTTTGGCTACGTGAGGAAAGACACAGGCTCATGAGCGGGAAACCCGAGACAAATAGACCATGAAAGATACTTAAGCAAGGGCCATTAAGCCAGCTTCGCTATCGCTTGGCCAGAGCCATCTTGAGCACTCTT
>QEPC01008436.1:4583290-4595915 GCA_003113815.1 Sphenodon punctatus | reverse complement strand
TGTCATGTTTGACCTTCCAGTTAACCTTTTTTTTGCCACCCGAACTCACCCAAACATGATCTGAACTGACCGAACTGTTCAACCATTTCGCCGTTCGGCGTTTGGTTTGTTTGGTATGTTCGCGTTCGGTCATCCAAACAGGCTGAGTTCGGGCCGAACTCCGAACTTCCAAACCGCGTTCGCCCATTCCTAGGGAATTGACCTGCTTGGGAGGCTAAGTTTCCAAGCATGCCCACTAGGGACATAGGCAAGGCTGAGCAACTAAGTCCCTGGGCATGCTCACTGGGTGTTCAAGTGGGACTTAGAAGTTAAGGGTGCTTTCCGACATTACAAAATGCACACTGTTTGCCTCTGTGAAAAACTCTGAGAGGTAAATGCTGTGTGGTTTTTGTCACGTGGGAAAACAAAGCCACACACCTTTGATGTTGATCATGTGGAGGATGCAGAGCTGGAAAATCATCCTCTGCATGATTGATGCCAAAGCCACACAGCTTTGTTTTCCCACATAGCAAAAGCCGCACAGCATTTACCTCTTGGAGTTTCTTGCAGAGGCAAATTGTGTACATTTTGTAACATAGGAAAGTGCCCTAAGTCTCTAGATGTACTCAGACAACATGGGTCTTACTGGGCATGGGCAAGGCTTATATAAGCTTACAGGCCAGTTGGCTCAGGGGTGGCCATAGGAGAAAGGTCCTGAAGAGAGTTCTCCTACATTGGACACCCAGGGCAGAAAGATGGAACTATGGAGGCAATCAGCGGAGAATGGGATCAGCTCCAGTGGATCTGCAGTTACCTACTTCAAGGTGGGGCCTGTCCTGACCTTACTTTCATAGACTGTGGACTTGCATAAGACCCCTAGGACAAAAGGTTGGGGTTTTTTACACCCATTAATAAGATAAGACTATTGCACTACTGGTGTGAATAGGACTGGCTTGAGGGGAGGCTGGAGGCCAAAACCAACCTCACTTAATGAGTTTGGATCATAACTAAGTAGATAAAGTACCCCAGGATCTGCTCCATGTTCTGATGGGACGTAAGGGCAGTGGAGTGGTGTATAACTCGGAGTATGTCGAGAGTCAGAGCTAATTCCCCATAAGCTAACCGGTGCCCCCAGTGTCTCTGGAGAACCACACTGTCACAAGGACCATTATCAAAATGTAGCATATTAACATATTTGTGTAACTCCATGTAAAGCATGCTGGGGAGACCTGACTGAATGGGTGCAGTGGAAAAAAGAAAGCAGGAAAATAGGGAATGGGACTGGAAGAAAAATTAAAAATATGAATAAGTGATTAAGGGAATTTTAGGCAAGGCAGAAAAGCTGCCTGTAAAAACCTTAAAAAACAACTGAGCCAGCTTTCAGTCTTGGAAGCAGGACTTATCCACTGAATCTTGTTAAGATTCTAACCCAAAACCTTATAAAGCAAAGCTTAAACTAGGAGAAGCATTGTGTCCCAGTGTACTGGGAGCTTTAGAAAGCTTTAGTACTGGAAGCTTTAGAAAGCAATGACACTGGTGTTATAGTCTATGAAGTTGCCTGTCTGACAGGCAACTTTATTCTTGCTGCTCACAGTCCAACACAGCCTAGCTAACTGCTAACTGTGGGTGCTTTTAAACAAGCAAGGCAACGGAGGCAGGTGGAGTTCATGGGGAAGGATCCAAACAGGCAGCTCCCAGAATGGCTACCCCAGCCATAGAGACAAGCTGCCATGCACTCCCTCTGCCACGGATCATGGGGAGAGGGAAGCGCACCAGGCCGACCTTTGCAATTGACATGTCCCCAGCATGAGCACTGTGGAACTGGGCTCCCCAGAGCTCCTAGCCAGTTCTTGTGATTTGCAAGCCCCTTCTCAGAGTGCCTATGAGTGGCAGATCGGTCTACTGGCAAGGCTGGCTGCACCAGTTCATATGGGCAGGGGCTCCGTAGCCACCTGTGGCCATGGAGCTTTTTTGGCTTGCCCCGCATGGAGTACTCTGGATTTCCTGGCAGTGCTCCACGCAAGGCCATGAGTGAGTGCTCTATGGCTCACAGGAGTGCACATCTTCCCGCTCCACCTTCAGACAGGTGGTGGGCTCCATGGCTCCTGGGTGGTCATGCAGGTAGCATCTTGTCTAAAAACACCCTGTCTCCAGCCTGCCCACTGTCTCTCAATCTAATGTAAAACCTAAGATGACTGCTTTGATCTGGTATTAACAGTAGGTGTTCTTGCATACTGGCTAGGATCAAGGAATGGATTCTTCATAAACACTACAGGAAGCATATTGCATGTAAACATAACTGCATTAAGAGCAGATCTTCATTTTAGGGGATTCCCATAATGTGGAGGATAAAAGACTCTGAACTCATTGGGCCATATTCACTGTTGTCCTAAAACTTTTACTGTCATTTACATCTGTGCAGAAAGAGACTAATCTGACTTGGTAACATTTTACACTCTTTTTGCACAGGTATTGATGACATGAGGTACAGAACAATGGAGACTCTAGCAAAGGTTGTTCTGGGGCAACTGCCTTTTAATGTTCCTGGTGATCTGAGGGCGTAATGTGCTTGTTTTAAATACTTTATTTAACACCAAATAAATAAGAGCCAGTGTGTGGCTCTTGGACTTAGGCCGTTTTTAGACGAGCGCGGCGGTGCTCGCGCTTGTTTTCAAAAAAGCCGGCAGCCCGTTCCACACATGACGCTGCCGCTGACTACGCGCATGTGCGGGTGATGCGCTTCCATTTCCAGCCACGTATGACCAGCCTTGATCGCCGACCTGGTCTGTTCGCGTCCGGAAATGGATGCACGTCGCCTGCGCATGCGCGTATTAGGCGGCAGCATCACATGTGGAATGGGCTGCCGGCTTTTTTGAGAAACAAGTGCGGGTGCCGCCACGCTCGTCTGAAAACGGCCTTAGTTGGAATTGTATAGGGAGTTATTGGGATAAAAGGACCAGGAAAATTATTTGTATAATGTGCACCTTATCAATATGGATGATAATTCCAGTATAAAGAACACTTAATCAAGAAAGGCAATACCAGAGGTAGATAGCAACAAGAATAATTTCTTAAGGAGCTGGAAATACAGTACTCTAGAAGAGTGGATGCAGGCCCATAACCTAGGGGATTCTAGGTTCAAGAATTTGTCCCATTCTCCCCACTCTACCCGACTTCCAGCCTCTAAGATGCAATTCGTAAGTTGCCTAGAATAAAAGAGTACAGAGTCTACAGATAAGTGAATAAGGCTGCCCCTGCACTACATTGGATTTGATTTAGTATGTTAACTGCCTGTATCTGAGCCCAATTACACATGCCAATATGTTGCATATACCTGCTGTTGAATCAGAGCAAGCAAGCAGGCAGCATGCACTGAGGCACCATCACATCACATTTTTTCTACAAATTAGTTGAACACATTAATGGGTTAGTGAGATAGTGAAAAACCTGCTGCATTATTGTAGCATGATAGACATGTAAGAGTAGCTTCACTAGGGCCTAGCACTTCTGTCAGAGGCTTGAATGAATGGATGACTTTTTTCAAATTGAAGAAGTGACTTCTTAAACATGGGTTCAGGGAGAACTATTGTGAAACACATGGGCCAGAAATTAATGTATGAATGTATGTACTGTCACATTTGTTGGAAACCTTGTTAGGGACTCCAACCTTCAAATGAACTCTTATTTAGCTTGTTATGCAGTAGTTCCATTTGGGCGGATTAATGACTGGGCAGTGGATACATTTGGGGGAAGGTGATTGCATATGTATATATTTTGTACTTGTGTACTTTGTGTTAAAAAACATCTGTACTAGATGGAAGAAACATTGATGAAGTTTGAATGACCGATTTTCATTTACACCAAGTTCCCTTTATATTTATATTACTCTTGTCATAACAGTAAATGTAATTAAGTAAAAAATAAGCAAAGAGGCAGATCTCAAGAAGTGATTTCCACATTCTCAAAATCACTCAAGCCAAATCAGATCACCTTCTGATTTGACACACAATACCAAAAAACTTTTTAAACCAATGGTGTCTCAAAATAGGTATCTATGAGGGCAAGTCCAAAGGAGAGTTCTCTAGCATAGCCAACATTTTAATATACTGTTGAAATAAATGAGGCAGCAATTAGTTTTTGGTCAATTACTCTGCTGCATAACTTTGTCAGGCAATTACTATGAATAAAAAATATAGTTCCTGAATTATTAATTGACAAACAGGAGAGGTTTTCATTTAGTTTTCCTATGCTTTCCCATTTTGCTTTGCTTGAAGTGTCCCCTTACACCACTTTTAGACGTGTGCGCAGTGCCACGCTGTAAAATCAGGCACCACGTAAAAAATCCCACAGGCGGGGTTTAGATGTGACGTCATGCGCATGAATAGCTGCTCGTGCATTCTTTAGCGCCACAGACTAAATACCCGAGGTATTATTATTAATACTATTTAATAATAATTAATAAATAATAACAATGTGGGGCTGGTTACAGGTTTTGGACCTAGTCATTAAATATACTGGGGGAGGGGGTTGCGTTTAGTTTTCTTTGTTCTGAAGCGTTTAAGTCTGATTCCAGTGTGAGATGTAGATGAGAGACACTGAGCACAGAGCAACTCCAAAAGACACCAGTGGTACTATATATCCCTCTTTGTACTACCAGATAATCTGTCCCTTTGTGTCTTCATGCAGGTGTAAAAGACCTTCAGAAGATTTAAAAACATTATTTTAAAAAGAAACTAATACTAAAGAAGAATTAAAAGCGTAGTTAAGAATATACAAAAGAACTATCTACAGTCACTTTTATGAGGTGCAGCGTCACGCCATAAAATCATACACCAGGTAAAAAATCCTGCGGGCGGGGTTTAGACATGACATCATGCACAAGATTAGCCACTCGTGCATTCTTTAGCGCCGTGGACTAAATACATGTCTAAAGATGGCCTTAGATAGTAGGTGCTTCAACACAAAGAAAACTAAAACCACTCCCTCCCCCATTATATTTAATGACTAGTCTCCAAATCTGTAACCAGCTCCACATTGTTATTATTTATTAATTATTATTAAGTATTTATATGGCACCAGCAATGTACCTGTCATTGTGTAGTCATTGATTAGAGACAGGTCCCTGACCCAAGGGGCTTACACTCTAGGAGAGACAAGGGAGGAGAGACAAGGGAGATGGGAGCACAGAGAAAGACTTGGAACTATTCTCAAAGTTGAGAAGTTGCAGGTGCACATGCTCAGCTTAGTTCCAGGGATGAAAGGTATCCTCAATGAAAGGGCAGTGGAGGAAGCATCAGTGACCAGTCTATGAGGATGGATTTGAAGGTTGGGAGGGAAATAATAATAATAAATGGGCATTTTCAAATGTGATGCCACCACAGGTGGCCATGCTTACCCCGGCATGGCCACCCATGGTGGTGTCATGCTTGCTTCCACTCGTCAGATGTTTGCTGCGGGCAGGAGCATAGTTACTGTGGCAGGGTAACTCCGGGTTGTGCGCTGGGCTCCCTGTCACTGTACATCTCTGAGTTAGCCCTGTCACGATCCGGGAAAGGCAACCTCTGGTGGCGGAGCTTTTCCAGGCAGGCACGGCAGCCTCATAGACTGCTGAGGGGGCAAGGCTGCGCTGAGCAGCGTGGGGAGTGGGGCTGTACAGACGATGTCCGCATGTCCCCCTGCCCACTCCCCAGCACCCGGCGTGTTTGTTCAGTGGAGGGGCCAGATCCTGACCTTGGTGATGGCTCTCACCATGGGCAGGATTGGTGGTGCTCAGCACCATCATGTGTAAAAATACCCAATGTGTTTAGGGAGGGAGTTCCAGGCACAGGGGGCAGTATGGGAGAAGGGGCCAAGACACAGGCGACCACTGTCAATAAAATTTATATTATTAAGTGCACAGAGCGATAAAAGTTGAATTTAATGTTAGTAGTTGATAAACTTGATTGTTTATAGCAAGTAATGAGTTTTTCAGGGTATGCTTTGTATGTGCCCCATATAATATCTATTCTGAAGTTATTTACTATCTGAACTAAAACTCCAAATCTAATTCTGATATTTATTTATTTATTTAAATTTTTATCCCACCTTTCCTAAAAAAACAAACAAACTCAGGATGGCTTACAGTATATATAAAAACAATCCATAGAAAACAGTAAATACAAAGACAGCCCCCCAAACCCCCAAGCCTCCCATGACCCCCCCAAATTCCCCCCAACACTGTCTCCCCATTTCCCACATCCAACTCCCCTCAAACCCACTCCCACCCAAAAACCCAGCCACACCCCACCTATCCTAGCCTGCCAAATGCCTTGTCAAATAAAAAAAGGTTTTGAACCATCTCCAGAAAATAGCCGGGTTTGTGCTCAAATGAACCTCCCGGGAAAGGGAGTTCCACAACATCAGGGCAGCCAGCAACCCCGCCCCATGGAATACACCACCAAAAATACCCTTTCATGATGATATTGCTGCTGTTCAATGTGTCATTTAGCACTCCCTGAAATAGATTTCTTTTTTCTTGACTACATCCAGCTCTAAAAAGAAGAAAATGATATGCGCTTGAGGTAAATGACATTTCTATACAACCTAAATTCCTCTTGAAGTTGAAGAGAGAGAAACAGAAACGATCTTCTCTGTCAAGGTGTTGTATGGGTTCAGAAGACCTTTGAATTCTTCTTTTTCACTCTAGCTACAAAACTGATAATCATCTCTTTGTTGGTGAGCCAGAGACAGTAAAGTGCTTGGTGCAATTGGGGAAACACTACAAACTCAAAACTGTGCAATTGCTGTCACAGTTCTTATTTATAATTTGAAAATTGCCAGTTTTTCCTGGAGAAAATAATATAGATATAGGCAACTGCAGACTGATATGAGCATGAAAGAATCAGAGGGTTGAAGTTGTCATTGTTCACCAGTGTAACCTTTTAAAAAAGAGACAGGATCCGTTAAATATTCAATGGTTTTGTTTAAAAAGACTTTGATACTACATTTGTGGGATTTTTTTCTCCAGTGACTATGGCAGTGGTGATGAATTAATCCACCAAATCACAGGTGGCTATAAGCACCTGTAAGAACCAGGTTTGCATGGGGAAACTAATCCCCCACTTCTTAAATCATCTTAAGTAGTGGGACAGCCTTAAGGAGAGTAAAAGACAGTATAGTTAGAAGCAGAGAACAGAAAGAGAAAAATGAGAACATAGACAAGGGGGAGGTCTAGAGACGAGATAAATAAATGACAAGAGAGATAAATAAAAGACAAAGAGAGAGGAGGGCAAGATGAGAGAGAGCAGGAGAGGTAAAGAAAGGGGAGCTTGAAGGGAAAGGCTGGAAAAGGAAAATAGATTAACTGGGGAGACCTGGAGAAAGAAAGGTCAGAAAGGTAAAGGGACAAGGAGAGAGCCAGCAAGTAAAGTAGGAAAAAGAAACAGGGAAGGAGAGGGGGAAAGATAAGAACAAAAGGGAATACAAGAGAGGAAATCCTACTCGTTCCAATAAATTATTACATAGGACCAAAATAAAATATTTAGGAAAGAAGAGAATAAAATAATCTTTCAACCCAAGCCTAATTTCCAGTGCTCCCTCATGTCTGCAATTGGATCATTAAGTGTGTCATAAGGAAGCAAAAGTGAATTTAGTGGCTTTGGTTTGGTGGGAGCTGACAACTGTACATTTTACAACAAACCCTGAGGCTGTTGTTAAGTCAGATCAGAACAAAACCTAATATTTGGGGTATCCTTGTTCAAGCTAGGTGGCTAGAGAGGTAAAAAGAAAAGAAAAGAAGATGAACGAGGACATTAAAGTGTCTGAAGACTAACTTAACAACAAAAAACGTAAGTTGTGAATATATAGATTACAATGTATAAGTTAATAACAACAAAAATCACATAAATAGTCATGAAATAAAGAAGACAATATATTATAAACAAACACATATACAATAAAAATTCCAGTACATTTCGTGGACCAGGCTCTTCATTAGGGGAATCATTCTGTCGTCGTGTTATCAACTATTCTCATGCCAATGCGATCTGAATTATGGACGGTTTTTATGGATTATTTTTTATTTATGCTGTAAACCACCCTGAGCCTTTTTTTAGGGAAGGGTGGGATAAAAATTTAAATAAATAAATAAATTCACAATAAAGTCTCTAATCTCCAGATAATCTGGTTGGAGTTCACAGGATTCTAAAATAAATTTTCACATAATGGCTGGCCCCTCTCTATCCACTGAGTCTGAGGGTTCAGTTTCAGCAACGAAACAAACTCAAATGGCTGCCATTTGAGTTTGTGTTTGGTTGCTGAATTGAACCCTCAGTGGTTACGGTGCCAGCCATTATGTGAAAATTTATTTTAGAATCCTGTGAACTCCAACCAGATTATCTGGAGATTAGAGACTTTATTGTGAATTTTGATCTCATTGGCATGAGAACAGTTGATAGCACAGCTACAGAATGATTCCCTGATGAAGACCCTGGTGCACAAAATGCATTGGTATTTTTATTGCATATGTGTTTGTTTATAATATATGGTATTCTTTATTTCATGACTATATATATAAGTGAATTTTGTTATTATTAAATTATACATTGTCATCTATATATTCACAATGTTTGTTTATTTGTTATTTTTTGTGTGCTGTTGCTACTATTTCTACCCTTTCTTGTGCTTAGTTCTGAAGAGTAACTAACCAGGGAAGTGCTAGGGCTATGCAATTACATAGGGCCCTGAAACAGTGAGAATCCCCTTCTGACCCATGAAATCAACACTTTGAATCCGGTCCCGGTCCAAGGTGTTGGTGTTGGTGTTGACCTATAAATCCCTACACGGTCTGGACCCCACTTACCTGTGGAACCACCTCACGCCCCAGGTCCTAGATTGGCCCATGTGAACTGCTGGGAGCGCCCTCCTTGAGGTCCCCCAGGTTTTGCGGGTGGAAACTATTGAGAGGGTGTTCTCGGTAGCTGCCCCGAGGCGGTGGAACTCCCTCCCAGTTCAGGTTAGTCAGTCCCTGGATCTTCCCTCCTTCCATTGACAATGTAAGACCTGGCTGTTCCACCAGGCTTTTGGGGGGAGACGGATAGTGGGAGGGGTTGGGTGTAGGGGTTGGTTTTTAGTAGGGATGGGCGAACAGAACCGAGTTCAGAAGTTCGGTTCAGTCGACCGAACTGGTCGAGTTCGGTCTGAACTCCAAACTTCCGAACCGCGTTCACCCATCCCTAGTTTTCAGCTCCAGTAAGTTTTAGTGGTGTACTGTTTTATAGAGTTTTATATTTGTATGTTTATGCTTATGTATATATATTTATATTTATATGTTTTTAATTTTTTGTTAGTCACCATGAGCTGCCTGAGCAGGATGGTGTGCAGGATATCAAGTGTCAAAAATAAATAAATAACATGAGCCTTACCATTAGGTGTGTCCCAGTGGCTGACTAACTCGGTAGGGCGAGGGAGGGCCAACACCACACATCCTGGCCTTCCCCTACCCCTCCTTGATGCTAACCATGGGGATATCTATGCTGTGCATATGCTAGCAGTTGTGGGGACAGACAGACAGACAGACAGATGATAGTCTGGTCTTCCTCTGCCTTCCTTCCCTGTAAAGTCACTGGACTCAGGGATGTCCACATTGCACATGTGGTCACTGGCACAAGCATCAAGTAGGTGATTCCTCATCATCCTTCCTTGCTGATTCTTGAAGAGGAAAATAAGCCTTCATCTGGCAAAAGCCTCCACTGGTGATAAAATTCCAGAAAGCTTTATAGAGACATTGGTGGCAGTGGGGAAAACGCAGTGAACATGGGTCCCTGGCTGTGGGGCTGGAAACACCTCAGGGGTCATTTTGCCCAACCTCCTATACCAAGCCAGGATTCACCATAAGATAAACCATCCCTGTCATTATTTCAAATACTGTAGAGAAAGAAAGTAGGGTTAGTCGTGTTGGTCCCAAATATAGGTAATAGAGACAAAGTAGTAAAGTGATATCTTTATTGGACCAATACTGTGATATCTTTTTTTTGACAAATTCTGGTAAGAGAGATATATTTACAAGTTCTTTGCTAAGTAGCAATGCACTGATGGAGTGGTGATAGGATAAAAGCAACACCTAGAGACTTACAAAAACAAGGGGTGAGGTTAATTTGCTACCCCCTGTACAGGAGGCACCTACGGTCTTTAGCCATACCCAGCCAGAGATCCAGAAGAATGTTCCCCAGGAGCAAGAAAACAGGATAGAGAACAGGGAAGTTTGAGTGGGATTGCTGAAAGAGAGGAAGGGGGTTCAGGATAGCAAATTTGGAGGATGGAAGTAGAGTGAGTTGTGGCCACTTAGAATTCTAGGATTGAAGGGACGTTAATGATCATTTAATCCAACCCCTTGCTCCATTATTGTGTAAAACAATAAGGCTTTGCTTCTGTGTGGTGAATTCTCTAATGTCAACATATAGTACCTTGTCTAACGTAGCTTGAACCCTCGACCTTTCCATTTACTTTCCAAAGTGCTACCATAAGAGCTTCCTGAGCACCCTTTCTACTTCAGTCATGGAGATGGGTATTGTTTATTGGTCACAAGCGCTTAAGGTTACAGCCTTCAAGGGACTCAGTAGCGATAGCTCTGCTTTGGGGCAGCTGTGCTAAGGGTTCTAGGTTCTACTCCATGCTCCATCTGCCCACGCCCCTTTGTGTCAGTGGGTTTCTAAAATAAATGGGCATTTACTTGCACACACTTTAAACCCCAAAGTGTTAAACAAATAGTGGTTATTACCCAGTCCACAAATGGCAGTTGAGGTAGTGCATCTTTACCAGGTATGCTCACATTTCAGTCCTAGCTAGGAAAAAAGGGCAGACTAGTCTACAAAGTATATTTGATGTTTCTATACAGTAAACAACAGTATAGGGGGAAAAAAATTCAGGGAATTGCTGATATACACATTCTTACTAAAACAGCCACTTCTCCATGTTGACAACTGATAAAAAGGGTGTCAGGTGAAAAAAAGGTTGGGGCATGCTACTATTATTTTCCACTTTAATGACAGAACACATTTAAAGAGTTTTCCCATGGATTAATTAACCTGTATTAATTAATATGTGTTAGCTAATTTGTATTAAACCCCAGTGGAATCATTTATATTGCAGATTAAAAGTTGCAAATCCAAGTTGGAAACAGGGCTAATTTTAACACAGAAAAGGCATTTTCTGAAATATCCTTATACCTGTCCCTCCCTATGATCATGTCAGTCGTGCCCTCCCTATTGTTCTATACATTGAGGTTTAAATATTGTTGCTTTTATGGTCCCATATTAATCTGATTACATCTCTCTCTCAGACTTTGTGCTCTTTTGTATTATTTCTTGCCTTCTTTGCTCCACTGTTACTACTAGTTTCTTTGGGTGTTAATAGACATGCAGCCGGTGTGCCAGCTACACATTGTAGGGAGAAGGGGTCACCACCAGACAGGTCAGGTTGGGGAATAGAACAAATGTTCCTGCAGATCAATGGAGGGGTGGGGGTGGAGGGGAAAGTGATGTAAGGCCTTTTGGCCCTTCCCCCACACTGCATTAGGCCCTCGCCCACTGCCATGATGGGCAGCCATTGCTGCCACGGTGTCCCGCATGCTTGGGCAGGGATGGTGGCATAAACAAGCATGCTCACCTGCTATGACCCGCCTCGGCGGCCCTTAAGCCTGGACTATGAGATTGGTTGCTTTGGGCCTACGTTCCTGGGCAGCCATCTACCTGGTTGGGGGCTGTAGCGGGCCCATATCTGGCAGACACACATCTAAGGTTCTCGTCCACGTTGGCCATAGCAGGCCATAGCAGGCAGAGTCATGTTTGTTACCATCCTTTGTTTCCATGCTGTGCTCCATGCCTGAAACATATTTTACAAAGACAAAGAAGGGGGGAAAATAGGAGTGAAAATGAAATGAATTTTTTTGTTTTGAAATGAATCAATAATTCATATTTAATCAAACAGGGAAATATCCAGTGAAAAAAGTGGAACATAGTAAAATATAGTGAATTCCTGTTTAGTCAATTTTTCCCCCTATAAAAGTTCAGCGAATCAGAAATTCAACTTATTCAGAGTTAAATAAGTGGGGCAGTGTAATTTTTATTCAAGCACTTCTTTACCCTCCCAGCTAAAAATATCAAAAGCTTTCAGTGTATTAATGATCTCTTGGTGGTGTTTGAATACTGGTGGAGTATATATCCTCCAAGCTTGTAGTGAATGCAGCAAAACTCCTATTCCTACCACTCACACAGACAGAAGGAAATAGGAATGTTATGTCTGCCTGCCAGCACTGCAATCTGCATACTGAACGCCAAGCTTGCTATACAATGCACAGTGCTTCTGTTCCCTGCTGCTCACTTGACTAGGAGGGCTTGACATGCAGGCAGCAGATGGGTAGATGTATATGTATTGGCTGGAACATTTATTATTATTATTATTATTATTATTATTATTATTAATTTACATTATTTATTTTATTTATTTATTTATTTATTTTATAAATTTATACCCCACCCCTCCTGCAAGCAGGCCAATTGATGGTTATTGATGGTTTTATAACAATTTAAAACCATCAATAACCATACAAGCAATTAAAACAGGGATAATAAATAAACAAAAAATAAATAAGTTGGGGGGGCTAAAAAAA
>QEPC01008436.1:4513707-4563514 GCA_003113815.1 Sphenodon punctatus | reverse complement strand
GATTCGGCCAGATGCTGCGGCCGCATTGGCCCTGCCGCTCGCCCGTCTCCCCAGAGGGCGGGCGGTGGGAGCGTGGAGGGGCAGGGCCGTGCGGCCGCACGTTGCACCGCGCAGTCCCGCCCCCCTCCCCAATTCCCTGCCGGGATAACCCCGGCACGTCTGTTAGGGCGTGACAGGGTCGTCCTGGTAGGGGATGACTTTATTGTTTTCGTGACAGGGCCAACTGACCCTGTCATGTCTGAAAACACCCATTGTTGCATTCTCTTGTGGCTATGGCGAAAGCTAGCCGAAATAAACACTACTACTACTACTACCTTTCCATTAACAGTACTGCAACCCCTTTAGGCATCAGGGGGTTAATGTCAAGGACCTTTTGATTTTTTGCCTCAACAATGAGTCAACTGCAAGGGTGCCGGTTATAATAGTGGTTTTTATGAGGGGTCATAGTAAAAAGCCCCATCAAGCTAGGACTTGATCCAGAATCCACTGAAGTCAATGGAAGAACTGCTGTCTATGAACAATGCCATTATTATTGAACAGCAATGAGAAAAGGGAAAAAAAAAAAAAAAAATCAGTATTTAAGATACTACTTATTTACCTGAGCTTATTAAAAGCAATTGCCAGCTAATAAGTCTGAGGGTGTTTTCACATAGGAGACAGACATACTTACAATTGCAATTGCAGCTCTGTTATTGCAGGGATTCGTGCCTGTGAGAATGCACGAATCCCCTTTTATCCTGTGAGACCACTCTCACATTATCAGCTCTCCAAACGTAGCTATTACAAGGGCACGTGTTCTCGTGGGATAAAGAGGGATTAGCGCATTCTCACAGGCACTAATCCCTGCCGTAACAAACCCACAATTGCAATTGCGCATGTTTTCCTGCTTCTGCCCCCTCCCCTGGTAATGTGTGAAAGCACCCTGAGTTTTATGTTCCTTAGTTATGAGCTATACAAAAATATGACACCGCCAAAGCAAATAAATAAATAAATAAATAAATAAATCCTTTTAGAACCATTATGTAGGCATGTACGTATTTCTTTTACAGTTACTAGAATACATAAACCGCGAATAAATATTATTAGGGCAAAAGCAGTAAAAATGAATTATTGAATTGGTGAGATGACTACTTGATATTAAATAATAAAGTGCTTAAAAGTTTCTCTCAATCTCTTACTGATACAGGATTGAGTTAGGTTCTTGCAATAATTGTCAAGCTATTAAGAATCACTGGGTGAAGTCCTTTCTTCCATTCATGGTCACGTTGAAGCATTCTGTCAATAAAGGGTCTTAGAAAGGGTAATGGTTTGAAATAGCTTTCAATTTGCTAGCAAAACTGACCCCAGAAGATTGGCACAGACTAGAGGCCATGTGAGAATAATGACTTTGTGTGACATCTTTAACAAAGAGCTAGATTCTACTTGAAAGGCACTGCTCCTAGTAGGGGTCAATGCAGAGCCACAAAGCCCCCAAGGAATTCTGTGTAGGGTGGAGGTGGAAAGGAGGAAAGTGCTTCAGGGAAAGTAATGGAGCTTCCAAGTGCTGTGGAGGATATACAAGAAGCACCAAGTTTGAGAATGGAGCATCCTGCACCTGCTAGTAGTGTTCCTGTCCTGCTCTGTGGGCAGTGTGGTGAGGGGTACACATCCTTACTCTCCTCCTTCCTTAGGGGCAACATGCCCCTCTGAAACTGCTCTGAAGAAACAGTCCCTGCACTCTGCAAATTGCAGAGATGACAATACGATGCAAGGCACAGCACAATACTGGGCAACCCATAGTCTGGGGGTGGAAGGGTCACACATGGCCTCCCATTTGTCAACCTTTGGCTCCTGTCAGTCAGTGAGTGTGTGCGTTAGGAGGTGTTCTACAGCTGTTGCCTGAGCTGCTAATGGAGACACTATAGAGAAGCCACCAGAAGCAGTGAACAGGTAGCTAGCTGCTAACACTGTTGAGCCAGTGTGCATGGCCAGGTACAGCATTTTAAAAAAGCAGCAGGGCCCCATAGTCATGTGGTCTCATAGGCCCTTTTTACACAGATGCTGTAACACCCATAAAATGGGTATTACATTTTATTATACATGTTGCAGGGCACCACTGCAGCCAATCACCATGTTCTTCTGGGTGGAGAGCAGTGTTGGCCGGTGGGTGGGGAGCATTTCCCTGGGTGGAGATGGGTGGGGGCATCTGTGTAAACGGCACTTTCGGTGGGTGTTGGTGAGTGTTTCCTCCTGGCCAACACCCATCTCCACCCACAGAGTAACCGGCAGTGGCGTCCGTTGCTCCGTGGGTGGAGGTGGGTAGAGATGGGCATTGGTCGGGAGCAAACACTCACCAACACCCACTGAAAGTGGCATTTACACAGACACCCCCACCCATCTCCACCCAGGGAAATGCTCCCCACCCACCGGCCAACACCCATCTCCACCCAGAGGAACTGGGTGGAGGCATCATGTGTGCACAGGGCCCATGGTGATTGGCTGCAGTGGTGCCCTGCAACATGTATAATAAAATGTAGCACCCATAAAATGGGTGTTAGAGTGTCTGTGTAAAAAGGGCCATAGTGGTGCAGTCCTCTCATTCATCCTCATGTTTCCCCTCTGAATAGTCAAATGTTAGGAGCTACTCACTCTGTGCGTGCTGGGCTTGCACTGACTGACAGCATCATTTGTGACTATGATGAAAGGAGGTCTTGCAGGCCTTGGGGTGTTTCAGGGCTGGATTTATGACCTCTAATTAGCCTAGTTTACTCAGCAATGGAACAGAACATGGGGACAACTCTTTATGTCCCTTGTGCGTCTTGAACACTCTACAAAAGTCAGTCACAGGGTAAAAACAGATGTTCAAGCAGCAAGGCATCTTCCTGCCTTACCCCAGGGAGAACCACAACAGCTGACATTCCTCAGGTTGGTGGGGAGGATTGTTCACACAAGCAACTCTCAACCCTTAACCTGGGTGTGGGGGCTGCCGGCACAGGTACCTACACACCCCAAAGCAGCCTAGGAACTGTCCACATGGGACAGGACAACTAGGCCAATGCTGCTCAGCAGGATCAGGCCTAGGAAGAGCTGCCGCCAAACAGCTGATTGGGGGGCACTCCTGAGGGAACTGCCAGCCAGCCTTTCTCAAATGACAGGGAGCCCCCTAGGCTGGCCTGAGAGGCTCCCTGTCACTTGCAAAAGACAGCTGGTTGCTTCCCTAAGGAGCACCCCACCCATCAGCCGGGAATAGGCCTGGATTGTCCCAGGTGGGCAGACATTGACCCAGGATGTGTCTCTGACATTTTTCCGGAGGAGGCATCCTGTAGTAACCACCTGCCTGCCCTGGGGCATTTGTGGGCCAACATCTGGTGATGACGGAACAAACATGCAGGTGAATCCCAGGCCAAAGCTGGCCAAAACGGGCAACTGTCACGTCTGTTTTCACCCACAGTCTGGTCCAATGGGGACTGAGTGCTTTCGTTTGGGGATGTGAGTAGCACACACATATACATCACTATGAGTGAAACTGCATGCACCTGCAAACACAGCTTTTTATGTCAAAGAATGCCAATTCTCTAAAGCTTCTCTAAACTTTTGTTTGAGGCAATCAGATTGCGTACGTGCAGAACTGGGAATTACACTTTAGGATTCTGAGCACCAGCATCATCATCAGTCAGAGCTCAGAATGATTCTCCCCGACAACCATGAAAAATATAAGGTACAATGGGTGCCCAAACTAGAACTGAAGTTGGTATTTTCAGTGAAAGCCAAACCTGCCAAACTGGCATTTGCTGAACTGCCCCAGATGAAGATGATACAGAACACAGACAGTACTCAGTTCAGCTATATTTTTTGCACTCCCTGTTGTTTTTGGTCATATTTTTGACTGTTCGGTGCCTGTTAGGATACATTGGTATTCTGTTTGTGGTCTTTCCATCACTGGGTGAGCATTCAGCTGTCTGGTAGTTTGTCCCCTTCTGGTCTCCAGTTCAGCTGTTTGGTTTTTTTCCATTTTGTTGGCGTCTAGCTGTTGGCTTTCAACTGCTCTTGGATATTTACGAACAACTTGTATATTTGTTACTGCATTTCCCATCAAGTTGCTTCCAGGATGCAAGAAGTTGCTTGGACAATGTGCATGGTGAACATTTTTGATTGGATGTCAGGATAAATATTTTTTTAAAAGTCATGCAGTTCCATTTGTCTTCCTTTCTGCTGGTGACTTGGGCATTTACAGTGGAGAGTGACAGCACAAGCTTATTTTGGTGATAAGTTTGTTGTAGGGGCATGTCATCAACCACATGCACATGGCTCATACAATTTATTTTTATTTTCCCTTTGTTTCTTTTTTTACTTTCCCTCTTTTCTGACCTTTTGTGGGTTTTCTTGTTGTTTCTTTGACCTTTGCCTTATTTATTTATTTATTTATGTCATATGCCTTCTGTGGGTCTTGGCCTTTTCACCTTCCTTCTGCCCTTTTGGGGGGACTATTTGATGACTTATTTTTTGCTGTTTTGAACTCTGTTTTGAGACTTTTTTGGGGGGTAACATTTTTCCTTTGGAGTTCACTACCTCACCCTGCTAGCAGTAGAGAAATGGTTGGTTGGTAAAATACCAAATACACAAAAAGATGGGTAAAATGAATGAACAAACCCACTTCAGCTCTACTGAGCATCCTCAGCATCAGCTACAGCTGAGCTTCTCACAGACAATTATGAAAAATATAAACTAGGACAAATATCTACAGTCTTTGCTCCAATTTAGAGCTGCAACAGGCAGCACATTTGCTACCCACGGGTAATACCCACATTTTCGGGCACCCCCAGCAGGCACCTGACAGGGTACCCACCCCCCACCCCCAGTGGCTTCCTTGTGCCCAAAAATGTAGATATAATTGGAGCATTTGGGGATGCCCTAGGACACAGATCCAGGCACCCATCGGTCACTGGGCTGACTCAGCTCACCACCGGGCTTCTGTTCCTACAGTCCTGCTTTCTGCTCCCTGTTCCTCCCTAGTCTGCATGCTGTGGACTTCCCCACTTGACTTTTTCTGAACAGGGGGAGCAAGGAGGCCCCTTCCCACCTGTGCATACCCCCTAATGGGTTCCCAGTTCCCAGGGAGACCCATATCAGGGAGACGCGTGCACCCCCTGTGGCAGGAGGTTACTGGCTCTTTAACACAACTAGAGCTGGTACAAGGGCTACGCTAGCAGAGTTGCAAGTGCTGCCAGGAAGGCAGGATAATGCCTAATTCCTAAGCAGTTGCATAAGAGTGTGGCACTAGCCAGCTCATAGCAGGTTAAAGCTGAGCCAGAGCTCAGTACTGGGGGGTTTGATGTGGGAGCAGCTTGTGAAAGGAGTTCTGTCTCAAGGGCTTCAGCCTAGAAGCTTCCCTGAGCTGCGAGGCAGGGCCAGCCCGAGGCATGTGCCACCAGTGCCTAGGCACATGGCCCCGCGGGGGGAGGGGCCCCGCAGCACTGCGGGCTAGAGACTGACAGATGCCCCGGTTTTTTGTTTTTTTCCCCACCGGGCGTCTCTGAGTCAGTACTCATGGGGGGGTGGGGGCGTAAACTTCCTGGGAATCCCTGGCCAGTTATACGCTGCGGAGCTGAGCTGACACAGTCAAGTTGCAGGTAAGTAACCAGCCGCCCCTTATCCCCTGAAAATTCTCCCCCGCCCCCAATTCTAGTGAGTGCCGGCTGGCCTTTGGGGCCCCGCAGCAAGGCTTGACACATGGCCCCTGAAACCCTTGGGCCGGCCCTGCTGCAAGGGGTCCGCTGGACCTCAGTAGACGAGTACTCAATCCAGAGACCAGGGAAAAGATTATGAGTAAGGACTGGATACCTGGTAGAGGTGTTTGTAAATAGACTGAGAAGTGTATTAAAGTGTATTAAAGAGAGACACTGTGCTAATCCCAAAGTGAGACTGCTTTGTAAAGGGTCCTAATCCTGCATAGACTGACGATGGGCAAGTCTGACTCTACTTTACCCCTATTTTGGGGGGGCCTGTGAATGGGGGAGGGTGGGATTTGCTGGGTACCCAGTTGTAGTTCTACAGACCACTAAGCTTGATATCTGTGCTGGACAAAATGGTGGAAACCATCATTAAGGATAGAATTACAGGGCATGTTGACAAACATGGCTTAATAAGGAACAGTCAACATGGATTTAGTAAAGGTAAGTCATTCCTCACTAACCTGTTGGAATTCTTTGAGGGTGTAAATAAGCATGTGGACAAGGGAGACCCAGTAGATATAGTGTATCTGGATTTCCAGAAAGCTTTTGATAAGGTCCCTCATGAGAGACTCTTGATAAAATTAAAAAGTCATGGGATAGGAGGAAGTCTCTTACTATGAATCAGAAACTGGTTGAAAGATAGAAAGCAAAGGGTAGGACTAAATGGAGAGATGTAAAAAGTGGTGTGCCTCAGGAATCTGTATCGGGACCGGTGCTGTTTAATGTATTCATTAATGATTTGGAAAAGGGTGTTAAGAGTTAGGTGATCAAATTTGCAGACGACACCAAGTTAATCAAGGTAGTTAAAACACGAACAGACTGTGAAAAACTGCAACAGGATCTTAAAACACTGGGTGACTGGGAATCTAAATGGCAAATGAGATTTAATGTGGACAAGTGCAAATTGATGCACGTAGGGAAAAATAATCCAAACTATGAGTACACAATGCTGGGTACTACTACTAACCTAGGAGTTACCACTCAGGAAAAGGATCTGAGGGTGATTGTGGACAATACAATGAAATCCACAGCGCAGAGCGCAGTAGCAGTCAAAAAGCAAACAAAATGTAAGGAATTATTTGGAAGGGGATAGAGAATAAAACTGATGATGTCATAATGCCTCTATACAAATCAATGATACGACCGCACCTTCACTATTGTGTGCAGTTTTGGTCACCCCATCTCAAAAAAGACATTGCTGAACTAGAAAAGGTACAGAGAAGGGCAACAAAAATGATCAAGGGCATGGAAGGGCTCCCGTACGAGGAAAGACTTGGTAGGTTGGGGCTCTTCAGCTTGGAGAAGAGATGACTGAGAAGAGATATGATAGAGGTCTAAAAAATCATGAGTGGTGTGGAGCTAGTAAACAAGAAGCAGTTATTTACCCTCTCAGATAGTACTAGAACTAGGGGACACTCCATGAAACTCATGAGTGTCAAGTTTAAAACAAATAAAAAAATATTTTTTCACTCAGCATATAGTTAGGTTGTGGAAGCTACTGCCAGAGGTTGTAGTAAGGGACAGTACTATAGCTGAGTTTAAAGAGGTTTGGACAAGTTTCTGGAAGACAGGTCCATTAGCAGCTATTAGCCAGACAGGATCAGGGAACATGACGGGAGCTGGGCGAAAACAACAGGGAATGGATCCCCCATTGTGACCTGTTGGGTGCTTCTCCCAAGCCGTGATTGGCCACTGTTGGAGACAGGATGCTGGGTTGGTCTGACCCAGTATGGCACTTCTTATGTTCTTTACAATCAGTCCTCACCCAAATTCAACCAAACTAGCCTGAAGGCAATAGATATGATTTATAAAATGGATTGATGGCATATTCATGTAGAGCTACAATGGGTTCTAAAATTAGTACCCATGGATAATGCCCACATTTTTAGGCACCTGAGGATGAATCGGGTGCATGATGCCTGCAAATGTAAACATTACCCAGAGAAACCAACAAGCCCAGTGGTCCCAGTTTGGGCTTGTCAGTTTCAAAGGCCGACTGGTGCTCCCCCCGCCCCACAGTGCCTCTCAGCTGAGAAGTGGCACTATAGGGAGGGCGGGGAGTGACCTTTGAGGCTCTGCAGCAGTTTCGGCTGGAATATGATACTATCAAAGGCCAGCCAGCGCATTCAAGCAACCCGTTGGGGCCCATCTGTGTATTGATGGTACTCAGTCAGGAACAGGTCAATTCAGGCATATAGTAATATCTTCTGAGAATGCTTCTTGGCATATTTTATATAAAACCTTCCTCCAATACACAATTTTTTCTTATGGTGTATTGTGCAAATTAGCTGTTGCTTATGTACATGCATGTGTAAACCTAGGTTAAAAAATAAGGGGGCAAATCCACAAACAATTTCCATTTCTTGTCCAAACGTAAAACCTTTCTCATTTCCAGATAGCTTTACCCACTGTAAAGCACTGACTTTACAAAGTGCATAGCACTGTGTGCTCCTATATTGAGCAGTTCAAAACCTTAGTGTTTAAATGGCTTTTTATAGCAACTCATAATTTTTGTTACAAAATAAGTCTCCACTATGATTTTAATATAGTCTCTGGAATACCAAAGGATAACAGTTAAACATACCTCTGCTCCAAAGATACTGTTGGAAATAATTGTGCAGGTTTTTCTTTTCTTCCTCCCCACCCCACCCCCTTCATTGTGGTCTTTGGGAAATAATAGAATTGCATAGCAGATGCTTGAAAGCCATTGCCTTTCAGCATCGTGTGTATATTATTTAATGTCAGTAGGCCAAAGCCAACAATAAGAATTGTCTGAATGGGAGAACAACCCTGCTACCAACATGCATTTAATCTAAGTCTTATTGCCATTGTCTTCTCTCTTTCTCTGAGTAAACTGCTTTGCAGGATGCACCTGTATAATTAATTACCATGGAAATGGAACTCTGGAGCTTTTCCCCTGCTGTGTAAACAATAAAATTGCTTCCTGAGACCAGGCTGAGTTCTGATCTAAAAACATTTACCTTCCCAAGCCTCTACGGAACTGAGGGAGGTAAATTTGGATTTGGTTCCGTTAATTTCCCTTTTTATTTTGCTTTCTTCGATAATTTTCAAGACTTAGGCCGTTTTAGATGAGCGCGCAGTGCGCTCGCACGTGGTTTCCAAAATCCCACGAGGCAGGATTAGATGAGACGCTGCTGCGAGTCACGCATGCAGGAGGGGGACATGCATTCTTTTCCGGCCACAATTTGACCACCTTGATGATCGGGCCGGAAAAGAATGCGCGTCCCCCTCCCGTGCGCGTGACTTGCGACAGCGTCTCGTCTAATCCCATCTCACGGGATTTTGGAAACCACACGCGCGCGCACTGCACGCTCACGACTTAGTCCTTTATAGGTTTATCAAGGCTTTAAAGACAGCTGTGGACTGGCAACTACAGAAAGGTATGAAGGTCATGCCCTGTACACAATATGGAGTATTAAATGATCTACATATGTAGATATGTAAATAGTTGAGGTGCTAGTAAAGGCTGCTTGAAAATGTGTAGCATAGTTCCTGATATCTGCCGGACTAATAAAACCTGTAGTGCTTTCCATTGTCCAGATCTTTAGATGGACTTCATAGCAAGGAACAGAGAAAGAGTACAGGCACCTTGGTATGTCCAAAATTCATATGAGAGCAGAAGGTCAGCCCAAGACTTATGCACCATATAAATCCCACTCCTTATCACACTCTCCTGAAGTACGAAGCAAACCTTTTGAGGAGTCTTGGGGAGAAGGAAAAACAAACAAACAAACAGGTGGCCAAGTTGAAGCAGTTCACAAACCACTTTAACCTCTGTGACTAGCACTAACTCAGCAGATGATTACAGGTCTTAATGACCTTGGCAGCATTACAGGGTCATATTGTGACATGGCTGAACTGTTCTTGAACAATTTCTTCAGTGTGCTAGGTACAAACAGTCTTTTCTTCAACATCAGGCATGCATGTCTTATCTTCTACCTATTACTTTTAAGAAATGTAGCTATTGTAAAAGTACGCAAGGGAAAACCTTCACTTTGTTTAATGTTTACATTATTTTGTCTTCTACACCACCAGCATTCTATCTGAGACAAGAATACTTCTTGGAAACTTATTTTTAGTTTGCATTTGAGTTGGTTATTTTTCCAGAGTCCCATTAGTGTCTGAAATGCTACAGAAAAGCACTTTAGGACCAGATTCTGTGCTACTTACATTACTGAAGGTTTCCAATTTACAGGGAAGCTGGAGCTCTGTGCAAAATGAGGGTGTGGGCTCCCTCCTTCAAAGGAAATTTAACAGACACACACACCCCCGCATTAGAATGGTAACATTACCATAACTTCTTTTTGATAGTCAATTAAATATATCCCCTTCACATGCTGGGGCTCCCTGCATTGCAAGCCCTATGCATACGTTTCCTCAAGGACCCTTTTAAAACGGACCCCCCCACACACACACACACGTGTGGGTGCGTGGGCATCTCTGGGATCACCACGGCAGGTGTATGTGTGTGTGTGCGTATTTCTACACTCCACCCACCTCCACCAATCCCCCACGCATGGAGCAACAGGTGCTAATAGCAGATGCTCCGTGAGTGGAGGAGGGTGGGCATCTGTGGGACGGGCTGCCCACGTACCGCCCACTTGCAGCCACCTCCACCCATCCCCCACAAACCGCAGCGGCACTGCGGTCCATGTAAAAATGGCCACGGCCCTCTGGAATTGCTATTGGCTCTTGATAGACTGTGGCTTTCTGTGTTTCAGGCCAGGCCTGTATTTGAAGCCAGTGCGCCTCGCACTCATATTGTCATTTCAAGTTTATTCATAGACTTGTCCCTCAACAACATGGCGCTTGTGTGGTTGCACAGTCTGGAACTGGCCCTGCTGATTCATTAACATTAGTGGGAGCAGGACTGTCTTAGTCTATTAGAAAATATTCATATGCATTGCTCTTCTTTATACAGTGAGAGGTAAAATGTTCACTTTAGGGCCTAAGACCCAGGTTCAAAAAGGACTTAAGGATTTGAAGACCTTAGGGCACAATCCAGAAACTGCTTTTTTGTGTGTATCTCCACTGAAGTCAGTAGGGTTACTCATAAGTGGCTTCCGGATTATAGCACATGCTAGAAGAGCACGATAAGGACTAGGATGCAAGTCCTGGAGTCACAGAAACCTACAGTACAGCCACACACGATATGCCTACTGCAGTTTGGGCAACCTTAGCCCACGTCAGGTTGGAAGAGGGTGGATGGGGCTGGGAGCCCATGTCTTGGCCCACCCCCAGGCGTGGCGGGAGTCTGACATCGCCCCAGTTGTCTGGATTCCCCGAGGGGGAGGGTGGACAATCTGCCCTGCCCTGCACACTGGCCCTGCAGTGTGGCGGCTGTGCAGGGATCAGGCCCTCCCCAGCCCCCTGTGGCTGTACCCCAATGCTCCTCAGGGCCTATGCTGCCCTCAGAAAGTTTGGAAGGAGTGAAAAGAGTGGGGTGAATGAGACCTGAGCAACCTTTTATTACAATGAAACAACTGGATTGCTTCCTTATATTGTAATTAAGGAATGGCGAAGGAAGTACTGTAATGGTCACAGCTTTTCAAGCATTCGTTAGCTGAAGAACTGAATTGTCTGATCTTATTTTCCATAAATCCAGGTTATCCCAACTTTACTCACAGAGAGAGGCAACCATACAGTCACTTATATGTCACAAGTGAATATCTATGCTTTTTGGCTAATGGAATAAGCCCTATTCACAAGTAAATCAAGGGTATAGCAAGGGAGGTGTCGGTCTCCCTAATTGGGGGGGTTTGCCCTCTGGTAGCTCAACAGGTCCGGAGTCTGGGGGTGATGCTGGATGCGGATCTCCGTCTGGAGCAGCAGGTAGAGGGGGTGGCGAAAGCTGCCTTCCGCCAGTTGTATCTGGTGCGGAGGTTGCATCCGTATGTCTCTGGCCCGGACCTGGCCTCCCTCGTCCATGCCTTCATCACTTCGAGGCTAGACTACTGCAACACGCTCTACGTGGGGCTGCCCTTGTTCCCGGTTCGGAGGCTGTAGCTAGTGCAGAATGCGGCGGCCTGCCTCCTGTCGGGGGCGGGTCGCCGGGACCACATAACACCTGTGCTTCGGGCTCTGCACTGGTTGCCAATAGCGTGCCGAGACAGGTTCAAGGTATTGGTATTAATCTATAAGGCCCTTCACAGTCTCGGCCCCTCATACCTCAGGGATCGCCTCCCCCTCCTTGCTTCAGAGCGGCTCCTTCGGTCTGCCGGGGGTGCCTTCTTGGAGGTCCCCCGGGTTAAGCGGGGAGCCACAATGGAGAGGGCATTCTCGGTGGCTGGGCCGCGTCTTTGGAATTCCCCCCCAGAGGAAGCTTGCCTGGCCCCAAGCCTTTTAACATTCCGGCAAGTTTGTAAAACCTGGCTGTTCACCCAGGCCTTTGGGGAGGGGTGAGGGGGGGTTAGTGGGGTTTTCTCCCTCTACCCTTTATTTTCTGTTATAATTTTGTCTTTCCCTGTTTTAATTGTTGATAGTTTTATGATGTTTTAAAAATTTAAATATTGTTTTATATTGGACTTGTTAGCCACCCCGAGCTGTTTGCAGGAGGGGTGGGGTATAAATATATTAAATAAAGAAAGAAATAAAGAATTAAATATAAGGCTGAGCTGGAGAGATCCATGAGAGAGGGGCTGGGGGCAGCAAAGAGAGTCTGCCTTGGTATTATTTGGGGGCTTCCTGGTGAACTGATGGGAAGGAATTTGTCCAGAGGGCTGGGAGCCTAGAAAAGGCTTGCCTTGAAGGAAGTGCTGAATGAGGGGCTTCTGTAGAAGTGAAGCTGTGTGTGTAAACCTGTTTGTTGCATATCCTACAGTGACTCAAGCCATAACAAGGCCAACTTGTTACAGTCACCTACAGTATGGTTCAGCTGTTATTTTAAAGAAGTGGAACATTTATTTGTAAATCCAAATAAAATATAAGTGCATTTTAATATAATAAGAGTGTAAATGCAGAACAGGTACCAAAAGGCAGCTACACAATCTTTCGATAGGAAGAAAAAATGACCAGTCATCACATGCTGAAATGTGGCTGGAAAATCTTCTGCAATCTGGGGATTAGAGATTGTTACAAAATGGTATTAGGATTTGGTTTATTAAAATTCATGTCAACAGAAAATAAAGTTGATCGTAAGGGTTTCTAGGTCTTAACTCATTGATCCCCAGAGGGAAAAGAAACCTAAGCAATATTTTACAAGTCATTCAGTGTCCTCCACCAACAGAGTACCCACCCAGTGCGTGTTTTCAAACAAGCAAGCCGAGGGGGGAGGGTCCGTGGCCACAGTCTGGCTCTGCCACAGTGCGTGGGGAGCGATTCAACTGGGCAACTCCCAGCAAGGCTACCCTGGCACGGAAGCAGCCACCATACATTAGCTGGCCCTACACAAAGCACTCCAGATTTCCCGGCATGGCTCTGTGCATGGCCACAAGTGGGTTCTTTGTGGCTCACAGGAGCGTGCATCTGGACGCTTCACCTTCACATGGGCGGGCGGCTCTAGGGCTCCTGGGTGGCCAGGCAGGGCAGCATCTCATCTGAAAACAGCCAGAGTTTCAAGAGAGCTCAGCTCATATTTCCGTAGCATGCAGTGCTCTTCTGATAATCTGGGCAATAAAAACAAACAAACAAACATGAGAGCTTCTGGGTGTTCAACACTTTGGGAAATCTGGCCCTTATTTTGGGTGCTTCTCATGAGCTCCTTTGAAAATTTGGCTGCAAGGACTGGACTTTATTAGGGATAAGACTCACTATATGGATGTAGAGCACAACAAAGGTAAGACAGAGAAGATAAGGATGACAGGAACAGAAACACAAGTTTGTTGGTTTTTAAGAATATTTCTGATTGGGATGGACGTGAGGAATGAAGCATCAATGCAGGAGTGGAAATCCGGCGGGCTTTCTTACCATTTCTAGTATTTGCTTTTCTTTAGGGCTGAAACAAATCTTTGATGTGGACTGAATATTGGAGGAGTTTCACATTTGCAGACTTTGCAATGAAGTTTGCAAAAGGATGTTCATTATTTCACACTCCCATTAGTTTGCAATTTTCTACAGTTACAATAGCTTGGTAAAAGAAAAGTCAAATAAGTGTTTTCATCACATGCCAGCAGTTTACTTACAAAGTATATGCTTTGATTTCAGGCAATTCTCTTGTTTGTTTAATGAAACTGCAATTTGATTTTGATTAGCTAAACAAAGTTGCATTGAACTAATAACAACAAAACTTTGTCCCCACACTCCAGAAGACGACAAGCACATGCATATTGAAATTTAAAGGCTGCACTCTTTATTTAAATTCATTCAATTCAATTTAAGGTTATTTGGGGAGGGGCAATTCCCAATCCTGAGTCCGTGTAACTGGTGGTAACCAAGTATTATGGGTAGCCTTATGCTATGCAGGTACCACTGTCAGCCTATACTCTACAAATTAGGTCTCTCTACCCCCCAGGTGGTCAGCAGCATTGGTTATTTATTGATTGATATAAATTGTTACATAAATAAATAAAATTAAATAACACCAGGTAACCAACAACAATTACGGGTGGCCTGCTGTACAACTGCCTGCCTTAACTCTCTGCTCTATAAGCTAGATCACTCAACCCCCTAGCCACACGGCTAGGTTGGGAAGATGTGTATCACCTTGAGGCAGATGAGGAGGCCAGCATTCACCTGGGACTGTCCCCGTCCTTCAGTGCAGAACTCAACCCTTCCCCCTGAGCTGATGGCCAGAATCTGGCTGTGCTTGCCTTTGATTCAGCCCGTAAACCCCATCACATAGGGAGATGGCTCCAGCAAATGCATAACTAATCCAAATAAACTTTCTAACACTTAACTGAACCCCTGCATGAGTGTGACAATCTGATAGTTAGCATTCCAACATGGACCCAACAGCTCCCCGTTTGTAGCCAACTCATTCATAAATGCACTGTGAGGAAGGCAAAAAAACTGCCAGTCACCAGGAGCCAATCAGTGCCGAAAGAAAAATTCCTTATTGGCCCCTTCAATCAGCGACCAGCCATACCAGCAGTGCCGCATAGAAGGGTCGGTGGGTGCTTGCTCCTTCTCTGGCTTGGTGCCTCAACTGCCACTCAAGACTTGCTTCACACGCTTAAACTTGTTACCCCTGCTAACCACATCAGATTAAGACCCTGCCTTTTAGCACTCAGCAGCAGTGTGACTGGTGAGTGCTTGTTTCTTCCTTTAGGGGACAGGACAAAGCCCTCTGCCCTTCCCAGTGCTGCTAGCACAGGGGTGGGGGGCGGGGAGGGGAGGGGGGGAAGGGGAGACAAAGCGGATTGTGCAGTTGTGTAAATTCAATTTAATATTTGTTAAAGGAAACAAATATTTCAGGTGAATTACACACCTATATTCACTTCAGCCCTGCTCGTCTTTTGCATTAAAATTTTGGAATACATGTAATTTGGGGAAGGCACTAGTCAACACCGCTGAAATATAGTCTCAGCTTTAACTTCTTCAGAATTTGAGATCCTGCCCCTTTTAAAAATAAAATAAAATAGAAGTTTTGTATTGTGTTGGTATATAATAGAGCTGAAATGGGCACCCAAAAAAACCCTAGAAAAGATGTCAAATCTACACTATGCAAAAAAAAAGAAAAGGTGGTTTGGTTAATAACCAATATCCATTTGCATTCCATCAGATACTTGTTACTTTGCTCCATTTCAGGGTTTTTCAACTTTGGTTTTTTTTGGGGGGTGGGAATTGTTTTGTTTTTTCAGTTTGGTCATTTTGGTATTTTAGTCATAAAATTCCAGCAATATCTGCACTATTGTGCATGTACAGTTACATTAAAATGATGCAATGGAAATTAAAAAGTGATCCAAAAAATGAAGTAGGTCAACCAAAAAGCAGCCCCCCGCCCCCAAAAAGCTAAATAGAATATCTAAAAAGTCAGAAATGTGAGTACTCGTTATGTTGTTGAAATCCCAAAAATATGGATAATTCCCACCATACGTCTCAAGTGTTCCCGATTTTACGCCTCTTTTGTCATCTGTCCCACAGTCTCAGAAAACTGCTGTAAAGTCGCAGGCTAGAAAGGGAGGTGTTAGCGCGAGCAATCTGCAAGTCATCAGTGGTACAATATCTTGAATTCCCAGCCTTAAAGAGTCAGACTAGCCAAATAGTTTGCCCCAGACTAATTCAGAGCAGTCCCTATCATAGGCGTGATAAGGGATTCTCTATTGTTATCTAGGGCTCCTCAATTACTCTTCTCCTTTCAGAGAAAAAAATAGAGTTTTCCAACACTTGAGAGAAAATGGTCAGTCTTTGGAATTAAAAACACTCCGTTTGGGGCAATGTAAAACTATGATTTCTAAGTATTTCTTTTGAAAGAAAATCAGCTGATGAAGGGTTCAGAACAGGCCCTTGTAAGGACCTAATGTGATTAATTTTCTTTTTTAAAATAATAACAACAATATTCTGACTAGCCTCTCTATTAGGTAATGGGCTGAGTCTAATATTTGCCCATACAAAAATTTTGCAGCATCTCATCGGTCAAAGAATCCACACAGGAGAAATGGCTGGAGTGGATGAAAAGCTTTATTGAAAAAAGGAGATCTGTGTAAACTGTAAAGCTCACTTGGCATGGGGGTGTGGAAGCAAAACAGTTAAGGGAAGTGCTGTGATAGAACTTGCACATAAAGACTGGCAGGAAAAGGGTTTAATAAGTCTAGCTTATGAGTAAGGTTGTTGTATGAATATGGATATGCAAGTCCTTTAACTTTTTAAGATTTTCTTTTTAAAAAATGTTTTTTAAGCACAGCCTCATCTGAATTTGCATATATATTTAAAATTATGCAAATGATGTCCTGCATTGTTCTGCATTTTGAGAGCCCCTGTCTCTCATTCCAGAGTCTAGGGGGTTGAGAGGTATGATTCCCGCAAATAATAAAATCCACACTACCCCTTTCAGCTCAAGTATGTAATGTTCAGGAAGGGACTTGTACTATGACAGATCCCCTGAGGCAGCCGATCAGAGCATTGAGTTCCAGCCTGCAGACCTGATTGGGTCCCAAGGAAGTGGTGGGGGAAAGGTTGGGTGAAATACATGTACAATGGATGCTGGATGAGAGAAAGGGAAATTCTAGTTGAAGAATGCATTTGGAATATGTGGGAAACATAAGCTAAAAACAGGGAGAATTTTTAAAAGTGAACTGAGGGATTTTTAAAAGATGAAACTCAAAACACTTTTTACTAACTTGTACTAGGCTTCCCAGAAAACACTACTCAGGACAGAGGTCTCTCTTTCTCTCTCTCGTTCAGATTGATTGGTTGGGTGGGGTTCGTAAGTTGGTGGTGAAGAAGGGGAAAGTTAATAAATATTGGTTTTATAATAGATTTATAGATTCTTCAGTCTTCTCTATGGAGTGGCTTCTGATGCTCCATTCTAGTCATGTAAATACGAGCCAAACTTTCCTTTCCTTAATCAACAAACTCCCATTGGGGTTTGCTCAATTAACCACTGCAGATTTTGGCTCAGTATAATTGTGATGCCACAGCATTTAGGATCAATCTAGGCAACATTGATCTTCCCAGCTGCCTGCCCACTGGCACTTCCCAGCCACTATGGCTGCTCCCTATTTGAGAAAAAGAGTTTTTCTTGAGCAGCTTCAGAATGTTGAATGAAGCAGTCTGAAGGGCAAAGTCATAGGCTGATAGGCTTATATGGCAATCAAGCTATTGAAAATGATGTTTAGTAGATTCACTCAGCACAGGCTGCCCTTCTTCCATGCTGATCTGCAGTTCTACTGTCAAGGAGATTTAGTTCTAGGTTGTTTTGTTTCATTGGTCTGTTGGTTTACCTTGAGAAACTTTGCAGTTCTTAAAGCCAAGGATATTTTATGTTGGAATGGGTTCTTTGTAGGTTTTTCCCACCATCCAAAAAGTGGTAGTTAATTTTTTTAAAAACATTTTTTTTAAAGTTAATTTTTCAGCATACCTAATGTAGTTTAACTCCATTAAAATATAGTCGAGGGGCTAGGATGTGAATTAGGCATGCACACAATCAGTTAACATGATTGTAATGGTCTTAAACCAACTAAAGTCAATCCTAGGGCGTTCTCAAATCATGTTAATTTAACTCCATTTTAAAATGCACCTTTTTGTTCTCTACAGAGTCCTGTGTGGTACACAGCAACTGATGGAGACAAAGTGGTCCAGATAATATCTTTTGCTGGACCAACTTTTGTTGGTGAGAATATGGAAGCTTTGGGGACACAAAGAGCCTTTTGTTTGCCACACAGGGCCAGGCAAATAAAAATTTGAACTAAAGACTGAGAAATGCAAGACTGTTATATAGGAAGAAATTATTTAGAAAAGAGCTGTTAGGAAAATAGTATTTCAAACATTTAAGTACAATGAGGGAAAACCATTAATAAGATGGTGGGTGAAAACATATGAGCATGGCCCTCAGTAAAACGCAGTACCATGAATCGTAGTTTTTGTGCGGAATCTGGGCCACAGGAAAACTCCCTACAGAATTTCCCTTGCAGGGTGAAATCAAGGCACGCAAGCCTGATTGGTTCATGCATGATGATGTCACCTGTCAAATCACCGCGAGCAAACCAATCAAGCCAATACCTGATTGTATGTTCGTAGGCTAGCCTGCCAAGGGGGTGAGGCCCGGCTATGTAACAAGGCTTTGCTTAATAGCTGAAGACTAGAGCCCCTGGGAGCCAGAGGAAATGTACCTGGCTAGCTACTGTGAACAGAAAGTCAGAACACCATACCTGACTCGGGAACTGGATGTGTATAGGGACATTATAAATAGATTGTATATAATCATTAAAGAACTAAGTGAGCTAAATCCCCAAGACTGAGTGACTAGTGGGTCTCATCCTGAAAAGACTCATGCCCGTCAAGCCCGTCCCTGTCACAAGGAGAGTTCATGGGAGGCGTGCAGAAATTATTGACCACAGGAGGCCTGCCTGGCCCAGGTACTGTTCCCTGGTGTGAGTGCAGTGTGGAGAGGGTTCACGGGCTTTCCCTGGGAGTGGGGGAACCAGAGTAGGTGGTTGGGTTCCTATTACTACTACTATTTATCATTTCTCTAGAGCTACTAGTCATAGACAGTGCCATGTAGGGGGAGCATGAATGACCAATGGGGGTTAGGAAATGGTGCCTGCCCCTGAGCAACAATGCTCACAGTTGCGTCAGCAATGTGCTCAAGCAGGGAGCTCTGGAATTGAACGGACTGGGATGGGCTGCTTTGCACCTGTGCCCACATCTCACTTATCTCCTTGCTCCCCATGCTGATCCTGCTGTTTGACTGCTCAGTCTGCTGCCAGAGATGGGCCTAGTGCCTGTCCTCTCCGCAGCAAAGGCCTTGCATTCTGCGGTGTCCTCCCACACCAACTGTCCAAGCTCTCTAGCCACTACCAGGCCATTAATGGCATCGCAGATCTTGTCCACCCACCACATGTTCTCCACAAGCAACTCCACACTGGTTACCTTGGCAGACCTGTAGCAAGGCAACAAGGAAGACCATTGGTTCAGACCACCCCACTCACCTACCCTCCCTGGTGTTTCAGGCCCCCGCCTGCCCAATTTTCAGCCCTCCCTCCACTTGAAGGGTAGCAGGAATGACTACCTGGCCTATGCAGCTCCTGGGGCAGTTGCTGCGGCAGAATAACACTGCCACGCATTTATCCTCCCATAATCACTGTAGAAGAGTGAAGAACATAACGAAATCAACCACTGTCATTCGCTCCATCACCACCATCCCACCCCCTGGCTGCCATTTTAGCTTCCACTCCCCACCAGCCCACGGGCCTACAATGGTGCCTTGCCACGCACTTCCCGTGCCTACTGTTCCCATCCAGTGGAGCTGTTTCCTAGCAATTTTCCTGTTGCCCCTTCATGCTTTCCCGGCCACCTGCCAATATAGTAAACAAGACACATAATTAGGTAACAATAAATGGAAGCCTTTATCATACAGCTGTGTAAATGCAAACCTCCCACCACCACCACCTTCCAGGTTCATTCACTTACCGTTCTCCTCTGCCTCCTCTATAAAGGAGTCCTCCGTGCCCTCAACCAGAACCTCTAGTGGCTCCTTGAACAAAGGCTGGTTCTCAAGCTCGAGGGGATACACTATGACAGTCACGACGTCTGTGTCCGCATCAAACCATGCTGGCTCAGGGGAGGGCATGGAGGGCTGTCCACCAGCAGTTGCGGGTCCCATGCGGGGAGCAGGAGTGGTTGCAGTGGGAGCAGGCAGTGTAGGAGCCTTATCCACCTGCTTCTAGCCTGGCAAAGGTGCAGCCATACAGGTGGGATGCAATGAAGACTCCATCCACACAGAGGAACCTGTCAAGGAGCTCATGTCTCTTGTGCCTAGAGGCAAAGTTGTTATCCTGGATCTCTTTGTATCCATGTCTCAAGTTCTTGGCCTGCTGCTGGCACTGGTTCATGTCCCAGATGTAGACCTACTGTGCCATTTGAACCAATATCTCCTGGAACACCACCTCATTCCTATAGCACTTCACCTGGGCCTATTGGACCTTCTACTCCCACCATAGAGTGATGAGGGCCTTGAGCTCTTCCTTGAACCAGAAAATGCATTGGTGGGCGGATTGGTAGGCAGATAGTGATTGAACTTGTGCAGTGGTTGAAATGGTGCTGGTTGTTGTCTGGATGTCAGTTTGAGCCATAGCCCCAGTGATGGTAATCCTCCGCAAGTCATTCCTGAGAATGCAATGGCTTGGAAAGAGTAAGCACCAGGCATGTACTGCCAACCAGAAAGGACTGAGAGAACTCATGTTTGAAAGTGGCACAATGCGCTTTTAAGGCAGACATTATATACATGCCAGTGAGAGCAAGAGTTGAGAGAGGGGGTGGAAGTGATAGTTCTGCAGAGCGCTCTAGGCTGCCCATGACTCTATGGTGTTGGTGGACCTGTATGCACAGAGGCTGCACGCAACCTAATTGATGGGATGCAGACACATGGGCACACGTTTGCTCACGCTTACCCAGATGGCGGGATCCACGTGCTCTGGGATCCCACCATGATGTCAGGGCTGGGTCTTGAACCCCCAGCGCTGCAGGACTGAGGAGCACTGCCTTAACGGCTAGTGCTATTTCAGGCTGGTTTAACAGCCCACTATTCCTTTCTGTGTCTTCCTTCGTGTCTCCACCCACTGTGTTGCCACGTCCTTCCCCAGCTGTGCCCTTTTCCCCCTAGCCCTGCCTCCCAGCTTCCTGATTGGCCACAAGGTGTATTTAAACCATAGGGTGGCCACAGAAAGCTGTGGGAGCAACTGCTCTTACCCCTTGTGTGTAAGGTCCTGTGTGTGAGCTTGTGCATCACCTTGTCCTCCTTCTGTCTGTGAGTCTTCCTTTCCTACGGTGTTGGTTGTTTGAGTGTCTGGTGAGTCTGGCCTTCCTTGTAGTGCTCAGCGTTCACACACACACACACCCCCAATTGCTCTGTTCCCTGTGATTCTGTGTCTCCCGCCCTGGAGCTCTGTTTCCCCATTGCTTTGTGCTTCCTTGGAGCTCTGTTCCCTCATTGCCCTGTGCTTTCCCCATTGCTTTGTGCTTCCCTGGAGCCCTGTTCCCCCATTGCTCTGTGCTTCCTTGGAGCTCTGTTTCCTCCTTGCTATTGCTCTGTGCTTCCCTGGAGCTCTGTTTCCCCATTGCTCTGTGCTTCCTTGGAGCTCTGTTCCCTCATTGCCCTGTGCTTCCTTGGAGCTCTGTTCCCTCATTGCCCTGTGCTTCCTCCACTGCTCTGTGCTTTCCTGGAGCTCTGTTTCTCCATTGCTTTGTGCCTTCCTTGGAGCTGTGTTCCCCAGTGCTCTGTGCCTTCCTTGGAGCTGTGTTCCCCAGTGCTCTGTGCCTCCCCCGGAGCTGTGTTCCCCAGTGCTCTGTGCCTCCCCCAGTGCTCTATGCTTCCCTGGAGCGCTGTTCCCCCAGTGCTCTGTGCTTCCCCATAGCTCTTCCCTGTGGTCTTGCATTTCCCATCACCGGTGTCTGCTTAGGGTTGTCAGGTCTTGCTCTCTCTTCACTGTGTCTTACCTTGCCTCACCTCTCTATAGTGGGTGTTCTCTCCTTTCCTTGCTCTTCCCCTCGTGCTGTTCTTAACTCGTTTCTCCCTGGCCTGTATCCTCTTTGTTGACTTGGGACCCTTTTCTCTTTCCTTTCTGTAGCCTCAATGATGAGCTGTGCACTCTGAGGCCGGGTTCCCCGGCTGGGAGAACAAGAACTGTCTTGAATCACCCAAGAGACTGGCTGAGAGGTTTTTCCTTCTAGATATCTTTCTTGTCTGGGTTCCCTGGGGCCTTCCTACAGTAACCCTCCCCAGGTATAGGTTCCCTCAGTCCCTTTCTCCTGCTAGTGTAGGTCCCTTTCCCTTTCCGCCCTGACACATGAGTAGGAACTGCATGTCCAGAGGGTGGTGTCCATGTGGCCGGTGAGGGCAAACACCTAATAAATGGGCAGGTGGACACCCACCTGGTGAAGGCTACCATATCATTTGTTAACAACATATTATTTATTTATTTATTTATTTCAATTTTTGTCCTGCCCTTCCCTAAAAAAGGCTCAGGGCGGTTTACAAATAAACATATAAAGCATATATAAAAGCATATTAAAAAGTTCATAAAAACCAATAAAAGACAAAAACAACCCCCAAGCCTCCCACAACCCACCAAAAAACTCATCCAATATCACCCCCGTTTGTCCCACATCCAACCCCCCACACAACCGTACCCCATAGCCCACCAAATGCCTTTACAAACATAAAGGTCTTACACTGCCTGTGGGAGACACTCAGGCTTGGATTTAAATGAACCTCTGGGGGAAGGGAGCTCCATAAGATCGGAACAGCAATCGAGAACACCCCGCCCCCTCGTGAGCCCTCATCGTAGGTTATTGAATGGGTGGTGGCCCAGCAGCTTCAGGATCATCTCAACTGGATTGGTTTTCTGGATCCCTTGCAGTCTGGCTTTCGTCTGGGGTATGTCACTGAGACTGCGCTTGTGGCCTTAGTCAATGATGTGCACCATGCTTTACATCAGGGACAGTTCACTCTTTTGGTTCTGTTGGACCTATCGGCTGCTTTTATTTTATTTTGTTTGTTTGTTTGTTTGTTATATTTTTACCCTGCCCCTCTTGCAAGTGACTCAGGGTGGCTTACAATAATAAAACATATAAAACACAATTTCAATATAAAAGACGTTCTCTCTCTCTCTCTCTCTCTCTCTCTCTGTTTTTATATATATATAAAATCCCCACTCCCCAACCAATCTAACCCATCCCCCCGCCCCCCTCCAAATGCCTGGCGGAAGAGCCAGATCTTACAACTTCATCGGAAAGCAAGAAGATTTGGACTGAGGCGAATCTCCACCGGGACAGAGTTCAAAAGTGATGGCGCAGCCGCTGAGAATGCCCTCCTGTCTATCCGAATGCAACGGTAACACGGGACTTCCAGGAGGGTGCCCCCAGACAACTGCAGGGGCTGCCCAGGAGTCCAGGGGGTGAGACAACCATTCAGATAAGCAGGGCCTAAGCCTTGAAGGGCTTTAAAGGTCAAAACCAGCACCTTGAATTGGGCAGAAGAGAACAGGCAGCCAGTGCAGTGGCTGGAGCACAGCTGTTATGGGCTCTCTGTGGCCCGTCCCAGTAAGAAAACAGGCCACTGCATTCTGCACTAGCTGCAGCTTCCAAACTGTCACCATGGGCAGCCCCACGTAGAGCGCATTACAATAGTTTTGCCTCGAGGTAATGAACACATGGATGATAGTGGAGAGATCGAAGTCTGAGACATATGCGCAGAGCCTCTTCAACAGATGTAATTGGGGAAAGGTGCCCCTGGCCACAGTCAACACCTGTGAATCCAGGTACAGCTGTGAATTCAGGAGCACCCCCAGGCGCTGCACAAATGGAACTAAAGGAGGACGTATACCCCCCAAAAGGGGAGAAACCTTATCACCCAGATCACCAGTCCCACCCACTAGCATCATCTCTTTCTTATTGGGATTGAGCTTCAATTGGCTTCACATCATTCAGCCCCCCACAGCAGCTAAACACTGGGACAGCAAGGAGACAGCAGGGCCTGGGTCAGATGAAAATGACAACTACAGCTGGGTGTCGTTAGCATACTGATGACAACGAACCCCCTAACCATGCACGACCTTCCCCAGCAGCTTCATATACATGTTAAACAAGAGAGGGGACAGAATGGAACCCTGCAGGACCCCACAGAGGAGGCCACCAGGGGACAAAGTATAGTCCCCAGTACCATTCGCTGAGATCTATCTCTGAGGTATGAATGGAACCATTGCAAAACAGTCTCATCCATCCCCACTAGATCCCACAGGCGTTTCACAACAACTCATGGTTAACGGTATCGAAAGCCACCAATAGATCTAATAGGACTAACAGGGTCATACAACCCTTGTCCAATTCTACGAGGAAGTCATCGACCAAGGCCACAAGCACTGTCTCCGTGCCGTAACCCAGACGAAAGCTAGACTGCATGGGATCAAGAAAACCGATGCCATCCAGATGCTTCTGGAGCTGACGAACCACTACCCATTCAATAACCTCCCTAAAAAGGGAATGTTAGAGACAGGACGATAACTAGCTGGGGTATCCACATCAAGTGATGATTTTGAGGCAAGGCCGAACCACGGCTTCCTTGAGGCAACCTAAATGTGACTGAGCAGACGCAATGAGTGCAGCAAAAATTGCTTCTTTGCTGCCCTCACTGCCACGACATAGGACTTTAAAAATGCTCTATGCCACAATTGTTCATCTTGGGCATGAGTACAGTGCCACCGTCCCTCCAACCACTTCCCTTAGCGCTTCAGACACCCCAGGTCCTCCGTGAACCATGGCAACCTGCAAAGCTAACGCACTGGAAGTGGACATCTAGGTGCCACCAGATCAATGGCTCCAGCCAGACAGCTGTTCCAGAGGGCCATGAAGTCATTGATGGAGCGGCCATGGAGGTCAGCAGGTATCTCGCCTAGAGCATTCAGGAATCCTTCCGGTTCTATAAGTCTCCTGGGGCAGACCATCCTAACTGGTCTTGCACCCCTATGGTCAGGCAGGGGCGCTAGGATGGAGGTTTGCAGGAGGTAATGGTCCAACCACAGGATGAACACAACACCCCCACAATCATCAGACACCACCACCCCCCGCCGCAATGTTGGTGCAGAAAACCAAATCCAGAGTGTGCCCCTGCTCATATGTGGGGCCACTCACCACCTGGGACAGACCCATGATTACCATGGCGGACATGAACTCCTGCTCTGCCCCTTGCAATCCTGCCTCGACATGGATGTTGAAGTCCCCCAAGACAATAAGCTTAGGGGACTTCAAGACCAGGTCGGAGACCAGAACTGCTAGAGCAGACAAGATGCTGCCATGAAGTATGGTGCACGGTACGCTAGCAGAATCCCCAACCTGTCCCCACCAGCCAAATCAAACACAAGGTGGAGGCACTTCATACCAGATTTGTTCTGCACCAAAAACCTCTGTGCGACCAACCCTTCCTTGAAAATAATAGCTATGTCTCTCCCCTCCCTCCCCCGACCATCTGACCGGGGCTAGTGCTGGACAGAGTACCAAGCCAGAACGAGGTCCACCAGAATCTGCCCAGACCACTCATCCAGCCAGGTCTCCATCACACATGAGGTCTGCTGCCCACTCCAGAATGGCATAATGGATCAATGATGATAACTAGCTACCAACCTCATGTTTAACAGCACTAGCAACCAGCCTGGGTCATCTGAGACCTTGATCACCTGGTTACCTGGGCCTGGAGAGACCAAGTCGGGGACCAGTACTAACCACCGATCCCTCTGTTCATGATGAAATCCCCTGCCCCCAGCTCATCACAACCCCTGTTGCCACCACTTTCCTCACCCCCCAGCGTACAGCCACCAGCCCGATTCCTGTCCCCCCAAGCGGCCCTCTGCCGCATCCACTCACAGGGGGGCCTACCCAAACCTCCCTAGTCCCCCCAAAATCCCCAAAAGAACTCAGACAAACAATCCCCAAACAAATAATTCCCATCCCACCGGGCCCTGGATCTCCCTTCCTTCAGGTGTCAATGAAAAACTTGGTTGTTCTGATGGGCTTTTGGCAGAGGAGAAGGATAGTGGAAGGGTTGGGGTTGGGTTGGGGAGGGGGTTGTTATGACCTGTATGAAGTTTTTGTTTTAATTGTTTTTATTTTTATATTTTATATTGTATGCCATCCCGGGCTGCCTAGGCAGGAGGGGTCCGGGATATTAAAATTTTAAATATATAAATATAAATAAGTAAATAAATAGTATGAACAAGACTAATAGATGGTACCCACAGGGAGGCACTCCCGGCCAATTGCAGGGGCCACAATGGGACATGGAAGGATAGGCAGTTTCTCAGATATGTGGTGTCCGGACCATTTACGGCTTTAAAGATCAAAACCAGCACCTTGAATTGTGCCCAGAAAGCTATAGGGATATATTGTGCTCCCAGCACCTCACCCCTGAAAGGTGACAAGCCACCGCATTTTGCACCAGCTGCAGCTTCTTAACAGTCATCAAGGACAACCCCACCTAGAGCGCATTGCAGTAATCTAGCCTCGAGGTGATGAAAGTGGCCAGTGGCCATGGATGACAATAGTCAGATCCGAATCATAAAGAAAAGGCTGCATCCTCCTCACCAGATGGAGATGGTTAAAAGCACTCCTGGACACCACTTCAACTTCAATCCAGGCACAGTGAGAGGTCCAGAAGCACTCCAAGGTTTCGGATCTGATTGACCAGAGGGGGCTGGACTTCATGAATAAGAGGAGTCCAAATCCCCTCCAGGCCACAAGGCCGGCTGACCATCATCACCTCAGTCTTGTCTGGATTCAGCTTCAATTGGCTCACCCTCATCCAGTCCCCAACAGCAGCCAGGCAGCGCGTAAACACCGAGACTGCAGGGCCTGGGTCAGATGAAAAAGAGGTAGAGCTGAGTGTCATCAGCATACTGATGGCACCTCACCCTAAACCTCGGAATGACCTCACCCAGCAGCCTCATATACATGTTGAACAAGAGGGGAGACAGAATGAAACCCTGTGGGACCCCAGAGGGGAGGTTCTGAGAGGATGACGAGCAATCGCTCATCAGCACTCTTTGGGACCTCGCCCACAGGAAGGAGCTGAACCACTCAAGACCAGTCCTGTGCGCCCCCATCAGGTCCTGCAGTTGTGTCAACAACACCTCGTGATCAACCATATCAAAGGCCGTTGAAAGATCTAACAGGATCAATAGAGTGGAATTCCCCTGTCAATCTCCAGGTGCAGGTTATCGACCAAAGTCCAAGTGCAGTCTCAGTGACATACCCGGGACAAAAGCCCAACTGAAATGGGTCCAGGAATTCGATGATATCAATTAATACTTAAATCACATTTTAGTTTTCGTGCTGTGAATTTAATGTTAAGCAAGTAAGCATAACTGCCTTTTTACTAGATTCTATTATTCTGTTTGCACACCATATGCGCATTGCGCTCTGAATTAAAGTGAGCATCTGATGTGAGGAAACAGACAAGGAAATGTGTATATTGGTTCCAAAAATAAAGTAAAAATTGGTCATGACAAGCTGCCTGAACATGTGGTTTTGTTAAAAAACAAGGCGGCACATGAAAATATAATAACTCAGTAGGAGGCACAAGACAGATTTGGCTCACGTAGAAATCGCTTTAGTTCTTTCTCCCTCCCCACCCTTGAGCTATATTATTATTTATAATTCTGGTATTGTTTGCAGGTCTCCAACTATAATGTTTACTCCCAGGAATTGTTTTGTGATGGCTGATTGCCCCAAATCAAGGATGGCAAGATAACCTTGCCTTCAGCTAAAATCACTTGGTGTTTTTCAGCAGATGAAATACAATTATTGATAGAGTAGAAAAATCAAATATTCCTGCTATAAATGGTAACATGCAGATGGGAGGACAAATTTCGTTTCATTGTAAAACATTTTTCACTTATAATATTCCTTCTCTGTACATTTTATACTTCTGTTCACCTTTAAAATCAAAAAGGTAGTTCTGTCCTGGTTTTTGCCTTCATTACTAAAAACATAATGGAATATGTATCTTTCGAGAGTGTGAAATGGGGAAAGCAAATCTAACATAATAGAAAATGAGGTGCTGATGTTCTCAATTTATGTCTTGTTGAGAATAAACCCTGAATAGATTTCACTGGATATGTATCTATGTAGAGGCAAAAAACCAACCTCACAGATTTGGAAACCTAATAAGGACACAACCCCTCAACCACTTGACTACTGCTATAGTGATACATGCTATAGTGCTATAGTGATACATGTGACTGACCTCGCATGTATCACGGAGACCTGGTTAGACAATGAATCGGGGCCTACGCTGGCTGATCTTGTTCCAGCCGGGTACTCTGTGCAGCATCAATCACAGCTGGAGGGATAGGGGGGGTGGGAGGAGGCAGTGTAGCCATTATTTTTAAGGGTGCCTGGTCCGTGAGGAGATTTCCTGTGCAATCTATCATGGGTATAGAAATCCAAACCACCATCTGAGTTTGGATTTCACGGGAGACAGGGTAGGGATACTGCTGATATACCATGCACTCACCTGTACAGCAGCCTCCCTACACGCGCTGACCGAGCTGGTGTCGGAGGTGATCTTGCAGTCCCCCAGGACGTTAGTTCTGGAGGACTTCAATATCCATGCCGACACCAGTCTTGGAGGGGTGGAGCATGAGTTTATGGCCGCCATGGCAACCATGGGTCTGTAGTGGGCCGCACACATGTTGGAGGACATACCCTGGACATGATATTTTGCACAGGCCTTGAGATGGGGGATCCGTTGGTGGTGGAAGTATCAACAGTGCCCTTGTCATGGACAGATCATTATCTCCTCCAGGCAGATATCCTGGTGTATGTCAGCCCTCGGCAGGGTGTGGAGCCAGTGAGGTTGGTTCACCCCTGAAGGCTTATGGAACCTGAAAGGTTTGAGATAGCTCTAGAGGATGTTTCCTCTGACCTCAACGGCTGCTCACTCGATGATCTCGTGTCTAGGTGGAATATCAGGCTGACGGAGGCCATCAACTGTGTGGCTTCCAGGCATCCGCTCCTGAAATGCCGACAACACAGCTCCCCATGGTATACGGGTGAGCTGCAGCGGATGAAGCAGGAATGGTGGTGGTTGGAGCAATGGTGGCGTCACTCGCATACTGAAGTGGACCAGTTGTGGCATAGAGTCTGGTTATGTACCTATGCCATAGCGGTGCGGACAGCAAAGAAGCTTTTCTTTGCTTCCCACATTGCGTCCACTAAGTCCCACCCGGCGGAGTTTTTCTGGGTGGTGAGGGGGCTGATCAGTCCAGCCTACCTCTGCCTGGACTTATAATCATCAAATGCCCGCTCTGATTTGTTTGTGAACTTTTTTGTGCATAAAATTGCTCAAATCCACCACAGTTTTGATGCAACATTTTTAGCAGTAGGTGAGCCAGAGGTGGTAGAAGCCCCTTCTTGTCCTGTTTTGTGTGATGAATTTCAGGATGTGTTGCCCTCAGATGCAGGGGATGCTCTTGTGAATGTTCGAGCCACTTATTGTGAACTAGATCCATGCCTGTCCTGGCTGGTCAAGGCCAGTCGGGAGAAATTAGGACCGTTGCTGGTGGGAATAGTCAACACCTCTCTTGGGGAGGGCAGGGTGCTGGACTGTCTCAAGGAGGCAGTGGTGAAGCCCTGCTCAAGAAGCCATCTTTGATTGTTGATGTCCTTGCCAGTTACCGGCCAGTCTCTAACTTTCCCTTTTTAGGGAAGGTTATTGAACAGGTGGTGGCTCAGCAGCTTCAGGAGCATTTGGACCGGATTAATTTTCTCGATCCCTCGCAGTCGGGCTTTTGTCCAGGTTATGGCACAGAGACTGCACTTCTGACCTTGGCCGACGACCTCTCCCGTGAGTTAGACCGGGGTCATTCGACCCTATTTATCTTGTTAGATCGCTCAGCTGCATTTGATACCGTTGATCATGAGTTGTTGGTGGCTCGGTTGTGGGACGAGGCAGGGATTGGCGGGACTGTTCTTGAATGGTTCTGCTCATTCCTGGCCAGGAGAACCCAGCATGTGGTGCTGGGGGAGTTTTCCTCCTCCCTCTGGGGCCTCACGTGTAGAGTACCACAGGGTTCCATCCTATCCCCTCTCCTGTTCAATGTGTACATGCAGCCTTTGGGGGAGGTTGTTAGAAGGTATGGAGTGTGATGTCATCAATATGCTGATGACACCCAGCTATATCTTTCATTTCCCTCCAACTCAGGCCCTGCAGTCTCGGAGCTTACCCGGTGTTTGCCCACTGTAGGGGATTGGATGAGGGCAAGTCACCTGAAACTAAATTTTGACAAGACAGAGGTGATGGGTTGTGGGGAGGGCCAGGGTGGTGGTGGCCCCCATCATTGATTGAGTCTGCCCCCCCTGGTTTCTCAGATCCAGAGTCTGGGGGTGCTCCTGGACCCACAGCTCCGCCTGGATGCTCAGGTGACAGCTGTGATGAAAGGAGCATTTCGTCAGTTACATCTGGCACGTCGGCTTAGGTCGTATGTCTCAGATTTGGATCTGACCACGGTCATCTATGCTTCTATTACCTCGAGACTGGATTACTGCAACACGCTCTACATGGGGCTACCCTTGGTATTGGTTCAGAAGCTGCAGCTGGTGCACAATGCAGCGGCCCATGTCTTGATGGGGACGGGCCGATGCGAGCATAAAACACTGGTGCTTCGCTCTCTGCACTGGCTGCCAGTAGGTTTCCGGGCTCAATTCAAGGTGTTGGTGCTGACCTTTAAAGCCCTAAATGGCTTGGGCCCTGCCTATCTGCAGGACCGCCTCACCCTCCGGGTCCTGGAGGGGCCCCTGTGGTCGGCTGAGGGCGCTCTCCTTGGGGTTCCCCGGGTTTCCTGGGTGTCTACTATAAGTAGGGCATTCTCTGTGGCTACACTGTGGTTGTGGAACTCCCTCCCATTGGAGATCCACTTGGCTGCCAACCTTCCCTCTTTCCGCAGACAATGTAAGACCTGGCTGTTCTACCAGGCCTTTCCTGAGGGAGATGTGGTGGGTGGGTTGGGTTAGGGTAGGGGGGACAGGGGTTTTATATTATTTTAATTGAAATTATTGTGGTTTATTTTAATGTTTTAATGTTTTGAAATATTTTAATATTTTGTGAGCTGCCCCGAGATGCCTGAGGCAAGAGGGGGCGACATATAAATTGTAAAAATAAATAATAATAAATAAATATCCTCTGGTCCTGTCCAAAGATATCCTGTATAGGAAATGGAGGAGAACCTTAGCCAAACACCAGAATCTATACACTTGGGCAAATGGGGAAGGGGGGGGGTGGGCTCTGAGGAATGTTAATTAGACCCCATATTGCAGATGTGGCAAATTGTGTCCTCAGCCACTCCCTCAAGTTTCCTCTTTTTGGAGATGATGAAGTCAGTACTATATTGAGCTATCTACTATTTCCATCGATGGTTATTACTATACACAGTGCTGAGACTCTGGAAAAACAAGTCTCTCTCTCTCTCTTCATGTTCTTCTGCCAATCTGTGAAGTGCAGAATACAACATAAAGGAGTGCAAAAAACAGGGACTGGTGATTCTGGCCATGGTGCTGAAGCTTTGGAGAAGCACAGATATAGCTGCTACTCTTAAACAAAGACTTTCAGAGTGATGCTTTGGCTCTTTAGTGTTGGTGCTAGCTAGCCCTTGGCACCAGAGTGAGTCTCTTTCACATCAGCGAGACTCTTGCTGATGCTAAGTGCTAGAGCTGGTGCTAAACAGTTAGAACAGAGGCCATTTTAAAATGGACACAGTTGGGTGGGGAGAATCTGTGTGGGCTGCGTGAAGCGCCCATGCACCTCAGGTGGGTGGAGGTTTAAACAGGCTGGTTGTGTGCTGGGTATCCACGGACCGCCCATTCCTGCCGCCGCATGGAGCATCCCGGATGTTTCCTTGATGGTCTGTCCGTGGGCATGAGTGAGCAGTGCGTGGGTTGCAGGGGTGTGCACCCACCCACACCATCGTCAGACGGGTGCTCGGGTAGGCACATCCCATTGAAAAACGGCCAGAGTTAGGGAAACTGTGGTGTACGGGTTGCTTTATTTGGCCTATCTCCAGTTTCTGGTTCTGGCTGTGGATCCAGCCCATGTCTCATGTACTGAAAGACTGAGCTTAAGGGTGAAGGGACTGGAGATGAGGTCATGTGCTCAAGCATAGGAGATGGACCCATGACATGGACCTTTCTGTCTGTTCCCCCAACCATGAGCACACTCCTGAAGACCTCCCAACCCCAACTAATATAAAAGATTGTGGGTATTACATTTTATGGGTGTGTATCCTATTCTACTATTTGCCAAATGGCAAATCCTATTCCTTTCATTGTTGAATTCTGAAAGAAGAAGCTCAAATGACTAAGAAGGTAGCATCTTATTTACTTTCAATCACTGGCACGTTATGTTTCAAGGCACAGCAAGTGGAAACAAGGACAGCCTAAAGAACTATACCCTCAATATGCTGCCGAACTAATTAATCTTGACCGGCCAACAGTGCCTGAGGAAACTGTAGAAATGGCACAAGACTGGGAGAGTTCAGAAAGCTGTTACTTTTAACCTTTATTCTATTTATGTTACTATAACATGAATAAATAATGATGAGGATAATGCTCTTTGTATTATGTGAGCACCTTATATTATAATATGTGAACAACCAAAAAATAAGAAATGACAATGGTGGTTAAACTACTTATACTGTCAGAGTATGATTTAGAATTTGCATACACATTCCTCGTGGCCAAAAATGACACTTTCCAAAAATGGCAAATGAAGCCTATTGCAACTTGGACCAGTTCTACCAATCATGAAAGATTTTGCAATAAAGATTTACGTTATTAATAGCCTTGATAGCAGCACATAGTGGAGATCTGCAACCAATGGATTCATACATGGCACTTTCTCATTCTTTGCCTTTTTCAGCTGCATTTATGCTTCTTTTCATCTGATACATAGGATGATGCCCTGGCTTCTCTAAAATAAACAATAAATAAACTCTGAAAACCTGACTTCAGGGGAGTCAGGATTTCACCAATTGATAGAATAACAATTTTGTAATTAATTGGTATTTATAAACATATATAAATGACAATAGATTGTATGTATGTACCTCTTTTGTATGGATAAGTAACACTGATGACCTGGACCGGAGTTCCTGCTTAACAGATACATTTAATACATAAATCTGAAGAATGATTCTAAATGATTATGTTTAACTGAAAGATATATTACTTTAAAGAGGATTTTTTATATTTGAGATGTATTATCTTTGGTTTTACATATATTTTGGTTAAATCTGTACTTTGATAGCAGTCCAGTTTTCTGTACCTTGGTCACAGTTTAAAAATAAATCAACAGTAACAGTTCCTGCAGAACAGTATCCGAGATTACCACAGACTGGCCGTGTGATTCAAATGGAAAATCTCTAGAGCAATTCTATGCTAATGGTTTGAAAACACTGATTGCTTAAAATGGCTCCTGTGTTACCTACGCTAGCTAAATAGCTATTACTTTTGGCTGAGGTACTGCTGATGTGAACTGCATAAGGCTTCAGGTGTTCCATCTGATAGGTGGCCAAAGAGAGGGGGTGGGGTGCGCACTTTAAGTTTTCAGATTTATGAAGTGCTTTGATTCCTTGAAACGAAAAGTGTGACACTAATATAAAATGTTGAGCGTAAAAAAATAGTTAGAAATCCTCAATAAATGAGAAAAGCAAGAAACTGTGGTTCTTCAAACATTGATATGATAAACAACCTCTCCTCTACTGATGGGTTAACGTAGCCAGCCACAGCCTGCCAGGAGACCCAGAGCTAGAATTTGATACAATCTCCCTGGTGTTATGAATACTTATTCAGTGATGAGGTGTGGTATAATGGTTAGTGCATGACTCTTAACTGTCAGAGCCTTTCCCACCACTGATCAAGAAGGAATTCTTTGGCAGCTGCTGAAGTTTTATTTTTTTGGTCTCTGTCTCTGACATTATTCTTTCAGTTTTTGGCAGTTCAGCTTCCCTCTTGCCTGAATTAAACTGTGTTCCTGCTTTAAAAAAAAAAAGATTTGGGAGACATAAAGATGTCTGTTTTGAATGGCTTTTCCTTTCTTCTTCTATCTTCTGGTTAGTTAGCTCTTTCTCTTCATTTCCCATTTTTTGTTGTTGTCTGCTATATTCTTCTTCTTTTCAGAGTGTCATGCAAACAGCCCAGAGTCATGGGAGAAGTAACTGAGATATGATCTGAAGGTCCCTCTCATAGATGTCTGTCATCACTTCTAGTGATATCCTGGGGCAAATTATGTCACTTCTGGGTGTCAGGTGTGCTCAAGTATGTTATTTTGAGCCATCAGGTCCTAGCGAAATTGCATTAGACATCAGCTGGCCTCTTATACAGCTACTCATACAGCTATGATTGTGTGTAAGCCTTGGAGAAAGACATGATTAAGAAAATAAGAATATAAGAACTGCCATTCTAAGTAGGCCCAGTGGTTCATCTAACCCTGTAATCGCTTACAGTAGCCAGTACCAGATGCATCTAGAAAGTCGCAGGACTGTTAAGAAGTAGTCCCTTGCAGTTCTCTCCTGTCCCAGCTTCCAAATGTCAAATGTTTAGGGACATCATAGGGATAAGGATGCACCTCCATCCGGAATATTTGTTCCACGGGTCAATCATATGTTGTGTGAAAAAAATATTTCTCTTTCCTTTAAACCTTCTGCCTGATAGTTTCATCATGCAGCCCCTGTTTCTTGTATCATGTGAGAATAAATAATAATTCCCTTTGCCTTTTCCCCATCATTCATCTTTTTCCCCATCATTCATGCCCTGGATGGGATATCATTTAAAATCTTATATGCCTCTATCAAATCTTTGCTCAGTCATTCTATGACCTGAAGAGTCCTAACATTGTAGTTGCTCCTCAGATGGAAGCTATTTTATATCCTTGATCATTTTTGGTGTACTCGGGGTTTTGTTATGATATTTTCTATATTATTTTTGGTCCCTTTCCTAGTGCTTCTGGATGTTCTGTTTGCCTTTTAGGAGCTCTTTATAAAGAGTTTCATAAATGAAACCATTTTCAGTGGGCAACACAAGAGTTTCCATTAGTAATACCAAACCCTTTAGCAGCAGTGCATGCTCCTGAGCTCCACGCTCTGCCCCTTTAACTACTACCTAAAAACAAAATTTTCAAAGGCACCTATATCTCATTTTTTTTCAAAAGAGCTTTAGTTACTTAACTATTTGTCTTGTCTTATTTGTATTGTCTTATTTGTCTTCTTAACTTATTTGCCTTCATTTAATTGGCTTGAAATGAAATAAATAAAGGAGGTTGTGGAGACCCCCATCACTGCAAGTCTTTAAAAATAAGTTACAGACAACTTTCAAAAATGGTGTAGGTGCTGTGAATCCTGCTTGTGGTAGTGGTCTGGACTAGATAACTCTTACAGTTTCTTCCATCTCTATGATTCTATGAAGTCAATGGAACTTAAAAGTTTGTATGTAGTTTCAGGACTGCAGTCTTAACTGCTGATAATGCAAAGCAGTGAAGCACAGCATTAAAATGAAGAAGTAGAAGAAGGGGGAAAGCCTGTAACAGTTTTCATTAGAGGAAGGAAATATCCTTCTAACTTCAAGAAGGGAGAGGCTTTGTTTCTTCTTGTCATTTTGAGAAATACCATATTCACTAATGACTGGGCAAAGTCTCCGTTGCTCAGGATCACTAACATGCCCCACACCTCGCCCATTTTCTTCTAGCAGTCTTGCTTGAAACTGTCACTCCCACACTGTCTTCAATTCTTGGGTTAATTGAGTGACAGAAGCTTGTTTGAAGGCAATGATAAGTTGGGGGGTCTATGAAGAACACGGATGGTTATTTGTTTTGCTTTTATAACCTTAATTAACAGACTTCCATTCATCTCAGGAAAGTCACAGGCAGGCTCCCAATGAATTGCTTTGATGACTCTCCCAGAAATCCTCAGGCCATTCCAGTGTTGTGCTAGTGGTGCAGTAGTGTAACGTTAGTTACATTTCACAGGATGACAAAAAAGGGTTTCTTCCCAGACACAGAGTTTGAGAATTGTAACAAAATGGAGTTCATTTAAGCTTGAGTTAAAGATTGACTGGTATCTAGCTCCTGTATTTGACGTTAACTCTGGTACATTTCTGAGGGGTTTGTTTGTCTGGGTGCCTTGAAAAGAAGAACCAGAGCTGGGTTTTGTAAGATTTTTTTTGCAACTATAACACAGAGCGTGGCTCTGGCAGACCCAAGTTCAAATTACAGCTTGATCACTGCCTCACTGGTTGTAGAGTGATCACATCTCACTGGTGGTAGATGGACACAGGTGCAGCTCATCCCCAGAGCTGCTCCTGGGGTGCACCCCCACATCTGCCTACTCCCAGCTCCACCTGGGTCGGCTTTAGATGGACTCAGCAGGTTCCCCTGACCATGGTCCACCTGCACAGTGCTTCCTCACACCATAGAGTTGCAGGCGGACCGCCGGACAAAAGCAATGCGCACTTCCGGGTTGGTGTGAATACACCTAGTGTGCAGAATTCAGCATTATGCGAACTGGTGGAGTGCGGTTTGAAAAGCTGCTCAAACCAACATTTAAAAAATTCGGCATAATGCTGAATTGTGCGCACTAGGTGCATTCACATCAACCCAGAAGTGCACGTTGCTTTAAATCGAATGTTGCCACTGTCGCGGCTCTGCAAATTAAGCAAACGTCAGAATGAGCCCTAGGTTAGCGCCCCAAACTCTATGATGTTGCCCGGGCAGCGGCTGGCTAGGACTGGAGCTGCAGCATGGGTCCACTGAGTAGAAAGACAGCAGCTTCACTCCAGGTGGATGCCCTGAGTTTGGCTAGTCCACTTCACTGGCAACACTTCGGGATGTTCTGGAGCACTGCAACCAGGGTTGCCCAGAGCCGGCTCAGCCTACTCTGCTTCCACACCTGGCAGGCCACCTTCAGACGGACCAGTCAGCCTGAGGATGAAGTCCCCGGAGCTGTGGTCAGTCTGTTTACACCCGCTGTGACAAGTCATTGGGTGTTTTTACACACACATTTCTCCTAGATGTTTGCTGTTACATCCTGAACTTTCTGTGTGTCTAAATCACACACCCAGATCTTAAAACATCCAGATCTTTGAACTTCTGTGTAGAACTTCTCCCAGAACTTTTGTGTGTAAAAGGTTCTCCTGGCAAACTGCTTTGCTCCAGGCAGCTGGGGTCACTTGGTTTCCATGGCAGCCTGTCACATCTACAGCTGCGGCTACTTTAGGCTTCCTCAGGGCCATGTTTGTGTGAAGAATGCATTCAGGAACTGCCTCAGGGCAGTGTGTGGGTGAAAAATGAATCTGGAACTTACTTGTGAACTTGTAAACCCAGAAGACTGAAAAATCCAGAACTTTAACGTGTGTGTAAAAATGCCCATTATCTCTCAGCCTTATGAGAATAGTGAGAAAATGAAAACAATAGCAATAGGAAATGGGAATAGTGACAATACTTTTGAGCATAAAATACACATTACAAAAAAGAATTTCTGACAAATGCAAAGCTCTGGCAGTTGGACACACTTTTAATGCTCTCCTCAGACAAAGTGGATAGACATTAAATTAAAAACACCTAAACAACCCAAGATATGTCCTGACATGTCTAGATCCCCCAAATCAGGCAATTGTACACCTGCAGTTCTGTCTGATACCTTTACACCAGTTATATAGCAGGCGCCCAGGGGATAGATTTGTATGTTGAATACAAAAGAGCTATCTGCCGAGCAGATGAATATGATTAATTAAAAGTTTCCTTTCTGCACTGGAAAAGGTATGGCTTGCTGCATCCTCATAATAATTTGTCTATGTCTTGCAATGCATAGGCAATGGAAAGAAAGGCTTTTTTAATTGCACAGAGCGCCTCATTCTGATGCTGATATGCAGTGAAATGCACGTGGCCAAGTACATCTCTCCTGTTAGACTGATCTTTCTGACTATTATAAATCACATTTGTGCAGCTTATACCTTGGAGGCATGATCTCCTGTTGTACTAAAAACACGAAACGAGTACTTGAGATGAATGCATCCATGCCGTAAGTGAATCGAACTCAGTACAGTTAACACCAGGATGAGTTTGCCTCTAACTTGTTAATATGCAGAGGCAGTGGCCATGATAAATTTATTAGTTTCTAAACCACTGAATAATGTTACTTTGCGAAGAGCTAAGTTTCAAATAGCTTATCATCAAAGCATAGGCCTAGTATGTAGGGCTGAAACTCGTTCTCAGAATTTTCTTGTTTTTTGACAAGAATTGAGTTTCTTGGTTTGTTCTGGGAAACAAAAATGAACTGAGCAGTGGGCTGGATTCTCATAGAAAAAAAATATTGAAAAAATGCTTATTGCAGGGTTTCTGGTCCAGTGACTGCTCATTGTTCCCTGCCTCCATTGCCTTCTGCAGAGAGATGAGCTTGTTCTCTGCCTCCCCAGCCACACTACGCTCAACAGCGCTGAACTAGGACTTTTAACAGTAAATTATCTGACTGGGGAGGGGAGCAGGGAAAGCTCTTCCCAGTTGTGTGCAACACTCTAATCAGTCCCTGCTTCCAGGGGACTGATATCAGGGCAGCACACAGAGAACCCCTGATTGGTCGCCCTTGAAACAGAGACTGATGAGAGTGGGACACACAACTGTGAAGAGGCTTCCCTGCTCCCCCCTGCTCTCAGATAATTTACTGTTGGGTCCCATCTCAGTTCTGCAGGGTAGAGCATGCCTGGGGACACAGAGAGAAAGCTCAGCTCTCTGCAGAATGCAGTACAGAAGCAAAGAACAGCAAGCAGCTACCAAATTGGAGGCCAACAACCCAGGGGTGAGGTAAGTCAGCTGGTGTCCTCCTGGAACGTCCTGGGATACTCCAATACTCTTTAAATATATATATATAAAACATTTCATTTTGTGAGAAATTGCGTGAGCTCTCACACTGGGACTGAGATTTTAGCAAAACCTAGGTCCTGGTGTTTGATCTTACAAGAAAGTCTCGCAAGAATTTTTTTAATTCTCATTTCAATCACCCCTACTAGTATTCAGAACATGTCAGCACTGATCCCATATTAGTTTGTCGGTATAAAAAAGAACAAAAGATTTGACTTTCCACTCGATGTTTTTTTCTTCCTTCCCCATCACCTACATGGCTGCTTATGGCTCCTTTCTACCTTTACATATCTAGGAAGATAATAGGGTTCCCAAAAATGTTGTATTTCAAACCATGTTCTATATTTCAGAATGCCCCATTTTAAAATTTTGATCTAGGAATACTAGCAGATATAGTTCACTGTACAGCAGTAGTGGGGAAACTTCCAGCCTTGCCTGTGCCTGATTTTGATTTAGTCCTGTTCCAGTTCCTGGAACTAGCCTATGGATGCAGTCCCTACCATCAAGCACTGAAAGAGTGAGCTTAGAGAGAGGGAGCAGAGATGAGGGCTTGCAAAGGAATGAATGAATGATAAACTTTAATGTTTAGCTAATGCCATAACATGTGTACAATACATGGACATAAACATAAAAAATACAAAAGTAATAAGAAACTTAAAACTAAGAGGGCTGCTTAGTCCGGAGAACATTAAATAGAAAAAAAGCCACCCTCCCAGATAATACTTCATCTTGCCCAGCAAGGCAAGTTTGCCATGTAACAGATTACCCGGAGAAGCAAGAAAAGGGGCCAACCATTTGGCCCGTAAATCAAGCCACCGAGGGCAATTAAGAAGAACATGCTCGAGAGAGTCCACCGGACCAAACGCCGAGCCAGCACAGTCACACACACACACAGAGGAAGGTAACCTCAAAAACCGACCCTCGGTGATAGCCATGGGGAAAATGTTCATACGAGCTAAGGTCAAGCATCTACGAACCGAATGGGGCAACTGAAACTGAAGGTATGGGAGTGGAACCTGTGAATTCCCATAGAGATCAAGGAAATCTGCCAAGGAGTACTTGCCCAGAGGCTTGCAAAGGAGGGATCCATGTCAAGTCAAGTTTATTTGGGCATTTAGCTTGTGTCATAGCCAATCAAAGCCAACAAACAGATACATACATATACATAAACATGAACAAAACATTTAAAAGAATATATAAAATAACAAGTTCTAACCATACATAGGGAAATACAATGGTTCACTTAAGACGCAAAAGTAAATGCATGGTAAGCATAAGCAGTCAATTTAATTATAATCTCCCAATCATACTCCTGGCATAGGTAAATATAACATCCAAATAAACACTCCAAGTGTAAACAAAAGGCTAATGTCCAGTCAAAAATAATAACAATCCAAGGAAATTCATTAAACAGAAAAAAAGAACAGGCTCCTGTAAGGAAAGGAACTCAGTAGCAGCCAGTTCAATCTTAAGTAAAGATCTCAACAAATTAAAATCTTGGCTCCTAAACAGAGCTCGAGAGTGGACAAGCTCGGCCCCTGAGGAGTCCCCACAAATCAGGGATCCTTGCTCCTAAGCGGAGCTCAAGAGCAGACTGACTCGGCCCGAGAGGGAAGTCCCAGCAAATTAAATGGTCCTTGCTCCTAAGCGACGCTCGACAGCTGACTGGCTGGGCTCCTAAGAGGGGAGTCCCAGCAAATTAAAAGATCCTTACTACAAATTTATTGGGCATTTAGAACACGCCATAACAAATGCATACATATACATAAACATAAACAAAACCTTTAAAATAATATACAAAATCAACAGTCGGGTTCCAACCATACATAGAGAAATACAATGGTTCACTTAAGAGCCAAAAGTGGATGCAATTTCCTTATTACTGCCGCATGAGGAGCATAAGCAGCTCAGGACACACTGTCCCTGCCTCCACAACCCCCAGACCAGGAGGCTCTAGCAGCATCAGCGGAAATGGTGGCCTATCTTCTCTTGCTCTCAAGGCAGCCACATGGCCACCCCCAGACAGCCTCTTCTGGCAAGAATTACAATATAAGCACCTGAGAGCTTCATGTGACTCCTGAGTCACCATTTCCCCACTTCTAGCCTAGATCCTTAAGCTCGACCCCCCCCTTTGACCCCATTCAGAGCACACCTTGTAAGCCCCTGCCCCCAACTCATATCTGACCCATGAAAACAGTAGCCTGCAAGACAAAGAAAAGTCCCCCCTCCCCTTGTCCATCTGTACAGCATCCCTTACTATGATCTCTTATGCCATTGCACAGGGGGATAAAGGTAATTTCTAAATGGATGGATTTCCATGGTGTTGAAGATGGTGTTTTCTTCTTCAATTTATTGTAGAGTTAACTTTCTGTTGAATAACACACAGCAGAAGTTTCTTCAAAACAGAACTTTACTAAGAGCCCAGAAGACATGCTTCCATACTGTACAGACTGCATGGGACAAGATGGAGGACAGAAAGAGGAGAAGAGAGGAGACAATGAGGAGGGGGGAAAACTGTTTCATCCCCTGACCCTCCCCCTACTGGACAAGCCCCATATTAAGCTCGCAGGGCTTGCAATGGGCTTTTACTTGTGACTGTTGCACAATCCAAAACCCCTTCTTAACAGTCACTAGTCAAACCCACTAGGTTCATTCTTCTTAACAGCTTGCGATGGCGTTCCCCTGCTAGTGGCTTTGTGAACATAGCCGCTGTCATATCCTCTGTAGGACAGTATTGCAGATCTATGAGTCCTTGTTCCTGTGAGTCTTTCAGGAAATGGTATTTTACGTCAATGTGCTTGGTTCTGGGGTTGATTCTTTCTGTTTGCGCCAGCGCTATACATCCTTGGGTGTCTTCCAGGATCAGCGTGGGTCTGTCCAGTTTTTGCCTCAGATCATTCAGAAGCTGTTGCAACCAGATAACTTCTTGGCTGGCAACTTCTTGGCTGGCATGTGCCGCTGCCACGTACTCTGCCTCCGTCGAGGAAAGTGTCACAGAGGCTTGTTTCCTACTGTACCATCTGATGGTTCCTCCACCAAACAAAAATAGATACCCAATGGTAGATTTTCGATCCGAATGGTCTCCATCCCAATCTGCGTCCACGTACCCTATCAGGTCTGGCACGGAAGTTGCTGGGAGCCATAGCTTGCGGTGCACAGTCCCTTTCAGGTACCGTAAGACCCTCTTCACTGTGTTCCAATCCCTTTGGGTTGGGGCTGAGACTTGTCTACACAGTATACCTATGTATACCTATTGCCACCACAGTGTCAGACCTTGTGATTGTGGCAATGTACAGGAGCTTTCCTATCACATTTCTGTATTGATTATTGTCTGGCAGCAATAAGCTCAGTTCTTTGATCTCCTTTGGGTAGCTGGTTTCCATAGGGGTATTTACTGCCTTTGCACCCCCTATGTCGAAACTTTCTATCATCTCTTCTATTGTCTGTCTTTGGTTGAGAAGATAGCTTCCGTCGTCTTCTCTTTCAATTTGTATTTCAAGATAGTGCATTATGTTACCCAGTTCCTTAGTTTCAAAGTTCTGATTTAGAGCTCTCGTTGTTTCGCACTCATCCCCTTCTTGCTCAAACATACGATAAGGTCATCGACATAAATCAGTACAAAGATCCACCTGTCCCTTAGTCTCTTTGTGTATAAGCAGGGATCTGCTTTGCTCCTGGTAATATTTTCCCTTATGAGCACCTTCTTTATTTTAGTGTTCCACGCTCTGGCGGCCTGCTTAAGCCCATATATGCTTTTGTGCAGTTTGCCTCTGTTCAGCATCTGTTCAGCATCTGCAAACCCCGGTGGTTGGTCCATGTAAATATCTTCCTTCAACTCACCATTTAGGAACACTGTTTTCACGTCCATATGCTTGACTTGCATTCTTCTTCCAGCAGCTATACTTAACAATGTTCTGGTTGTACTGTGCTTAACTACAGGTGCAAATGTTTCATTGTAGCCTTCTCCATACTTCTGGGAGTATCCTTTTGTGACAAGTCGGGCCTTGTACCGTTCAAAATTTCCCTGAGCATTGTACTTTATTTTAAATGTCCATTTACAACCTATAGTCTTTCTCCCAGCGGGCAGTGGAGTAAGTGTCCACATCGCGTTGTCTGCATGGACTTTACTTCTTCAGCCGCTCTTACCCATTTTTCTGCTTCCCCTTCTGACATCTGCGAGATGTCCTCCCAGGATACTGGTTTTAATAATTTACTGGTGCTGACTTTGTAGGACAGACGAGTGGGGGGATGCTTTTGTTAGACCTCGTCGACTGCCCTGGCTCAGCATCAGCAGTCAATTGTGTCTGTTCCTGCACATCTGTTACCTTTGTGCCGATTTCAACTATTTGCTCAGAGGATTGCTCCCTTTTAGTGGTTTCGTCCGTGGTTGCACCGCTGCCCCCAGACGTGGCCACGCCCCCCCGCAGCTGTACCGCATTGGTCTGAGTGTTTGTGGCGACGCCTAGCTGGGGGGAATAAAAGAGGCTCTGCAGCGCTATCACGCCGCTGGTGATCAGTGCCTCTGTGCCTGGGATACCAGCCCCTCTTGCTTCATTCTGTTCTTGTGTGTGATCAAACCTGAGTGACGTGACAGTGAGTGTGCTTGACGAGTGTGTGTAAGGCGGGAGTGTGGTGACTGTGTGCAGTGTGAGACGGGTGAGTACCAGAGACCTTGTCTGTCCCATAGACCATCTCCCTGGGGCCCCTCTGTGTTGTGTGTGTGTGTGTCCTGTCCCTGCCCCATCCCTTCCCAGGGCTCAGCATCCCCAGTCCCCAGTACTACCCTACACGTCCTTCCCCTTCCTGGCCCTGCGTGAGTGGTGGCATAGGGCAACCAGGCGTTGTGCACTCACCCAGATACGCAATGATGATCTAGGCTGTGGGTTCTCAACCATAGAAGCCATATTAGACCCTGAGGGTTTGTTTTCAGGCACAACCTCCCTGATCCCTGTCCTAGAACGTCTGAGGGTATTGGTGAGCCCCTCTTTCCAACCTCTCTCCCTCGTACCCTCACAGTCACACTGTTACTAATGGTTATTCTCTCTGTGCATTGATCCAGGATTCTCTAACCTTTGGAATGCTCACTGTATCCTACGAGGATGCTTTCCACTGCTCTGTTTTGCAGCTGTGTATGTTTCTCTTCAGGGATATATACATAAGTCTTACTTCCAAATACTCTGATGTGGCCCACACTAGGTTTTTGACCATGCCACACTTCATATGGCGTTTTCCTCACTGTTCTAGAATACAGCCGATTTTGTAGGTAGGTAGCAGCAACTCCTGCTTCGCCCCAGTATCTTTCTGGTAGTCCAGAGTCTATTAACATGCATCTAACCATTTCGGTTAGCATTCTGTTTTTCCTTTCAGCTGTTCCATTCTGCTCAGGTGTATATGGCACTGTCTTTTGGTGCTCAATTCCATGGAGTCTCAGGAAGTCCTCTACTTCCTTTCCTGTGAACTCACCTCCATTATTCCGCAGTGTCTTTGGTCTGCGCTGGAACTTGTTGCTCGTCATGGTCACATAGTCCTGAAGTTTGTCGAATACTTCATTTTTACTTTTCATGACGTACATGATTGTGTACCTTGAATAGTCATCAATGAAAGTTACCATATCCCAGTTGCCTCCTGGCATGGGAACCTTCATTGGACCGCAGACATCGCTGTGTACAAGATCAAGTGGTTTCGTGGCTCTATTCTGACTCTTCTTAGGAAGCGTAGACCTTGTGGCTTTGGCTTTGAAAGAACAGTCGCATTTCATGATTACAGGACACGTTAATATCTTAAGGTCTTTGGTCAACTGCTGTCTGTGCATTTCCTTGATGCTGTCTGGGTGTCTATGTCCCATGCGTCTATGCCACAGGTGGATGCAGTCATCATGTGGTTTTTGCGCAGTGAGCTTCACATCACCTGTACTTTCGCTGTGCTCAGATGGTACAGGTGCTCATTTGCAGTGGCTTTGTCCAGTACTTTTGTGCCACTTTGAATTGTGCATTCGTCTCCCTGGAAACGGATGGTGGGGCCCTTGATGCCAGGTGCCTCATGGACAGGAGTCCACCTTCGAAGTTGGGCACATAGAGCACATCTTTCATGGGTATGGTCAGTGTACCTCCCTGTGACTGGTTGCAGTACAGGAATCCTTGTCCAATTGCTTTCACGTTGATGCTTCTTCCATCTGCAAGGAAGAACTTTTCTTTACTGCTCAGATCCAGTCCTGTGAAGAATCCTTTATCGCTAGTCATGTGGCTCGTTGTCCCGGAGTATACACACCAATATTGGGATGAGCTGTTTTGCATTGCTCTGAAGCATCCACTCCATTGTTGAGTGACTGTGTTTCTGTTTGTGACTTTAGCTCTCGCTTAAGTGTTCGTGGAGACAGTTTCTGCTGTTCTGCTTTCCATATATAGCAGTCTTTCTTTAAATGTCCCTCCTTTTCGCATCTGAAGCATACTCTGGTTTCCCTCTTAGGAGCTTTCTCTGAGGTTTTCAGTGCAGTCTCATTACCCTGCTTTAGATCATTCTTCAGGTTCTCCTTTCTGCACTGGAATTCATCCACAAGTCTACCTTTAACAAATTCCAGCATCAGTTCAGCCTCTGGCCTTGTCTCCAGGGCATTGATGAGGGCACTGTAAGATTCAGGCAGGCTGCAGAGGAGTAGGGCTACCACATGGCTGTTCTTTATATCTTCTCTAATGCTGCGCAGCTGTGCCACTACTTCCAACATGGCATTTATATGCTCCTGCATTTCACTTTCTTTGCCAAGCCTCATTTTGTATAGAAACAGTTTGCTATTCAGGCTAGTTCTCTCATGCAAGTTTTGTAATGCAATCCATATGCCTCTTGCTGTGGTTTCACTTCTTATATGGATTACCTGATCATCTTCTACCAATAAACTTATTGTAGCCTTCGCTAACCTGACCTTTTTATCCCATTCCTCATGGTTTGCTGCTGGTCTGTTCATGGTAATCATATCCCGTAGATCATCTTCAGACAGCAGCATTTCCACTTTAAACTTCCACAATTGATAGTTTTACATTGTTCAGCTTTCCTACTGAAAGTCTGAGCTGCTTGCCATACTTGTTTCCCTTCCTTTCCCTTTCTGGGATTTAGACCACCTTACTCACAGTCAGTAGGCCTCTGTGTCTGGCAGTTTTCTTTCACAGTCTGCACTCCTTCTGGGCTGCTTCAAAATTGCCTTGAAGATGTCCTGGGCCCATAACCTATTGTAGAGGTAGCTTTCTGTGGAATAACACACAGCATAAATTTCCTCAAAACAGAACTTTACTAAGAGCCCAGAAGGCATGCTTCCATACTGTACAGACTGCATGGGACAAGATGGAGGACAGAGAGAGGAGAAGAGAGGAGACAAGGAGGAAAAAAAAACCTGTTTCATCCCTTGACCCTGCCCCTACTGGACAAGCCCCATATTAAGCTTGTAGGGCTTGCAATGGACTTTTACTTGTGACTGTTGCACAATCCAACACAATTCTCTGTATCACTTACACCCTGGATGCTCAAAGCAGCCTTTTTAGCAGACTTACATATATATAATAATAATTTTTTTAATCCTTGAAAAATGAAGATAGCTCATTCCTTTGCATTAGATAAAATTATATTTTCACATTTTCCAAAACTAATATAAAAAGAAAGATGATCTTATAATGAAGACACTGCTGTGGGTTCCAGTCTGGTCTTCAAGTATACAGATTTCCTGTGCACTCTTAATCTTTTTTTTTCATTAGTGGGATTATCCACATGGCCAGCAGAGTCTGAGAGCAGATGTGGGTGAATAATTGTGATTACTTCAGTCTGGCGTAGACGGTCCTTATTTAAGGTTTTGCTGAATCCACTTTTGCCTATAGTCCAGAAACATAACAATAGCTCAGCGGTGAGACTCCTTCTGATATAACCAACAAATGATAGGGAAGTTAAAGTTAATGCTATCCCTTCTGCTCTTCTTATTGAAAATAGTAAAAGTAAAAGATACATTGGGCCTGCTTCACTCGTACCTGTACTTTTTAAAGACTTAGACTAAACACAAGCAAATTGTCCCATGTTCAAATCGATTAAGTCACCTGGAGCGTAGCCAGCTGAAAATATGATTATGCAACTACCTGATAGTCTTCTCTCAACTGCTCTCATCATGTCTCCTGGATGATATCCCTTGGTGCAATGACCCTGTTACAGGAGACAGAAGCCACCTCCAAACTGACAAAGAGCTGGCAGGCCTAGAATAGAAAGCACTGGGCGTGTGTGGACAAAACTTAATTCCAAAAGGAATCCAACTGTGAAAGCATCCCTTTAGTCCCTTCCCCTCACTTCCTAGCATCTGCCTTCCCCTCAGTCCCTTCTCCGACCTCTTTGTGGTTCTCTCTCCCACACTACACCAGCAGCTCCCCACTACAACCTCTCTTGCCAGAAACAACATAGTTCTACATCTCTATAATAATAATAATAATAATAATAATAATAAATTATTTATATAGCACCCCCACCCCACCCTCCACCTTACATGGCACTTGGAGCACTACACAGACTATAAAACAATATAAAAGTATAAAACAATTTAAAACAAATTGTCCCTGGATGAACAAATGCCCCTTTGCCAGCCAGCCTGGTGGAGAGAGGGCCCCTTGTCACGCCCCACCTGGAGGAGAGGAACAAAGTACGTGACCACGCTCTGCAGGGCAGCTCTGCTGCCCTGCAAGCAGCTCAGTGAAACCTAGAGCCCTGCAGAGGTTTCTTATCAACCCCCTGACAGGGCAGGAAAAGAGGCTGGGGAGTGGACCAAGTCTGCCTCCCAACAGGGGAGGAGCTTGGCTCCACGAACCCATCCAGCCTCACTCCAGGGCAAACAGCCAAAGAGTCAGCAGTGCCCAAGTGCAGCACTGCTGACATCAAAGGCCTTCACCACAGGGGAGAGGACGGCAATGGAGGAGTCAGACCCAGTGGCCTCCTGCAGAGGGTGCTGGACTGTTCCAGGCAGTTATCGACCTGACACGCCCCCAGGGTACCAGTAACCCCGAGTGCGGGGTCGAAGGGGTCCACCCCTGCCTCCCCATTGGCCTGTGGTGGCAGAGCCCCTATGCCTACCCACCCCCTGTCAAGCACCTGGAGCAGGGGCCACCCTGGCGGCTCAGGCTCTGCAAGTATGATCACAGCCTCAGGCTACACCATATCTACCCCGTGGCCGGAGCTGGGCCCCACTCGCCAGCTGGTGGGGGGTACTCCGAGGTGTCTGCCCTGATCAGCGATCACCTGTTGCCAGCCATGCAAGAAAAAAATCTGGAGGGGGGAAATACGTGGATATTTTTGCACTCTTGTTCAGCTATCCCATTATGGAACCCACTGAGCAGGAGGACAAAAAGGACAAAGAACGCTTCTGCCGCCCCAAAGCCAACCAGAATTGGGGAAATTGGACAGCAGCTTACTCCATATTAATGGGCGTGATGTTGCAGGTATACCCTGAGCGCACCTCCAACATGTTCAAGTATGCGGACATCGTCCAGAGGGCCTATGGGTCCAGTCCCCACAAAGCTTGGCTCCGGTACGATGAGGCCTTCCGCCACAGGGTAACTTTTACACCCGGCCTTCACTGGAACATCCATGCCCAGGACTTGTAGCTTGACTGCTTGATTGATGCAGCCAACACTCCAAGATCTGGCAGAGGTCATGTGCTGGCCCACGGTGTGTGTGTGTGTGTGTGTTTGCCCCGGACAATGGTCTTTTTCGTTCAGACGGATGGAGGGGGTCCCCCGCTGGAACTCCTCCTGCTGGGAGTTTAGCAGGACTGGAAAGTGCACCCATCAGGCCTGCAAGTTTCGGCATGCCTGTACCCACTGTGGCGGCTACCATGTTTGCCTGCAACAAGGCTAAGCAACAGGGGGGTAGAAGATGGAACACCCAAGGTGGGGGCGGGAAGAGGTAACCAGGGTAGGGCGGCGAGTGCCCCCACCACTAAGGGCCCCAACCCCAGTTAGGATTGACTGGCTTGAAGATGCCCTGTGGGGACATCCTGACTGTTGGGAAGTAAAATATATAGTGGATGGATTCAGGAAAGGTTTCCTCATACCAACTGGGCAGGTGCAGTAGACCCATTTGGCCCCCAATTTAAAATCAGTAAACGGCATGGAACAGGTGGTTAGGGAGAAGTTGGAGAAAGAAATCTGTGAGGGGAGGGTGGGCCGGCCTTTTGAGGAACCACCTTTGCCAGCATTGGTAGTCTCCCCATTGGGGTTGGTTCCCAACAGGGCCCCAGGTGAATTCCATTTAATTTATCACCATGGTCGCCAGAATGGATGGACCTAGAGATCACAAAGGACCTTATATTCCTTGAGTTTTTCCCCATTGTCCTGACGCTAGAACTGTGGGAAGAAGAGTTTGCCAGCTGGGCGGTGCTATTTTGGTGCGATAACACGGCAGTGGTCCATGTTATCAACTCCCTGTACTTGAAATCCCCTCGTGTAATGAAGCTAGTGAGGGCGTTTGTGCTCACCTGCCTGAACCATAACATCTTGTTCACGGCAAGGCATGTCCCAGGCATTAATAACCCTGGGTTATTAACAGGGCCCTGAGTCTTCTGCGCTGCCGCGATTCGCGGGATTTGTGCAGAATCCTGCCCTCGGCAGGATTCTCGCAGAAACTGGGGAAATTCCCGTGGGATTTCCCTTCCTTGGCGGTGAGCCAATCAAGGACCAGCTTTATTGAGGCCACAAGCCAATCAGGGGCTTGCGCGGCCTTTATAAAGCTGGTCCCATCAGCACATGGGACCTACTTGAATCGCCGTGAGACCGCGCTCTAGGATCACCGCCACCACCGCCGACTCCAGCCGCTCAGCTCCAGCCGCTGCCGCCGGGATCCCCGCTGCTGTCTCTGCCGCCGCTGCCTGGATCGCTGCTGCCTCTGTCTCCGCCGCCGCCTCTGCCACCACCTGGATCGCTGCTACCTCTGTCTCCGCCGCCACCGCTGCCTCTGCCGCCGCCGCCTGGATCGCTTCTGCCTCTGCCGCCGGGATCGCTGCTGCCTCTGTCTCCACCGCTGCCGGTGCCTCTGCCGCTGCCGCCTGGATCGCTGCTGCCTCTGCCGCCGCTGC
>QEPC01008436.1:4421150-4511713 GCA_003113815.1 Sphenodon punctatus | reverse complement strand
ACCACCTACTTACCTTATGCTGGAGCGGCGTCGATCCCTCGAGCGACTGGAGAAGCGGCAACTGGAGGTAGGACTGGAGTCCTTCAGTGGCGGCAACAACAGCAGCGGCGATCCCAGAGCGGCCGGAGAAGCGGCGGCTGGAGTCGGGTCCCTCGGCGGCAGCGGCGGTCTCAAGTGGATTCCGGACCATAAGTGACATGAGCTGATGTGACCTGCTTTATAAAGGCCGCACAAGCCCCTGATTGGCTTGTGGCCTGAATAAAGCAGGTCCTGGATTGACTCACCGCCAAGGAAGGGAAATTCCGCGGGGATTTCCCCAGTTTCTGCGATAATCCTGCCTAGGGCAGGATTCTGCGAAAATTCCGCGAATCGCAGAAGCGCAGAAGACTCGGGGCCCTGAGTAAGGGTGGCTTTGGGGTTTTCCTATCTCCGAGGTGCAAATGCTGCAATTTTCCATGCACCTCCAGCAGCGCGGCCTGTTGGTTGGGACCATCGCCAGCAAGGTCTCTGCTTTGGGCTTTGTGAGTAACTTGGCCGGTCACCCTCCCCACTGACCGAGGCTTCTATGCCTGGAGAATGTTGGAGAACTGGGCCTGGTCACAGACAGTAGGGTACCCATCGCAGTTCTGATACTGTTAAATTTGTGCAGTGTACTCCCAGATGTGTGTTCTAACCCATTTGAGGCCCTCCTTTTCTCCACTGCCTTTAAAATTACCTTTTTTGGAGCTTTCAGGGTAAGTGAAGTGGTAGCTGAGTCGGGCAGGGATAATACAGGTAGAGCCCTGACATTAGAGGATGTCCTCCTGAAACCTGGTGGGCTTTGCCTTAGGCTACGCCGCTCAAAAAGGCCAGACAGTATCGCTGAGCAGGACTGGCTCATCTGAGATCTTCCTGGTCCAAGCCCTGCACGAGTACCTCGCCATCTGCCCACAGCTCCCTGGGTCCCTGTTTAGGCATAAGGGGTGGGGGTGGGGGATGTTCTTGACGCACTGCCAATTCACAGCTGTGATGCAGTGTGCCTTGAGTCAATTGGGTCTGCCCCCCTCCGAGTTTGGGTCTCATTCATTTTGAATAGGTGCTGCCATATTCGCAGCTACCTCGGGCTTGCCAGGACAGGCCATTAGGGCAGTGGGCTGATAGTGGTCCTGGGCTTTCTGGACCTACATTAAAGAACCTCATCATTAACCAATTTGTATTTATCTGCACTCAGGTCCCCTGGGCCCCCCTGTCACCAGGCGAGTTCTTTGGATCATTGGCCACAGCTTGGTATGATGGGCAGGAAAGGCGGTGAGTCAGACACACTAGAGGATGCAGCTCAGCCTGTCTGCAAGGGCTGTAATACTGTGGATGGGGTGAAGCAGCATGCACTGGCATCAGCTGTTGCCCACCCTCACTGCTGCGAATCAGGCCCCCACGCCTGACATCATAATTATCCATCTGGGGGAGAATGATATCCCCCATACAAAGGGGGTCTGCTTGATCATCCGCATCAAGGTCGAGTTCGAGCCATCTTCAATTGAATCCTGACAAGACAGAGGTGATGTTGGTGGGTAAGGGCTTGGGGGGCCTGGGGGTGGTTGAATCTCCTCTTGTTAGGGGGGTGTCGCCCTCCCATGGTCTCTCAAGTGCGGAGTCTGGGTGCGCTCCTTGATTCGCGGCTCAGCCTGGAATCTCAGGTTGTGGCCGTGGCGGGGAGTGCATTCCGGCAGTTACATCTTGTCCGGCGGCTTCGGCCGTATCTCTCAGACTCCGACCTCGCCACTGTCATCCATGCCTTCATCACCTCGAGACTGGATTACTGCAACACGCTCTACGTGGGGCTGCCCTTGGTTCTGGTTCGGAGACTGCAGCTGGTGCAGAATGCCGCGGCCCGTCTCCTTACGGGGGCGGGTCGCAGGGAGCACATGACACCAGTGCTCTGGGCTCTGCACTGGCTGCCTATAAAGCACCAGGCCAGGTTCAAGGTGCTGGTTTTAACCTTTAAAGCCCTTCACGGCCTAGGCCCTGCTTATCTGCGGGACCGCCTCACTCCCCATGTGCCTGTGCAACCCTCGAGATCATCCATGGGAGTATTTTTGGAGGTTTCCCAGGCAAGGCGGGTGGCCACCAATGTTAGATCTTTTTCGGTGGCTGCCCGTGCTGTGGAATTCACTCCTGGAGGAGGCTCGGTTGGCTCCCACTCTCCTGCTGTTTCGGCATGTATGTAAGACCTAGCTGTTCCGTCAGGCTTTTGGCGAGGGATGGGGGTTCCCCACATTGTATTGCATTTTAAATTGTTTTAAATTGTTTAAATTGTTGTTTTTTTAAAAATGTATTGAATGTTGTTTACCGCCCTGGGCTGCCCTGTGGGCAGGAGGGGCGGGATATAAATTTTAAATAAATAAATAAATAAATAAGACTGACCTTCTTGAAGTAATAAGACTTTTCCCAGCCGCCTGCCTAGTGTGGACCGATCTGGTACCCCGGCTGGGATGGGATAAGGCAGCCCACCCAAGAAAGGTAGATAGGGCCAGGAGAAACATGAACAGGGAAGTGGGGAAATGGATTAGGGGTCAGGGTGGACATCGCATAACACATATGGGAATAACACAGGAAGCTGGAATGTTACCGAACTGATGGAGTGCACCTGTCACCAGAAGGTAACGAGTGTTATCTGGTCGCGGTTAAGGCCCAGTTGGTAGAGCTGATTAGTCATTAGGCTTGGGTGGGGGCTGGGGAAGTCCAGAGAACTGGCGGCCCCTGGGTGGCAGGGGTCCAATACTTTTAGTATGTTACTAGGTAGATTAGAAGTTCTTAGCTTGAGTCATCTCCATAAGAGATGGGGAAGCGACACCTGGTGGAAACCCAGGGCACGGCAAGCACTGGGGTCGCAGCCCTGGGAGAGGGGTCCCACCAGGCAGCCAAGGATAAACATGGTCCTCAACCTTACAGGCACCGAACTCCTTACTCTGTCCATAAAGGACACCATCCCCTTTGGCCATGGCTAGCATGCTGGATTGAAGGGGAGACGCTGTGTTATAAATGGGGGCTGACACTGGAGGGCACATCTGGGCCAGACCTATACCTGTTTTTGTCAGACCCCTGTTCAGGGGTTGTAGGACATGGGGAGATGGGAGGGTATGGGGCACTTGGTGCACCTGGAGGGCTATCTGGGTGGATGTCCGGGCCCCACAAGCTGGACTGACGCCTTCTCCTGGAATTGCGACAACACCGCAGCCTCCATCATCACATCAGCAGGACATGGTGGGGAGTGCTTCCGGCAGCCCAGGACCTCCCCCATGTTGGGCCTTAGATGCTGGCGACGTGGCTACAGCCACACTACCGTCACCGGTGGAGGCCACACACCCAGCCTCACTTCCGCGGCATTCTGAGAGCTTGCGCAATTGACATGCCACAGGAGATAAAGGCAGCCCCCTGCCTTGCTAGCACTGCTGGTGATCAGTGCCTCCATGTCTGTGAGACTGGCCCCTCCTTGTTGCTTGATAGTCATTATAGTTCATGCGAGAGATATTGTTTGTGTGTAAGTCTCGTACACTTGGTTGCGGTGAGTACTTGTGGAGCATTTGTAAGGTAACTGTGGGACTCCTTCTTGTATATCCTTTGTTTCACTGTCCCTGGAGCCTCCCTGTGTGCCTGTCCTAGCCTGCCCTCGGACCCCAGAGACTAGCACGCCTTACCCCATTCACCATACTACACCTCCCCCCGCCCCTTCCTTACCGCAGTGTGTAGGTGTGGGTGCATTGGCAACTAGATGGCTTGCGCTCATCTCCAATACCCTGTGATGATCGAGGCTGGGGTTTTTTAAACTTAGAAGCCAATTTCGATCCTGAAGGTTTGTTTTCAGGCAAAACCTTGTTTCCTAGCATGGGAGTAAGCGTGTGGATTATTCTTCTCCTCCTGCCCTTCTTCCCCTTACACCCAAATCCTCACAGCTTTTAGTGTTGGGTTTTTTAGAAGTTGTGGCACTGGACCCAAATTACCTAGGGCAATTACCCCACCTGCCTAATTTTGATCAGATTAAAGAGTGCAGCCATTTCAAACCCAAATCATGTGTCTTTGTTTCATTCCTGGTGCGCCTATAAAAACTAGTGTGCATCTCTAAACATAACAGTGGTTGTGTGCGAGCAGCAGCTAATTGTTATCCGCATGCATGATTTTTCAGAGTCCAGACTCTTAGGTGGGATGCGTCTTTGCACAAACTGAAATAACAAACATGAGTATGGTTAACATTGAAAACTAGTAGCTTAGCACTACATCTGGTAATACCAATAGTTATTTACACCTGTGGTGCCATTTGATTTGGTAACATATTACAAATGCTTTGCAGAGGTGTTAAAAGCAAGGTCTAATATCTTGAGTTCTTGCTTGGTAGCTTGCCTTCATTCACAACATTTACGGTAACACTGTTAAAACTTTCTCTTGTTTATATATCAGTATCATTATCTTTTTCTGGGATTGTGGATTTTTTGGGGACAAGCCCACTATCAAATGAAAATTACAGGGAGCTACTGTAGTTAGTAAAGAAAAAAAAAAAAACTTTAAAGGGAAGCTTAAAACCCCCCACCAAAATGATTTTAAATAGAAAGCACAGAAAGGCAAAACATTCAAATAATCAAAACCTAGTAACAATGCCACAGCAAGAATGAAGAGTGATTTATTAATGAACAAAATGCTAGAAACATAAAAAGCATTTTTAAAATATGTAGCAAAATGTAGCAAAGTTCAATAATGAAATGGTTTTGAAATCCTAATAAGTAAGAGATCCATTTATTCTATGTAATGATCTGCTAGCTTTCAAGGTTGCTCTTTCAACCATTTTCTTCATTTAGACCGTGGTGAATTGTGGAGAGGATGGGATTGGAATTTGGAAAGGATTGTGATAATGACCTATCCTGCTGAAACAAAATATATATAGCATAGAACCGTACATATTCTAGAACCTAATACTAGGTAGACAGAATGTAGACAGAAACAAATATAAAGCCCTCTAGTTTAATTCATTTAGGATTGCCATACCTCCCCTTTAATCCAGGACATTTATGAAAAATACATGGTGCAGGGCTGCACCATGTAGCCCTGCACCATGTATTTTTCATAAGTGTCCTGGATTAAAGGGGAGGTATGGCAACCCTAACTGCACATACAACACATATTTTGCTACGGGCTAGGTTCTTGGATCCAACGGATTTTCTTTGTCCCACAAAAGGAACACAAATGAAGCAGATATCAGCTACAGCTGGCCAGATGAGACTTGTCCTTGCATACAGTATCCCTCCCCTGCTATATAGCTTGCTGATGAGAACAGAGCTAAAATAGTTATCTGTGCAGATATTTATAACTGTTGGAGTTCCAGTAACCAAACCACATGTTTGGTTACAAAGCGATAACTTAAAGTTTATTAACTGACTATTTAACCGAATTACCACATTGTCATTTTCCTTCTTTGTCCCTCTAACAGGACCAGGGGTACCTGGGGTAAGTCCTTTCAGGATACTGTCCACATATCATGTTCTCTAGGGAACCTTATCTCAAGTGTTCTTTTTTCCTATATACAATGTAGTCTTCCACCATATACCAAATGTCCATAATTAGTACATGTACACAGTTCAATTCCTAAGGCCATGGCTTCTCAATTTCAGACCCTCCCACCCTCTCTCTCTCTCTCTCTCTCTCTCTCTGGTCAAGCACAGTCCCTCCTCAGGCCAGAGATTAGCCTCTCTCTGAAGGCCAGGCACAAATTCCTCCTGTAACCCACCAAACCCTCTAGCTCAGGCAACACCCTCTGACCAGGGCTGCAACACTCTGGCTGCTCCCAGGAAGCTCTCCTTCAGTCACATTCCTTATCTGAGACAGAGTTCTCCCCTAGCTCCTGCCTCCTTCATAGTCTCTCTAGCACTGAGCCTTGCTCAGGCTTTTAGCTTTGGGCTTACTCAACCACACCCAACCTAGTGGGAGGCATCAGGTGCTGTCCTTTCATCCCTGTAGTGCCTGCACCTCAAACAGCATCTTCACCCTTGCAGGTGCTAAGTCCTTAAGGACTAGCATCCCAATTAAGAGTTGACTTGCTACACCACTGTTTACTGTGTAGCCATTTCCCCATCTATTTGGGGGTTACTGGCTAGTTCTGTTTGCCCATATTTCCTTTCCTATTTACCCCAGACCTGATTTCAAAATTGGCTCAGGGTGTTTTTTACACACACATTTTTCCTGCATGTTTGATATTACATCCTGAACTTTCTGTGTGTCTAAATCACTCACCCAGATCGTAAACATCTGGCTCTTTGAACTTCTGCGTAGAACTTCTCCCAGAATTTTTGTGTGTAAAACGTTTTCCTGGTAAACTGCTTTGCTCCAGGCAGCTGTGGTCACTTGGTTTCCATGGCAGCCCCTCATGTCTACAGCTGTGGCTACCTTAGGCTGCTTCAGGGCAGTGTTTGTGTGAAGAATGCATCCAGGAACTGCCTCAGGGCAATGTGTGTGTGAAGAATGCATCCAGAACTTACTTGTGGACTTGTAAACCCAGAAGATTGTCAGACCAGCACTTTAAAGTGTGTGTAAAAATGCCCTCAGTTTCTGTATGGATCAGGGCTTGAACAGGCACCCTTGAAGCCCTAGAGGTTGTGGCTGCCTGTCTTCTCTCGTATCACTGGCTTGCTCTAGTCTGGGACCAGGGTGAGTGCTGTAGGCTTTCACCAGCACTGGTCAAGCCATGAACCCTTCAGCCTTGCTCCACACCCCCACCTTCCTGGTATAAAAGACAGGCCTGCAGTCACAGGAAGCTGGGGGATCTGGTCACCCCTTCCTGTTTTCCCTTCCTGGTTCTGGTTTCTTTTCCCTACCTGTCTGCTCCACATTCCGGTGCTTAAGATTTGGCATCTGCTTTGATGGCCACCATGAGCCAAATATGTGACTGATGGTGAGTCTGCCCTGCAGCTGTCTGCCAGCTCACCATGTATCTCCTGCTCATCCATCCTGCCCCCTCATCCATTGTCATCTATCCTGAACTCTTGGATCTCAGTCCTGTGCCTTCTTTCCTGGACCCAAGCCTGCACTAGACCCCACTTCCCAGACGACCCTGAAAGTTTTTCATTGGATACCTGATTCAGATCTGCTGGAGGAGCTTTACTTTTGGTCAAGGTGTGCCTAGGGGTTGGATGCCATGGCTAAAATAACTTTGTTACTGTCTAGAAATGACACAGAAAAGCAGTAAGACAATTAAACGGTAAGTCGGTTATCAAATAACAGTAAATCAATTTTGTGGTTATTTAGTAAAGGTATTAAACCAGTATTTCGGGTAGTCAGTTAACCATGGCAGGATGTGGATATCACCTGGTTAACTGATTAACTATCTAGAATTTTGGCTACTAACCACAGTTATGGAATTGGCTATCTATTTTAGCGGGATAGGCTACCTGACCATGGTATTGGCAAAATTTCTCAACCCAGTGGACTCGCCAAAATCAAGGGATGTTGCACGCTTTTGCAGTAGTGCCATTCAGATACATCCATGTTTTATGAGCACGTCAACCATTGCGCTTGGCAATGTCAAAGGGACTAAGAATTGAGTTTACTATGGTATTAGTTTTGAAGGACCGGTTTGATTTTAAATTAATATTTTGTTACTTGTTTAAAGCTATTATGTGTTTTATTTGTATTTTGATTTAATTTACATTTTGTTTTTTGTTTATGCTGTGTGTTTAATCTGTAGATTTGTTGAACTGGACTTGTTGAAAACCTACGGGTTAAACAATAAACTATTATTATCTATTATCTATCTATTTTAGCACAAGGTGAAACAGACTCACATCCTGCACAGCTTGCGTCTTCTGCTACCTTCTAATAATTGCCATACCATAAAACACATTTATTTGTTTAAACTTATATGCCACCTTTCCCAATGATCTCGATGGCCGCTCACTCGATGACCTCATGACCATATGGAACTCCGTGTTGGTGGAGACCATCGACTGGGTGGCTCCCAGGTCTCTGCTCCTGAACCGCCTACAATGCAGGTCCCCATGGTATATGGAGGAGCTGCGGCGGATGAAGCAGAAAGGGCAGCGGTTAGAACAATGGTGGCATCACTCGCATGCTGAAGTTGACCAATTGCGGCATAGAGTTTGGTTGCATACCTATGCTATGACAGTACGGGCATCAAAGAAAGTTCTATTTGCTGCCCACATTGCATCCGCTAAGTCCTGACCAGCAGAGCTTTTCCAGGTGGTGAGGGGGCTGGTCAGTCCTGCCTCCCTCTGCCTGGACTTAGAATCATCAAATGCCTGCTGTGATTTGTTTGTGGACTTTTTTTGTGGATAAAATTGTTCAAATCCACCACAGTTTTGGTGCAACATTTTTAACAGTAGGTGAGCCAGAGGTGGTAGAAGCCCCATCTTGTCCTGTTTTGTGGGATGAATTTCAAGATGTGTCACCCTCAGATGCGCGGGATGCTCTTGGGAATGTTCGAGCCACTTATTGTGAACTAGATCCATGCCCATCCTGGCTGGTCAAGGCCAGCCGGGAGACATTAGAGCCGTTGCTGACGGGAATTGTCAATGCCTCCTTTGGGGAGGGCAGTGTGTCACACTGTCTCAAGGAGGCTGTGGTGCAGCCCCTGCTCAAGAAGTCATAATTGGACGTTGAAGTCCTGGCTAGCTATCGGCCGGTCTCTAAACTTCCCTTTTTAGGGAAGGTTATTGAACAGGTGGTGGCCCGGCAGCTGCAGGAGCATCTGGACTGGATTAATTTTCTCGCTCCCTCACAGTCTGGCTTTCACTGGGATATGGCATGGAGACTGCGCTTGTGGCCTTGGTCGACGATCTCTCCCGTGAGTTGGACCAGGGTTGTTCGACCCTGTTGATCGTGTTAGATCTCTCAGCTGCATTTGATACCGTTGATCATGAGTTGTTGGTGACTTGGCTGCAGGACCGGGCAGGGATTGGCGGGACCATTCTTTAAAGGATCCACTTTTTCCTGGCTGGGAGAACCCAACGTGTGGTCCTGGGTGATTTTTCATCTTCTGCATGGGGTCTCACATGTGGAGTCCTGCAGGGTTCTATCCTGTTCCCTCTCTTGTTCAATGTGTATATGCAGCCTTTGGGGGAAGTTGTTAGGGAGTTTGGCATATGGTGTCATCAATATACTGATGAAACATAGCTATATCTCTCTTTTTCATCCACCTCAGGTCTGGCAGTCTCAGTGCTTACCTGGTGTTTGAGGGCTGTGGGGGATTGGATGAGGGCGAGCTGCCTGAGGTTAAATCTCGACAAAACAAAGGTGATGGTTGTGGGGAAGGCCAGGGTAGTGGTGACCCCCATCATTGATGGGGTCCATTCTCCACTGGTATCTCAGGTTCAGAGTATGGGGGTGCTCCTGAACCCACAGCTCCGCCTGGATGTTCAGGTGGCGGCTGTGGCAAAGGGAGCATTTCGCCAGTTACATCTGGTGCATCTGCTTCGGCTGTATGTCACTGACTCGGATCTAGCCACGATCGTCCATGCTTTTATTACCTCGAGACTGGACTACTGTAACACACTCTACGTGGGGCTGCCCTTGGTTCTGGTTCGGAGACTGCAGCTGGTGCAGAACGTGGCGGCTTGTCTCCTAATGGGGATGGGCCAATGTGAGCACACTACACCAGTGCTTCGCTCTCTGCACTGGCTGCCGATAGTCTTCTGGGCCCAATTCGTGTGTTGTCACCAATATGCTGATGATACTCAGCTGTACCTCTCCTTTTCAACTGACCCAGGTCCTGCTGTCTCGTTACTTTCCCAGTGTCTGGAGGCAATGGCGGATTGGATGTGGCAGAGCAGACTGAAGCTCAATCCCAACAAGATGGAAGTGATGGTGGTGGGCAGGGCTAGGGAGGTGGGGGGGGCGGTCCACCCTCCTGTAGCCCAGCAGGTTCAGAGTCTGGGAGTGCTTTTGGACTCAGACCTCCTTCTGGATTGACAGGTGGAGGTGGTGGCTAAAGCCGCCTTCCGCCAGTTGTATCTAGTGTGGAGGCTGCGTCCGTACATTTCCGGACCCGATCTGGCCACCCTCACCCATGTCTTCATCACCTCGAGGCTAGACTACTGCAACTTGTTCTATGTGGGGCTTCCCTTGACACTGGTCTGGAGGCTGCAGCTAGTGCAGAATGCGGCGGCCCATCTCCTTACAGGGACGGGTCAGCCGGAGCACATAACACCTGTGCTCTGTACTCTGCACTGGCTGCCCATAGTGTGCCGAGCCAGATTCAAGGTGTTAGTGTTGGTCTATAAAGCCCTGCATGGTCTGTGCCCCTCACACCTCAGGGACCATCTCGCCCTCTGTGCCTCAGGGTGATCCCTCCGGTCCACCAGGGGTGCCTTTCTGGTGGTCCCCCGTGTAAAATGGGGGGATACAATGGAGAGGACATCCTCGGTGGCCAAGCCGTGACTTTGGAACTCCCTTTTAGAGGAAGCCCACCTGGCCCCAGGTCTGCTGGCTTTTCGCCGAGCCTGCAAGATGTGTCTGTTCGCCCAGGCCTTTGGAGAGGAGGGTGGGAGGGTGGGGTAGTTGGGGATAAATTTGGATTTTAAGATATTTTAAATATATTGTTGCTTTTTTAGTATTTTTATTGTATTTTTATGTACCTTTTGTTATTGTACGCCACCCCGAGATACCGTAGGCATGAGTGGGGTGGCTAATAAATATAAATAAATAAAATAAAATAAATTCAAGGTGGTGTTGTTGACCTTTAAAGCCCTAAACGGCCTGGGCCCAGCCTATCTTCAGGACTGCCTCACCCTCTGGATCCTGGATCGGCCCCTGTGGTCGACTGGGGGCACCCTCCTTCAGGTCTCCCAGGTTTTTTGGGGTGTTGACCTTGCGGAGGGCGTTCTCTGTGGCTACGTCGCAGCTGTGGTCCACCTGACCACCAACCTCCCCTCTTTCCATAGACAATGTAAGACCTGGCTGTTCTGCCGTATCTTTCCTGAGGGAGATGGGCTGGGTGGGTTGGATTAGGGTAGAGGTAGGGGGTAATTTGTTTTATTGTGGGTTTTTTAAGTGTATTATTGTCAGGTGTGATGCCAGTCCCAGGGAACCAGGGGCACTGCCCCTACTGGCCTCCGTGCTCCCAACTTCTAAAAAAACATCACCTACTAAGTTCTTCTTCAGTTCTTCTTCCCAATCCCGGGTTCTGGTGGTGTGGTGGACAGTTCAGAGCCCCAGTGTGGCTGTGTCAAGCCACTATGGTGCTCCAAACTTCCAGGTTGAAGAGTGCGCATGTGCGAGCATGTTACTTTGCTTGTGCATGCGCAAGTGCAAGCAGCAAACATGATGGGAAATGCCGATGCCAGGAGGTTGTGAGGGGGAGGCGGGGCCATGGGGGAGGAGGGGACTCGACTGCAACAAGGAGGAGGAGACAGAGATGGAGCCCTGCAAGGGGCAAAACTTCAGAGAATGTGCATTGGGCAGCTAGGGAGTGCCATCCAGTGTATGTTCATTTAAAATAGCGATGCGTTGCCAGGATCGCTGGGGGCAGACTTTCATGGAGGTCTATGGAGAGGAAACCAGCAGTGCAGTAATGTAATATGGACTGTAGCCCTTGCTGCCCCATGGGCAAGAGGAGGGGGGGAACTCAGGGGAGCAATACATGGATGGTGTATGTATGACTGTGATGTTTGTGTGCACTATTGGCCGGTGGAACAGCAAGGGGGTGGGGGACAGGAGAGTGCTTGTGACTGTTAACTTTTAAATTTATTCAGTGGATTATTCTCTCTCACGTGGTGTGAGGGTGGGGGCTTCCTGCTGCAGAGACCAGAGAGCATATATAAAGGTGATTCCATCAAGTGCCATTTTATCTCTCTTTCAGACTCAGTTCTTGAGAGAGAGAGAGAGAGAGTGAGTTTGCAATTGGCCATCCGGCTGGTGGTCAGACTGAATGTTTTTTCATTCAGGTCAAGGATCAATTCACTGTCTGTTAGATTAGATTTATTTAGTTAATATTTTATTATTTAATAATAATCATCTCAAAGAAGAAAGTTAGGTATAGGTAGTACTAGTGCCAAGTCAGACCAGAGGATATGCTGCCGAGCTCATCCTGCCCTGCCTGGGCTCAGTCCTGCTGGTGAGTACATTGGGGACCTGGCTGGGGCTTGGCCTTTGCTTTTTGGGGGGGACCTGGGAGCTGGGGGACTTGTCTTGGGAGGAGGGGGGAATGTTATAATAGTGATTATTATGGGATGATATTGTTAGAAAAATAGCTCCAGATGACATCACCTTTTGCACCAACAAACCCTAATGACCACTAGGGGCATTTGGGAGTAGAGATAGTGAGTTAGTGTAAGTGTCACTGTACCTTTCCTGATCTCTGCTTCTAAGCCCCCTCCCAGGTGGGATGTGCCCAGGAAGCTCCACTGGACTTCCTCCTTCTTCCTGACCTTTCTTCATTCCTAAATTCTCTTTTCTGACCTTTAACATGTCTGCCCACCATGCTGGGGGCAGCTAGCTAGTAAGACTAGGGATAGGCCTTTCCTATCACAATGTACTTCTCAATAAAGTAGTTTACTTTAATCTAGAAACAATCTCCAAGGTGTTGATTACTACTAAGCTGTTGCTACTAACAATTCAAGCTGCTTTGGGGGTTTTGTTTTTCTAACCATTAATAAAAATTCCCAACAGATATCACATATGGTTACTACATACAGATTGGCAATGTGTATGTAATAACCATATGTGATATCATCCCATAATATGGTTCTGCCCTTTTAGTATATCTTTTGTATTTTTAGCATATTTTTAATTCATTTTAAAATTGTGAGTTATAGTATGTTTTAATTATAAATTGTAATTGTTGACCGTGTGTGTTGTAAGCTGCCCCGAGCTGCTCTCTGAGCAGGAGGGTTCTGGATAAGGGCCTGTGTGCTTGGACAGGCACTTGGTGGTGTAGCTAATAGGGATGCTGGTCTGGAGGGGCCTGGTTTGGTGGCAATGCAGCCAAGAAAAGGCCATGCTTTTTTTTAAAAAAAGAGCCTGTGTGCTTGGACAGGCATTTTGTTGGTGTAGCTACTAGGGATGCTGTTCTGGAGGGGCCTGGTTTGGTGACAATGCAACCCCGAAATTGGCCAAACATTTTTTTTAAAAGGGCCTGCGTACTTGGACAGGCGTTTGGTGGTGTAGCTACTAGGGATGCTGGTCTGTAGGGGCCTGGTTTGGTGGCAATGCAGCCCCAAAACGGGCCAAACTTTTTTTTTTTTAAAGTGCTTGTGTGCTTGGACAGGCATTTGGTGGTGTAGCTACTAGGGATGATGGTCTGGAGGGGCCTGATTTGGTGCTGCGTGTGTACCATACACAGTGCAATAACAATGTGCCATTCTGCTCCACTTGTCACTGCATGGTGCGGCGAGTTTGCTGTGGCCCTGGGGTTACTTGCGTATTGAACATATTTATGTTGCTGCATATGAGAGTGGCCAAGGAGTACCACTTCCTTCTGTCCTTCCCCCTTTCTTCACCACAGGGCTCTCCTTGAGCACTGCATTATAGGGGTACAGGGGTGCAGAGGCCAAAGGGCATACCAAATTAGTAAAGTAACACCTGCAATTATGTACCATTTCTCTGTGGTACCTTGGAGTTGGAGGACAGACCACTGTGTCTATCTCTCTTGTCTGTGCTACTCTTGTGGATAGCACTTTGCATCCTGATCCAAAGTATGGCAGAAGTTATCCGGATTATTGGTGATTCCTACATTCACCATTTGGAGCAGTTTGTCTGTGAAGAGGGGCTTAGCTTTTCCTCAGACAACCATCATTATGACATCTGGTGGTTCAGAAGAGGAGGCATGAGATGGCATGAGATAGTTCCAAGGTTGGATAGGATTCTGAGGAGACGTGATGTTCCACCTCCAATGGAAATCATGATCCACTGTGGTGGAAATTACATGGGCAATCTCACTGGCCTAGAGTTGGCAAGTGCCATGAGACGTGACCTGCACTGTATCATCCACTCCTTTCTAAGGAGCAACATCTTGGTGTCAGATTTAATTGAAAGAGCAGTTAATAGGAATGCAAGGCCAAGCCCGACTGATTCAGGTGTACTTTGTCGGTTTAGGAAATTGATGAGAAATGTGAACAGACTAATGGATGCTTTTCTACATCATCAAAGGAGGGCTACTACAATCTGGCATAGGTTCTCAAGACATCAGCTATCCCAGTACGTTGTAGATGGAGTGCATCTATCAAGAGCAGGATAGTTACGTTTCTTTCAAGTACTCCAAGAAAGCGTTCGTCAACACATTTGAAGACACTGTACAAATAATATGTAAGTTATGGAGGCTCTAATTGGTTGTCTCTGGTGGTTTCCATTTCCCTGGCTCCACCTACTGTTGCCCTGGCTCCGCCCCTAGGCCCGCCCACCCACCTGAACCTGCCCACTGCCTCACCAGCCTCCAAACCCACCACCCACCACTGATTATTGTTATTTTTAAATTTGTTTTAATATGTCATTAGTCGCCCCAAGATGCTTTTAGTAGGAGGGGGCGGCATACAAATTTTATAATAAATAAATAAATAAAATATAAATAAACCTCTTCTGGAGTCATGTTGATTTGTGACAACTCTTCCAATTCATCACCTACAAAGAATAGTTCTGGCATGGGTATCTCCCCAACATCCTCTGCCATGAAGTCTGAAGCAAGAAATTAATTCAGCTTCTCTGCAATGACCTTATCCACCCTTTTACCCTCCGGTCATCTAATGGCCCAACTGACTCTCTAGCTACTGATGTACTTTAAAAAGTTTTTATTATTAATTTTTGCCTGTTTAGCAAGTCTCTCTTCATTCTTTCTTCGTCCGCTTTATTAACAGTTTACATCTAATTTGCCAGTGCTTATGTTCTTTCCTATTTTCCTCATTAGAACTAGCTTTCCATTTTTTAAAGGATGCCTTTTTGGCTCTAATAGCCTCCCTCATATCATCATTTAGCCATGCTGGCAGGTGTTCAGTCCCCTTGCTACCTTTTTTGGCCCGTGGAATACATTTAATCTGGACTTCCAAGATTAACACCAAGATGGTGTTTTTAAATAGTCTCCACGCCTCTTTCAGACATTTAATCCTCACCACTGCTTGTTTTAGTTTCCTTCTAACTAGTTTCCTCATTTCAGCATAGTCTCCATTTTTAAAGTTAAATGTTACTGCGGTAGTAAGTTGCTCCTGTTCTCTACCTTTCTGGAGTTTACCATTCTCCGTTCAGTAATTATGTCAAATTTGATTATGTTATGATCACTATTGCCAAACAGTTCCACCATCATTGCCCCTTGCACCAGGTCCTGCACCCAACTTAGAACAAGATTCAAAGTAGCTCCTCATTGGTTCCAGGTCCAGCTGCTCCAAGTATCAGTCATTCATGGCATCTAGAAACTTTACCTCCATATCATGCCTGGAGGAGACATTCACACAGTCAATATTAGGATAACTGAAATCACCCATTATTATTTACCAGTAGTAGGTCTGACTGTAGAAGCCTGTCTAATCTCTGATAGAATTTCATAGTTGGTAGGGCTGATCCCATCCCTGTGTGCACCATGCGGTATGCACGTGTGCGCAAATTGCATGCATGCCCATTGGGGGCACATTGTTCTGCACAGAGGGGGGTTTGGATTGCGGCCAATCTCACTGTAGCAGGGAGCAGTCCAGGGGGGCCGCTACCCCTTTAAGAAGGGGGCTGTGGGCACCAGTCAGAGGGCTGGGCGCACCCAGGGGTGTGGTAGCACCAGCCCCAAAGCTGGGGAGCAGCCTGTAGGGAGCACAAGCTGATAAACCCCTGTGACAGAGTGGGCAGGTTACTGGACCTTTAAGGCTGGAAGAGTAGAAACTTGGTCATGCCCACTCTGCTGTATATAAGGAGAGACTAGGCAGAGATGAAAGAGTCTCTGCCAGAGACCCAAAGGAGCAGCATCTCCCTGAACAAGCCTTCCTTGTCTACGCTCTCCAAGGTGCTGTGCCCAGGAGGGAGCTTCCTGTCTGGGGAAGGCTTGGCCAGAGTCCGGGGCCTTTGAGGCCTTGCTGACTGGACTTTGGGGGACTTGTGGTTGGGGTGCTTCTGAGTCTGGAGAGATGGACCGGGGCCTGTAGAGTGGAGGCGGACGAGCCGGCAGCCTCAGGTATGCTGGACTGGTAGTGTCCAATAAAGACTGTGGCCAAATACCCTCGGGATTGTATGGTGTGTCATGAGAGGGTACCCCCTGCCTGGAAGGAGGGGGATCAGCCAAAGCTCAAGGCTGATATGGCGTAGCAGGGGGTGAGCTAATTCCCCGTGAGTGAGATCCCAGTGCCCCATGTGGCCCTGGGGGGCACACACCCAGATACACTCACCATCCTGGTCAGGGGGACAATAGTACAGTCCCATTACTGTATGCTTCCCTGTTAGGCATGGAATTCCCAGAGTACAGTTCCCTTCCTGTAAAACTTGAATCCTACTTGATGTCTTTGACATATAGAGCCACACCACCACCAGCTCAATCTACTCTGTCATTTCAATATATTTTGTACCCTGGTATTACAGTGTTTCATGGGTTATCCTCATTCCACCAGGTCTCTGAGATGCATTTAGTGCCATACACTCTAATTCTCCCATCTTAACTTTTAGACTGCTAGCATTTGCATATAGATACTTAAATATATTCTTTTTATTCTTAGTCTTAGTCTGCTCATTATAAGTAACTGTTTCAGGTATTTTGGAATCATTTATATTTGTCTGTTTTGCACTGATTTCCACCAGTGCTCCTTCAGCTTCTTTCCTGTCCTCTATATTAGGATACCCTAATTTCCCTGAATTAACAGCATCTTTTGGAGATGCCTCGGTTCAAGCCATGTACTCGTCAGCACTTGAAAGCTTTCCCCTGGATTCTAGTTTTATAACTGCTCTAACTCCTTAATTTTTAGCACCAACTGCTGGGTTCCATTCTGGCTAAGGTGGAGCCCATCTTGTATATGCTCCCCGTTCCCTAAAAGATTCCCCAGTTCCTAATGAATCTGAAGCCCTCCACGTAATGCATCTCATGCACGCATTGAGACTCAGGAGCTCACCCTGCTTCTGGAATCCTGCACGTGGAACCAGGAGCATTTCTGAGAATGCTACCCCGGAGGTTCTGCACTTCAATCTACCTAGAACCGTAACTTTAGCCTCCAGAACTTCCCTCCTACATTGTCCCATGTTATTAGTACCCACATGTACCATGACAGCTGGCTTCTTCCCAGCACCCTCTAAAATTCTGTCTAAGTAATGCGTGAGGTTCGCTACTTTCACACCAGGCAGGCAATTTACCATGCGGTCCTCATGGCCACCAGCAACCCAACTATCTACAATTCTAATAATTGGATCACCAACTACCACGGCCATCCTATTCCCACCCTCCTGGGCACACAGCCCTGGAGACAAGTCCTCGGTGCGAGAGGATAACACATCACCTGGAAGGCAGGTTCCAGCTACAGGATCACTTCCCGCCAACCCTGCCATGGCCCACTGCTTCAAATGCCCCAGGTCCCACTCCTACTTTGCCAGCCCTTGCTCAGGGGTGGATTAAGCTTCCTGAGGGTTGGGGCTGGGGGCTGGCTCTGCCTCCATTGATCAGCTGTTTGGCATTGCCTCTCAGGCCCAACCGTGTTAGAAGAGAAACTGGGGCTGAGGCTAGTGCTTCTGCATCCTGCTGCAGGTGAAGTCTTGCAGAGTAGCAGCAATGACAGTGTATGAAAGAGGTTCCAGGGCTTCTGGCACAAATTAAGCCCTGTCTCAGCCCTCAGAGCTAGAAAAAGCAATTCTAGGGAAAGTCTTCCTTAACCACTGTAGGCACGTATTGGGCCATCATCTGTACTGGCAGCATTATCTAGGAATTCATCTGCCAGCCTCAAACATGCATCTATTAATAACATACAAAAGGATATTGAGAAGTTCACAATTGTCCTATCCAGACAGTATCACAGGGAAAGCAAAGAGGAACTCCTTGATCTCTTGATTACCAAAAAAATGTTTTTAAAATAGCAAAATGATGTATTTTTGCTTAGCATCATTCTTAGTTATGGTGGAGCCACTTTTGTTGAAATTCTCCCCCAAAATCCAAAACATCCAACATTGAGGAATCTGTTTAGGCAAAAATTTCAAAGTTGTAAGCTAATGAAACAGGATGCTATAATCAGGGACCCATATTCACTGCATTTTCCTCTTTGACACCAGTGGGGAAAATTCAGTGAACACAAGTCCCTGCCTATAATGCCTATAATGATAAGTTCTGAGAACTTCACCTATGAAGTTCATACACACACATTCTCTCTTTCGTATGTGTACACACATGCGCGTGCATGCACGCACACCCAACCACACACAGAGGGTAAAAACAGACACACATGTAACTCTGGTTTAACACCACTAACATTTCTTATGCATGTTGCAGGGCTGCATTGGCACCCTATGCAGTCCTGCAACATGCATAAGAAATGTTAAAGCAGTTTTAAAGTGGAGTGAACATGCATGTGTCTGCTTTCACCCATAGAGTCTCTATCTCAATCAGTTCTCAATCAGTGTACCACAGCATGCTGGTTTGCCTCAGGAGGGTGTCAGATATGCCCTGAAACTGTAGGTAATTATAGTTGCCGAGTAGACCTTCAAGGCCATGACACAGATGTTAGAATGGACAGTAAATCAAATACTATTTAATATTACAGATATAATGGATAATTTACTAGTCCAAATAATATTCACTTAATTTAGTCTTCAATTGAACTCAGAAAGGGTTTTCAGTGTTATCTTCCATTGAAGTGCATGGCTATATGTGGTGTAGATTGCCCGATAAGCATGGGAGTGCTATGAAAGCATTGCTGAAGCTTAGGTGTGCCTGAGCTCCCACAAAGGTTGGGAACCTCTGTTCTATATTATTTTTACATTATACGCAGCTGTCAGAGTCTAGACCATTTTGTTCTTCAGTGCTCTTCATTAGAGGCATATCCAGGTAAACAGGTTGTCAAACATGCGAACAAACAACTATAATTTTAAAAGGACTTGTGCTGTTTCTGAATATCAAGACATTGAAAACTTTGAAACCATGGAGAGCAATAGTTTATCTCTTGTGGCAAAGATGCCTCTGCCTTCCTTTCTGGTTTGAGAAGGTTATGAGGACTGCATGTATACAAAATACTGCCCCTATAAATTGATTCAAATTAATCAGATAGCAAGGAAAACTTAATTTGTCATTTTGGAAATTAACAAAAATCATTTATGAATTACTCTTTCGTCAATAAATAGTTTTTAACTCTGACAAAGTTTAATATTTAAGTTAAGAGCTGAAATTAGTCATCAGTAACTCAGAGTCAAAATATGTGGTTGGGCGCTTGTATAGCTGCTCATGTTCTCCCTCCTTGATTTAAAATGAATTTTGAAAGTGATCTTCAGGTCTCTACTGTGGTGGGTGAAGTATTGGGTGACATGCTGCCATCATCCCAGAAGTCCTGCTGCTCTGGAGTCCTTTACAGGAATGCATGCTACACGATCAGGGGTACCAGAATAAAAAACCCATCCATCCCCCTGCAGGGAGCCTCTGTCAAGAACAGTACCCTGCTAAATTAAGAATAGCAGCACAAAATTGGGATAAAAATAAATGTATTTTGCTTTGATTTTTGTCTGTGTGAGTGGATTGGTGCCCCAAAGGCAGAGCTGTCACTAAGGATAACAATTTTTGTAGTTTTTGTGGAGGGCTGAATTGTGACCTCTCTAATAGGGATCAAAAGGTGCTCCCTACTAGGAATGGATTCAACTTTGTGGAGAAATTGTCCTGTACACTCTCTCCCTCAGCATTCCCTCCTCTTGCAGTGTAGCACAATCTAACACAAGAGGAGTCAAGCCTGACTTTACCCATTTTGGTGCCCTATGCAAAACATTACAATTCTGCTCTTTCCCTCCAGGGCTTGCACTGCAGAAAAGAGGAGAGAGCTCCCAATTCCCCACTGAACAGCTGCCTAGCAGTCAGCAGCAGCAGCACTCCTCGCCATTAGTGCAAGGTCCCAGCAATGCATAAAAGGAAGTGGCAAAATGAACCTCTGTCCCTGGCTCATTCTGCTGCCCTTAGCTTCCATCCACCTCAGCTACTCCCAAGCCAGTCCTGCAGGGAGCGCAGCCAGGAACTCTGTGGTCTACTGTGGCACACTGCCTGAAGAACCCAGCTGCTCCTGCACCTGCATCTCACTGCCTGGCAGCTGAGCTGTACTTCCTGAGGAGCTCAGCTGTTCTTAAGCCTCAACATCAGTCAAGGAGCTCTCTAGAGTGCTGCTGCACAGGTGCAAGAGTGGATGATTCCCTCGGTGCCCTCAGATCCATGTCAAGGCAGGGGCCCCCACGCTGCAGGTACTCTGTGTTGGGCTCACAAAGCCTTAATGGTGATCAAACTGATACGCAATGGCCCGAGAGTAGTTCTTAGCTGCTCTGAGGACTGAAACTTTCTAGCCTGAGAGGAAAAGCCAAAGCAGCCTCCAAAAACCTCAATGGAATCCATCCCTCTGCTTCTCTTACGGGTACAACAAGATGTACAAAGCAGTGTGTAGGTAAGAGTTCATGAACTGGGAGCTCAGAGTTTCATAGATTTTAAGGGGAGAATGGACCACTGAGATCACCTTATCTGCCTTCCTGTAAAAGAAGCCAATGAATTTCCTGCAGTTACTAATATTTCAAGCCCACTAAATTGCATTTGGCTACAGCTTGTCTTTTGGAAGGGCAAATGATGTAGAGTCCACCACCTCCTGTAGTAGTCTGTCTGTTCCAATGGTTAATCACCCTCATTGTGAAAAATGTGTGCCTTGTTTCTAATTTGATTTTGTCCAGCATAAACTTCCAACCATTGATTAATCCTTACCAGAATTCACTGCTAGAATAAAGAAATCTCTAGTACATAGTAGGCTCAAAATCAGTATGCGCCGGAGGGAATGAGGAGAGAAGAAATAAACTGCATATGCAGAACCTTGTTGCTTGTCTCCATTTTGATTGGGGAAACGAAAGCTGTGAACTCTCCTAGGCCGCTTTTAGACGTGTGCGGCGAACAGACTGAATAAAATCACGCTGTGTGTAAATATGCTGCAGGTGGGATTTAGACTGTTTTTAGATGAGCAGGTTGCCGTTACGTGACCTGCTTGCGCGATATTTCAAAATCCCGCAAGGCAAGATTACACGAGACGGAAGCCTGGGATCACGCACATGGAAGGTGGTCACTCATAGTTTGCCAACCGTGATTTAAATACCTTGTGAGGTATTTCATTTGCGGTCTTCCATGCGCGTGATCCCGTGTGCGTGATCCATGCATCTTCCATGTGCGTGATCCTGTGCTTCCGTCTTTTGTAATCCCACCTTGCGGGATTTTGAAATATTGCGTGAGCGGGTCATGCAACGGCGACCTGCTTGTCTAAAAGAGCCCCTAGACGTGACATTTCATGTGTTAAAGCCAGTTCAGCATTCTTTTAAAGCCGTAAATTAAATACCTCGATGTCGAGGTATTTAATTTGTGGCTTTAAAACACTGCACGACCGGCTTTAACACACGAAATGTCACGTCTAAATCCCACACGCGGCATATTTACACACAGTGTGATTGCATAAGTCTAAAAGCCATAGACCCCTTTTTTGGGTGACAGTACCATTTAAAGCTGAATAGTAAATTTATTGTCCACTGTCAAGATCCGCTATTCTGGATAGTTTGGATGTTATACAGCTGTTAAATTATTACCGTGACTGTTACCTGACAAACTGAATAAGAACATAAGACGTGCCATACTGGGTCAGACCAACAATCCATCGAGTCCAGCATCCTGTCTCAGACAGTGGCCAATCATGGGGGCCTGGGAGAAGCACCCAACAGGTCACCATGCTATCCAATCGCAACAGTTAATAATCAGTTTGCTGTATGACTGACTTACTGTCTAACTGAATATTACCATTACTAGTCTGAAAATAGGGGCAGAGAAGGGGAGGGTGTGTAGACAAGAAAAGAAGTATGAGCAAAACAGCAATACAGCAATTTTATTTATTTATTTGATCTTTTATCCCACCCTTCCCACAAAGGCTCAGGCCGAAATGTATATATAAATAAACATATAAAAGCAGTTAAAAACTCCTAAACTCCCCCTACCCTCCAACCCTTTCCCTAACCTCTCCATGCATAGCCTATCCCAGCCTGCCATGCCAAATGCCTGGCCAAACAGGAAGGTCTTACAGCTCTTCTGAAAGATGAGCGGACTCAGACTTAGGCAGACCTCTAAGGGGAGGGAGTTCCACAGTTATGGAGCAGTCACTGAGAATGCCTCCCTGAGTGCCCTTGTTGTATGAAAACAGTTGATACTCGCAGGAGGACACCCTTGGCTGACCTTGGAGACCATGACAGAACATCAGGGAAGAGGCAGTCTTTCAGATGGCAATAGGACAATCGCACAGTGTGGTATTATGAAGTAATACTGCTTGGTATCCAGTCCTTGCTGGAGCAGGTTGGATACCACAGAATTTTGGTCAGATACCATGGATTCAGCCAGATACTGAATAGTGCTAGATAACCATTTCCGTTCTAGATCGAAGCTGATTCTAGTGTATTTGAGAAGGTGTAATAACTCGTTCTATTTCTCCCCATCTGCTAGTCAAAGAAAAGGGCCACACAAACTGTAAACAATGATATCAGGAAGAAGGCACAAGAGTCTGGACTAGATTCTGTGCCAAAAGAGCAACAATCATTGGCCCTAATGATGAGAAGTGGGAAAGGATGCTGTATTGTATTTCAGTAGCCCTTTTCAACAGAATTCACCTCCGAGCTCTTGGCTTCATATTCTTGCTTCCCAAAGGTTGATCTGTTTTTGGACCCCTCCCTTTGTTGACGCACCCATAAATGAGACAGGACACGATTGTATGGATTTAACATGGCCGCACCCTTTATTAATCCAAATTACAACCAAATTGAATAGGTGAGGGGGTGACATCACCTATTGCGATCAGGGTCTAGTATCAACAGTATACCATTAACCATTAAACATCAGTGGAGATCTTGCTATACCCTCAATAACCTCTGCACAACCGTAACGTTTTCCCTTCATCCAGCGCTAGGCGCGCAGCCAAAAAAGACTTAATCCTTATGGATTTGAGTAAGGAATAGGGTGCCACTGGTGTGGGGGTCATACAATGCCTTACCACCGTCACAGGTCATGCCTTTCCCAGGGGAGCCAGCGCCTCGCTTGCCATACCCTGAAATTGTGTTAAGCATGGCTTCCCCATCTCTTAAGGAGATGACTCCTATGATTCCTTATCCTAAATCAAACTGATACTGGACACCCGCCACCAGAAACCTCTGAACCACTCAGACAGGTCCAGCCCCCACACCTATCCTAACACCTTCAAAAACATATCCCGCAGAGCCTGCAAGTATAGGTTACCAGCCGGGGACAGGTGGACTCCATCTTTCCTAAACAAGCCTAATTCCATATGTAAATTCACACTATGCTTAACTGTTTCTCCCCTATTACACATAACCATTTCCGAATTTCCCTATTAATTGTCTTTCTGGTTTTATCTGTTTTCCTGGGCGGTACCCCTCCTCCCCAACTGACCCTTTCCACTAACTCTGTCCAAATCAGCCTAATCCCCGGAATTAGTCATTTGACTTCCCATAAATCCCATTTTATGTCCCTAATTAACTGTACCCTTTTTAGCTTGGTAAATCATTCTCGCCTAAATGGACCACCAAGATATCAGGTCTGCTGTCCCTGGCATGTAATGCAAGCACGGGAAGCAGCTGATGCCATTTCATTCCACTCCGTCCCAGCCAGTAGATCACCGCCCTGTCTGATAATCCCAACTGGGTTCCCCGATCGGTGTTCCTTGCTGCCCTGGCGGCCCATCATACCAGGCTGTGCCCCATGATCCCAATGATTGGTCGTCGGCGTGCTGAGGCATCTGTCAAAGAAACACATACATTGGTTAGTGCGTACCATAGGTCGGTGCCTCCTGCATGTACGTGCAGTAAGATCTTGACCGCCAATGATCGATTGCCTGGATGTCCCTGCCTGACACCCCCATCTGGACTGCAAATGTGGCCGCCCCTATTCTGAATGAATGCGACCCGTATTTCCTACATGGGAGGTGGAGCCTGGCCAACGCCACCCGAAGGACTGTCACAAACTGATACCTTGTGATGGGCGACCCGTTGAAATGGCAAAAGAATGGGCCCCCAAACCGGATTTCCCCATATGTCCAGACCGCCAGGACTTGACATAACCTTTCATCCCCTGCCCTGGCTAACCTAACTGTACACCCATATCCCCGCTGGTCGGTCTTTGATATCCTCAGATGAATGGTTAACTCATGTGTGCCACCTGCCACATCCAGTGCTGCTAATGCCCTGCCTGACCTGTCCCTGGCTGATTCCGCCACCAGCTTGCTGACACGAAAAGCCCCAAAGAATGCCAATTTAAACAGTGCTGAAAACATGGTCTCCTAGAACACACCCCCTGGAGGGAACCAAAAATTTGAACTAGCAGGGGGGCTAATGGGTACCCTGGAATCCGTGATGACCAGCTGTTCGCATGCCCATGCCTCTATCAATCTGCAGGTGAAGAAACCCTTATCTGATGGGTGGTGACCGGCAAGCTGACTCATGAACCCCAGGGCTGCCAATTTACCCATAATCGTTCTTGCCACCAATCCCTCCCGCCTCAAAGCCATAGCAAACTGCAAAACCTGGGCTTTGGGAATTGGAAAACCCAAACTCCATCCGTGCTGGGCCCGGAAGTGCTGAAATGCCTGAAAAGCGCCAAGCATGGGGAGCCAAAGAACCCTGCACGGTGGCTCAGAGCTCTACAATCCAAGGCTCCACCTGTCTCCAGGGATGGGCTCTGGGTTCTGGTTGATTCGAGGTGCCAGCAGGCGGAAACGGTCCATCTGGAACCGAGAAAGAGCATCCGCTATCTCATTCTCGAGTCCAGGGACGTGCCTGGCATGAAACAGGATATTATGCTGCAGGCAACTGAGAACCATGGCTCTTACCAGAGCCATGACCCGCCCTGTGCGAGATGACAGTGTGTTAATAATGTGAACCACCGCCTGGTTATCACGCCAAAACAGAACTGCCTTGTTCACGAGTTGCTTGTGCCACAATTGCACCGCTATCACGATGGGAAATAACTCCAAAAACTTATACCCCCAACAAACCATTCCTGTGGCCACCTAGCTGCACACCACCTGCCTCTGAAATATAAACCAAAATGTTGGGAACCTGCTGCATCCAAGTGAACCTTCAGCTCGGCTTCCAAGAGAAGCTGCTCCCTCCACATGCTGACCCCATTGAATTCCTTCAGGAAGTTCAGCCACCCCCCCAAATCATCCTTCATGTCGCTGGTGACCCTGACATGGTGATGGGGTGGGGGCTCACCCACCAGTTTCCCATATAAGTGGGACAGGAATGCCTTGCCCGGAGCTACGACCATGCAGGCGAAGTTCAAACTGCCCACCAAGAACTGCAACTGCTTAACCGTGACCTTTACAGAAGCTCTACACTCCTCCAGCTTGTGAATTAGTGCCCTCACTTTGTCCACAGTTAAACGTGACACCCCTGATACCATGTCCAATTCGATGCCTACGTACGTGAGGGCCGTGGTCAGCCCTTCGGTCTTTTCTGCAGCTAGGAAGCAGCAGGTCCCGCCACCCACTGAAAAGCCTCCACTAATTCTGAGCATTCTGATGTGTCAGCCCGCTTGATGAAGAGGAAGTCATTCAGATATTTTGTGATGCCACCTCGCTCCGTCGAGTGCCGTACCACTAGGGAGCTGAAACGCTCAAAAGCCGAGCATGAAATGGAGCATCCCATGGGCATGGCTTTATCATAATAAAATTTGCCCTGAAAGTGGAATCCCAAAAGCAGGAAGCTGTCTGGGTGAACTGGCAATAGGCGAAATGCTGACTTAACGTCGCACTTTGCCAGCCAAGCCCCACTGCCAAACTGCCTGACTAATGCAACCGCCATGTCAAAGGATGCATAGTGCACAGATACCATTTCCCTTGGGATCCCATCATTAACCGAGTGCCCTGTGGGTAAGAAAGGTGGTGAATTAAACAAAACTGGCCCGGGGTCTTTTTAGGCACCACCCCTAGCGGGGAAAATACCATGTTGGGCAGGGGGGGTTTCTGCAAACGGGCCAGCTACCCTTCCTTCAGCCACCTCCTTTCCCAGTTTTTCCACCACGACCGTCTCCATACCTACCACCGACTTCAGGTTGGGGGAAATCCTACCCTGCTGCATGTCAACCGCTGGTATTCTGAAACCTTCTTTAAACCCAGTCACTACATAATGGACTTCGCGCTTGTTGGGATGCGTGAGCAGGGCGGTCATCAATCTCTCCACTCTAACTGGTGTTGGGGCTCTTCCCCAGAGCCCCTGCCCCACTTCTCCCTTGATTACCCTTTCCGTTTCCAGTGGCCCTACCCCTTGTCTTATTCAATAGCTTCCCCCTTGGGCAGGCAGCCGTGGCGTGAAACCCCCCACATGTGGGGCAGATATGCCGAAACCTGCATGACGGGCAGGAACATTTGCCCATACGAGCAAACTCCCAGTACTGCCCGCCACTTCCTGCACCGGTCTGCCTCCCCCATGCCCTGGACAGATCATTTATTGGGGCAACCCCTCCTTTCACTAAAAGGTGACCACTGTCTGACTGCGGAGCTCCAGTGGTGTCGCTCATGAAGTTAAGCCAGAGGTCGTGGGCATGAATGTCCCACCACAGTCCCGGAGTGAAAGACGCCCGGTGTCGGAACGCCTTGTCGTATCTAAGCCAAGTGCCAGGAGGGCCGGTCTCGTAGGCCCTGAAAATTATTTTCCTGTATTTTAGGAGAATTGCCCCTCTCTCAGGAAACATTTCCAGTTGCACCCCATGATAAATAGCATAGGCCACAGTCCAATTTGACCAGTTGCTATCCACCCTAGGTGACTTGTACTTTTCCTTCTTCTCTTCCTCCTCACCCGGATCCATTATCAGATCACTAAAAAGGAGGGCAAAGAGGTCTACATAGTCACCCCGCCATATTTTTTCCCTCGAGGCTGGCAAAAGGTGTTCCCCTATTGGTGCAGATAAGTCCGCGTAAGAGCCACCTACTGGTGTGGGGCTGTGCAATCCCTCATTTGCCTGCCATATCTGGGCAGGAGGCCTCGGGGCCCAGACCTGCAACGCAAGCTGGGCCTGTGGCTGTACTGTTCCTCCGCCCATTCCCGCTAGGGGCATTCTCAGCTGCCGGTGGGCGTGGGTCATCAGTACCCCTGCAACTACTGGGGTGGCTACTTGAACCCACCCCCCATTCCACCACAAGTACTGTGGTCCTTTCCTAGGGGGAAGAGCCTAGGCATGCCACTTTGTATGCCCGCTGAAGGTGTGACCTTACTGCTGCGCAGCTCACCCCCCGAGTACAGAGACCCTTCAAACCTTGTTGAGTTGTGTGGTGGGAAGGAAGAGCCACCCGCACCGCACCGCACCCCACCCCACCCCGACACCCTGACCCCAGCACTAGTCTGCCAGCATCAGTTCTCCGGCTGGGCTTGTACCTGTATCCGCCATATGAGTGAGGGGGGGGTGGTGCCCGCTGTGGGTCCCTGACTGCCAATGCTTTCTCCAATGCTTCAATTCTGGCGATCATGTCAGGGTCCTCAGTTCCTGCCACTTCAGCTTCCTCGCATGCATCTATGCTCTAATGACACTGAAAAGGGGGGTCCCCCCTACTTTAATGTCCTCATCTGCATCCTCCTCCTGTTCCACCCCCTGAGCCAAGTCGCCAGGGTGCACAAGGGGCACCCCCACCACCAGTTGCATGGCCCGGTTTGCCCCCTTCTCTTCGCCCCTGCGCTGTCCAACTGGGGCTGTTGCATCGACGTAGCATGCTGGGGGGGAATCTGCCTCCCCGCCGCCTCAGTGGTTCCGCCACTGACTGGTCAGGGGCATGGGTAGGAGACCCTACCAGGGATCCCCCTTGGCCACCCACGGGAGCCACTGCCCTCCCTGCTGCTTCCACCACCTGGGGCCGGGGGGCAACCCTGCTCCAATGACTATTGCCCCCCCAAACGCATCTCCCTGGCAGGCCTGACCCCCTGTCCACTTGGACTAGGCCCTTCTGAGGGGGCCCCCGCGGGGGGAACCCCTGGTGCGTTGCTGTGCCCGGGGCCCCACAGAAAACCCTCACAGGCTGCCAGGTGCTCAAGCGCTGTGCTTGTTCCCAGGGGGGCCTCAGTGCCTGCCCCCCTTTCCCCCCTTTTTCCCGGCTGGGCCAGACAGCCCTTTCCCTGTCGGGTCGCTGCCCCCCTGCTTCCCTCTAAGAGTTTGGGCTGATGCCGGCTGGGGCCCTGCGGCAACCCGGCTCTTTGGGCCTGCTCTGGGGCCGCGCTTCCTTGCCCACCCCATCTCGCCCCAGTGCCTTTCTCCTGCTGCTGTTCGCCACTCCGCTGGGCCAACCGTGCTCCAACTCCACTAGGCCCAACTGGGAGGTCGCAGTGCAGTGGGCCGTGCTGCTGCTCCATTCCCCACTCTTCCCTAGAATGAGCGGGGAACGCTACCTCCGTGCTGGTCACACTCACATGACCAGCAGCAGCCAATCCAGGGCCTTCTTTTTTACGCTGCCGGCGAGGGTTGCCTGAGGCAACCCTCACCGACAGCTATCAGTACAGCCACACTCCGGGCCCATGCAAACTTTGCAGGCGCCCTTTCTACTTCCTGTCCTGCCCCATTTTCTCAGGGGTGGGGCGTGACAACGGTCCCGCCACCGTGGATACGGCGTAGGGCAATAGTAGAACTCATGTAAGGAGCATTTTAGGATTGCCCCCTATCAAGAGTCATCAGAAAAGGCCACTATTGTTTCCTGCTGGATTGGGCATCGAGAAAGAAGGTTAAATAGTATACCTGACACTTTTGAGAAACAGGAATCTATTTTCACATCTCTAGCTCTTTTGCAGAATGTGTGTAACATGAATTAACTTTCATGACATATTAACACTCTGGAGCCAACTTAATATACTGTGTGTTGTATAATGCATTATGCATGACTTTGGTGCATCAAATCTACTACAGTCTCAACATCCACTGGCTTTAAGTAACACAAACTTTAAGTAATATTGAAACTAAAATTTTGCTTGTTGCATTTTGTTTTGCTTTCCTTATGCTGTTACAGCATCTCCAATTTGTTGAAATCGCTTCTGGTTAAGTCACACAACTTTCTTTCCTGCTCCCCACAAAGCCCTATTTCACATCTTCCAAATTACAAGTATTCCCTCGGTGCCACATTGTAATTTTAGAAATATTATTATTGTGATAGCATTGCTGACACACAGGTGCTAGGATATGAAAAATCATAATGCTTTTAATCAGTAATATTTGTTTAATAACAATGCACTACAAAGAAGTTTCAAATAACAGAACAACAGAGTTTTCATGCTTGTGCATTCAAATGTAATGCTTCTGCACAGAGTTATCTTGTTCTTTTTGAAATGTATACATTAACCTGACTTTGCATACTGTGTATGTATGGGTTACTATATGCAGCTTGAAGTATACCAATTTTGATATAATAATCCATCCTAAACTGGATTTTTTTTTCAAAGTTAGGATGTGAGAGCATATTAATTATGGACATACAGCTAGCTCCCGGGCATACTGTATGCTGGAGAGATTTCTACCCACAACTTTCATTATCTTAAGAGCAGTTGCTCATTTAGATGTCTCGACCAACAGTTGGAGAATGTTGCCATGTGAGTACTTTGACATGAATACTGCAGTTTGAGGAGTACACAAAGTTTTACGGAAGAGTTTTTGGTGATGCTGGAATAAAAGACTGAGTCCTTTTCAGAGTCACTACTTTCAACAGATTAACCCCTGCTCTTTAAATAGGGCAGCACTCCCCCGATTGTGGGTCTGGAAACCCAAATGGGGTCTCCATGTCTGCATCTGGGTTCACTACAGAGCTGCAGCAGAGGCAGCCAACTCAAATGCTGTGAGCCGCCCCGAGATGCCTGAGGCAGGAAGGGGCGGCATATAAATTTTAGATAAATAAAATTAATAAATAAATGCTACAAGGAGACGGGGGTGGGGTGGGGGATTCCCCTTGGCTGCTGCCACCATGATTGCAGACTGGACCATGGCAATAGCACAGGAGCATTTCCACAGCTATTGTCTGAGCTGGCATTTGCTTCCCAGCCTTAGGAAGGAGTGGAGCCACTGCTGCGGTCTTCTTTCCCCTCCCTGCCTCGCCGGAATCTATGGAGGGTGAGAGGAAAGTAGCCGCTGCTGATTTCTTTTATATTATAAATCAATGACTGGAGTCTGGCAAGTAAACAAATCAATCCAAATAAAAGAACCAAGAGAACTTTATGAGCTCATTTGCCCCACCTGCTTCCTGCTTCTAACTTCCACCCCAGTCTCCAACAGGGAGACAGCTGAAAAGCCCTCTTCTTTATCCAAGGTTTTAGCCCATTGCCCAATCTTTGCCCTGTTTGCCTCCACACACACATACTGGGGTAGGAAAGGAGGAGAATCTGCCCTCAGGAGGAGATTGGGGGGGGGGGGGAGGGGTCAGAGCGGGAAGAAGAGAGGAAAAAAGCAGATAGGGGAGAGCAAAAGGGGCTATCGGAGGGAGGGAGGGAGAAAAAGGGGTGTCAACAAGAAGTGGAGGGAGAAAGAAAGGAAATTTATGCTAAAATTGAATTATTTTTTGTAGTTATAGCTGTCCAGGATTACAGGAATATTTAACTCCCCAAATGGGGTTACACAGCCAAACTTTGAGAATCACCAAAATAGGACTGAAGATCCTTGTTTTTAAATGTCTGACGTTGAAGTTACTTCTTTCATCACTCATAGCTTACTGAGATTTGTCCGTGGCTTGTTCTTATACCAAGATGCCTGTTTTTCTGTAAACAGGGTGCAGTGAATCATGTTTTTGTTACACAAGATTTAATAGCCAAATCTGTGATTGCACTCAGAAATAATCAAATAGAAAAGTGCCAAAGACATGGATAACTGTAATGAGAGAAGATCTGGAAGATCATATTTTCCAAGCCAAGAAAGGAAGAGGAAAAACAAAACAAACAAATGAAGCCCTAAGTGCCCTTGCAGGTATCCCTGGTTTGCTCTGCTGTCTTGAAAAGGCTAGCAAAGTTCTTCTCAGCAGTTTTATTAACAGAATACAAATAACTCCATCAGCCTTCTGCCTGTGGTGCACATAAATCAAATTACAGAATTAGGCACAAATTATGATTCTTTTATATTATAAATCAATGACTGGAGTCTGGCAAGTAAACAAATCAATCCAAATAAAAGAACCAAGAGAACTTTATGAGCTCATCTGCCCCACCTGCTTCCTGGTTCTAGCTTCCACCCCAGTCTCCAACAGGCAGACAGCTGAAAAACCCTCTTAATATCCACGGTTGTAGCCCATTGCCCGATCTTTGCCCTGTTTGCCTCCACACACACACACACTCCAATCTCTGCTACTTCTGCCTATGCACATTCCCCCCTCTAATAGGGGAAGAATGGAAAACACAAAGAGGTTTCAGAAACCTCTGAAAAGAAAAAGAACAGACAGATGCAATACACATTCATATCGGGAGAGAATGGTCCTGAGTAGGAAATGGTCTTAGGAGAAACAAAGAGACAGTAGCTGAAATTCCCACATTCTGCAGAACCTCCTTTCCAGGATCCTAGTACAAGCTTGTAGCATCTCGAGCCAAAACAATTACTGAGAACTTTCTTAAAGGCTTTGAGTCCCCTATCCAACTGTGGTAGACCACCTAGAGGCCTGCAACCTGACCTAACCTGACAAGACCCAACCGATTCTGTCAGGCTTGGTTTGGGTCAGGCACATTCTCAGTCTACTCTTTTGGGGCTTGGGTCAGGTCAGGCTTCCAAGCTGCAGAGGGTTCCATAGCACAGGGAAAGCCTTAGCCCCACCTCTTTTCTGACATAGTCCACCCTTACAGAGTGCCATATCATTTTTATTTTTATTTTTTATTTACCTAGATTTCTTAGCCGCCCCCTCCTGCCAAGTCAGCTTGGGGCGGCTTACAACACAATAAAAATACAATAAAAGCACACATAATAAAAAATACTATATAAAAATATAATTTAAAACCACAGAACATAGGTAGAGCCACAAACACCCCCTCTCCCCAACCCTCGTCCCCCACCCATCCCTCTTACCAAACGTTTTTTATATATGTTTTGTGTTTGGAAGCCGCCCCGAGCTGTTTGCAGGAGGGGTGGGGTAAAAATTAAATAAATAAATAAATAAACTCACGGCGAAGGTCATTGACCAAGGCCACAAGCACAGTCTCAGTGCCAAATCCCAGATGAAAGCCGGACTGCGAGGGATCCAGAAAACTGACACGGTCCAGATGCCCCTGAAGCTTCTGAACCACAACCCATTCCACAATCTTCCCTAAAAAGGGAAGGTTAGAGATAGGCCGATAGCTGGCCAGGGAGTCAACGTACAATTTTTTTTAAGCAGAGGTCGTACCACCGCCTCTTTGAGGTGGTCTGGCACCCTGCCCTCCCTAAGGGAAGCGTTGACCACACCAGTCACCAACGGCCCCAATGCCTTAACCAGCCAGGACAGGCATGAATCTAATTCACAAAGTTGGGTGAATCTAATTCACAAAAGATATCCACTGGAACTGATCCCACAAAATCAGACAAGGTGCGACCTCCATTACCTCTGGTTCTCCCACTGCCACAAATGTGGCATTGAAGTCATGGTGAATTTGGGCAATTTTATCCACAAAAAAGTCAACAAAAGTGTCACAGCGAGCACTGGAAAATTCCAGTTCCAGGCAGAGGGAGGCTGGACTGACCAGCCCCCACACTATCCGGAAAAGCTCAGCTGGACGTGACTTTGTGGACGCTATGAATGCAGCAAAGAGCCTCTTCTTTGCTGCCAGCACAGCCACGGCATAGGTACGTAAACTGACTCTATGATGCAATCGGTCAGCTTCAGCATAAGAATGACGCCACCGTTGCTCTAACTGCCACCCTTCTCGTTCATCAGCTGTAGATCTTCTGTAAACCAAGGTGACCTACGGTGTTGGCGATCAGGGAGCAGATGTCTAGGAGCCATTCGGTCCATGGCCTCAGCAAGGTGTTCCAAAAAGCCACGAGGTGATCAAGTGAATGGTCATTGAGATCGGAGGGTAATTCTCCTAGAACATTCTGGAACCCCTCAGGCTCCATAAGCCTCCAGGGGTCAACCAACTGAACTGGTCCTGCACCTTTCTGGGGGCAGACGTGCACCAGAAGACAGGCCTGAGGAGGTAATGATCCATCCATGACAAGGGCACAGCTGACACCTCCCCCATCAATGGATCCCTCGCCTCAACGCCAGTGCAAAATATCAGGTCTAGGGTATGACCTCCATCATGAGTCAGGCCAACAACCAGCTAAGACAGTCCCATGGTTGCCATGGTGGCCATGAACTCACGCTCCGCTCTCCCAAGGCTGACATCATCACAGCATTCCATGGAAGCAGAGCCACATTGGAAAGGGAAGGGGGCCCATGGGAGCAGAGCTTATCCCAGACACAACCAAAAAGAGAGGATAGGGGAAACACAAATGAATATTTAATATTCCATGCAATAACTTGCTAAAATAGGCAGTACTGTACAAAGATATACCTCTGTTACATAAAAATCCTCAAGGAGGATTTCTCATAAGGCAGCATAAAATTAATATTCCACTGGATAGGTGGAATTGCTGCTTCCGGTGGAGGTCTGGTTGGCCCTGGATCTCCCCTCTTTTCGGAGAAGTTGTAAGACCTGGCTGTTCTGCCAGGCATTTTGCAGGGGAGAGGGGTGAGGGGGTGGGTTGTTGGGTAGGGGTTATTTTTCTTTTTGTACTCCTTTTAGTTGTTCTTCAATTGTTGTTTTAATGTTTTAAGGTTTTGCAAATTGTAAGCCGCCCCGAGATTCCTGTGGCAGGAGGGGCGGGGTAGCAAAATTTTTTAAATAAATAAATAAATATATTTCCCAGCAATCCCCTGCCTCCTAGTGGTGAGTGGTGAACACCCCCCCCCCCACCCAGGGGTGGGGACTTCCTCTTTCTCTGAGGAGAAATAAATAAATGTTGTTGTTGGGGTTAGGGCAAACTCTGAGGCCTGGAAAAAAAGAGAGATCTCAATAGGAGACTGAGATTGCTTTCAAACAAGGCACTTAGAAATGCCTGCTGATCCCCGCGCTCAAAGGAAAGCTGTGCGGGATGTGTTTACACGCTCCTTTGAAGAGGTGTGTTCTGAAAGCCTCCAGCCTCTTAAAAGATTCGCATCTCCAGCCGCCACTGCCAACTGGGAGCACATCACTTCCGGCAGCGTGGGGAGCATGTAAACACTCCCCGCGCAGCTTTCCTTTGAACGCGGGGCTCAGTAGGCGCTTCTAAGCACCTCGTTTTAAAGTGGCCTGAGTGGATTGCAGCTGGAAAGGAGGTCAGAGGCTGGTGAAACATTGGCAGGTACTCAGGGAACTGGAGTGGAAGCTCCTGTATAACATAGTGTTGAATTGATCTGTTCTGAAGCCTCCACACATTACTTGGCTTGGGAAAGCTGGATTTAGGAGGAACTTTATTTTAGGTCTGAACCATCTAAAGATTGGAACTACTTCTCCTTTAATTATAATTAAGAGAACCAGTGTGATGTAGTGCTTAAGAGTGTAATACTTGGACCAAGTGGTAGAGGGAGGCCCCAGTTCAAGACTCGTCTTAGCCATGAACTTACTGGGTTAATTTTGGCCAGAAATAGATCTCTCAGCCTAACCTACCTCACACGGTTGGCGTTTAATTGTTAAAGTTACAGTTAATAAGTTAAAGAATTGTAAGCCACTATGGGATAGGGTGGGATAAAAATCTAAATAAATAAATAGCAACTCTTTAAGAACTGCAGCAAGGTGATTCAATCTTCCTTGTTCTGGCAGCCCTAGTAGAACACCTTTTCTTTAACTATGCATCAGTGTTATTATTGGAACCCATCAGGGCTAGCACTGAAGTACCCTCAGCACCTGCCTCCAATCCATCCTGCACTCACATGCTACTGTTCCTTAGTACCAGCAGTACTAGAGCAGATGGGACATTGGGTGTTTTCAGACGTGACGGGGCCAATTGGCCCCATCACAAAATCAATGAATTCATCCCCCGCCGGGATGACCCATAACACCCTAACAGACGTGCCGGGGGATCCCGGCGGGGAATCGGGGAGGGGGTGGAGCCGTACGGTGCAACGCATGGTGCAATGTGCGGCCACTTGGCCCCGCCTTCCCGTTCCCCCGCCGCTCGCCCTCTGGGGAGACGGATGGGCGCCGCGGCCAATGCCACCACAGCGTTTGCCCGCTATGGCCACGGGCCGGAATCCCTGCGGGGATTCCGGGCCATGGCCGCACCCCAGACGTGATGGCGGGGGTCACCATGGCGGGGAATCGCCTTCACCAAGCGACGGCCTCTGGGCCCGCCGCTTCGGCCGCTTCGGCCGCTCGCGTGGTGAATGTGATTCCCCGCCATGGTAACATCTAGGGGGGAACATCCGTTCCTCGCAACCAGACGTTACGTGGTCCAAGCCACCACAGGGAATTGACTGTGGTTGACATTGACCACGTAACATCTGAAAATACCCATTGTCTGCACTTCACCACACAGTTCATATATTCTCAGCCTGCTCAAGTTAATGCCGTTTCTTGAGATCTTCTTGGGTTGTAAAACTGAAGTCCCTAAAAATACATTTTCCCTAGAGTAAGGGCATTAAGCATGTTCTGGGTTGCAGTTACTGACTTTATGTAAGAGAGTGGCCATACAAAAAACACTATCTAATTTTAATACAGGAGAGCATGTGCTTATTACTATTTATTTATATTGTGTCAGCAATATCTCTGGTGCTGAACAGTTGTGATTAGAGATGGGTCCCTGCCTGGAGGGGCTTATAGTCCAGGATGGGCAAGGAAAGTAGGGTTGCCACCTCTGTAAACCGTTAAGGCACCACTTATGAAAAATACATGTTGCGGGCCAAATGCATGTTGGCCTAAGGTGCCAATGCAGGCCTTGCAATGTGTATTTTTCATAAGTGTGCCTAAAGGTGGCAACCCTAGATGGGAGACAAGGGAAAGGGGGACATAGAGACAGGGATAAATTAAAAAAATTAGAATTTTAGAGTTCGAAGGACCCTTATGGGTAATCTAGTCCAACCTCTTGCCCAGAGGCAGGATCCTAAAGAATCCCTGATAGATGTCTGTCCGGTCTTGTCTTGAAAACCTCCAAGCAAGTAGGGTTACTACCATTTGCAGTTTGACCCTGGGACTCCCAGAGGCCAAAATGAGAGTCTTGGGGTCAAACTGCAAAAGGTAAAAAGAAGGAGATTCCACAACCTCTCTCGGCACTTTGTTCCACTGCTGCACTGTTCTAAAAATATTTACTAATATTTCATCTATGTAAACCAACCATCTTGCAATTTAAAACCATTGCTTCTTGTCCCATCTTCAGTGGCAATGGAGAACAAATTTTCAATCTTTCTTTTTTTAAAACTGCATCCAGTACCGACACACCCACCCTGACCCTTGCAACTCTTTATCTTCACTTCTGTAGGATAAAAAGGTTGTGAAGTTGCAGGTGCATATGCTCGCTGAACTTGGTTACCTGGCTAAAATCAGAGCTTAACATTTGAACAGGTTCGGTGTGAACTAGAGTCCTGAACAAACTCAGATGTATCTGACTGTTTTTGCAGTTTGAAATGCTGCCCTCTTTTCTGAAATTCTGCTAACCTTGGCCCTTTTTAAATGGGCCACAGCAGAGGGGGTGGTTGGTGTGCGCGCCACTGTGGCGGGGAGGCTGGTGCACACCAATCTCCCCTGCATCCCCACTCATGGAGCAACCTGCGTTGCCGCCGGTTGCTCCATGAGGGTGGGTGGGGATGTGTGCGGGGATGTATGGGTCGTGGGAGCATGTACCCTCCCCCCGCATTTACACAAGACACTGTCCTGTGTGGATGGTGAGGGTCCATGCATGACAGCGTCTCCTGTAAAAAGGGCCCTAAAATGCCTTTTGAAGTGTCCATTAGGTAAGATATTCTTCATTTTCCTTCCAAAAATATGTGTTGAGTATTGCTGCACACAGAGAATATCAACTGCTAACACTCAAGAGGTGCTCTTTGGATAAACACCTATAAAGCTTTTAGTGAATCTTCCAGATTACAAAAAAAAAGGAAGCTACATAAATGTGAAGTTGTTATTGGTTACAAAAGCGAAGGTCTTCCAAAAACATTCAACAGTGAATCTCCACAGCACTCATGGGGATATACAATCCTTAACATGGTTTAGTTGTTTGTACTATTTTGTTCAATAGACAATATCTGCTCATCTATAAATCATGGTTTAAAGCTTCATTAACAAAAGAACTTTACTCAAGGAGATGTTAATAAGTAATGAAACAAAGAGCTCTGTTATAGAGATTAAAAGCCCCCATGTCTAAGTACAAAGTTCATGCTGTAAAGTGCAGCTGTGACCCTGCTCATAAACCTACAGCAGCCTTGGAACCTCTGGTTCAAAGTCTGTCTGCCTGCTTTCCTGTTACTGTGCTGACTAGTGCAAGGTCCAGCCAAGGTTCAAAGTTCGTTGTGTCTGAAGGCTTGCTGAGTGTGTCCTTTGTGCTGATCTGACAAGTTTTAGATAAGCCGTGAACTGCTTGTTTAAGATTATAGTACAAAGAACTGAAAAGCTACCATTCAAGATTCTCACACCTAAGTTTGGGATAAAAGAAGGTCCATATAAATGGGGCCACATATGAATTTCAGAAATATGCATGAGCATGTGGCATAATAGTATTTTAAATAATACCCATTGAAGGAATAGATGGTTAACACAACACCTACAGGAAGGGAGTCCCATTTAAAACAAATCTCAGTAATAGAAAAACTAGCTAATATAATGAATTCTCAATTTACAAAGAGATAACTGAAAGCCAACCCATTAGAAACAGAGATAATCAGTGTATACATTTTCTTTGTGGCATAATATAATATGCTTCACGTTGGTATGAGGGAATCCAGCTCCCTACATTCCGTTCCCCCATCATACGTTTCAAAAACAATTTCTGGAGATCATTTGGTAACACATGTTATTTGCAATTATTATTTTACTCATCATATTTTAATCATATTAAGAAAGCAAACTCTGGTAGTTTGGGGAGGCCCCTCCTGAGCTGGAGGGTTGAGTACAATTTTACCCCCTATTTCCCCCTTTCATCAGGCTTGGCTTTCCTTTACTTGGAGTTCCACTTTCATATCAGGGGAGACATTTTCTTACCAGCTATATTGCCATGCCACACCACTGTGTTAGCGGGGTGCGGGGGGGAGGGAAACATGGACATGAGGGGAGGACGAGTGGGACCCTCCCCCCTTAGTGAGTGGTAGGGGTGGGAAAAGGGGAGGGAGTACAGTGAGTGGAATGAGGTGTCCCTCAGTGAGAGGACTCCCCTAGCTGAAAGGTGGGGAGTGGGAATGGGTGGGGGAAATGGGATTTGTTTAGTTGTAAATGACGGGGTGGAAGTTTTAAATAATCCCCCTCACACACAAACATCAGCTTATAAAGTTGTATTGTGGGGCACAGAGGAAGAGGAATTTGGGGACACTACCTCTCCGTGAAGGAGGGGTACAGATTTGGAGGGGACCCATGGGTGAGAGATTGAGGTGTGGGCAGGGAGGGTATTTTTATGTTTTTGTTTTATTTTAATATGGTGGTTTTTTATTGTTTTGAGCTGCCCCTAGGGTGGGAGATAAATAAATAATAATATTCTCTTTAATTATTATTATTATTTATTATTTTATTAGCATTTATATGGCACCAGCAATGTATCTGGCACTTTACAAAAACAAGATAGACATGGTCCCTGCCCGAGGGCTTACAATCTAAAGACAGGGCGAGGGAAGGGGGAACAGAGGGAGAGACAAGGGATGCGACATTCATGAGGATGTGAGAACTCAGGTACACGTTCTTGGCTTGATTACAGTAAATTGGGAGTTTACAGATAGTAGGTGGGGGTAAACCTGGGTGGGGATGATTAGCAGGAGTTAGAAAGGGTGGAGCGGAAGAGGTGGGCTTTGAGGAGGGAACTGAAGGTGCGGAGGGTGGGGACAAGGCAGACGAGGGCAGGGAGGGAGTTCCAGCCGTGCAGGGCCGCAAGGGAGAAGGGACGAAAGCGGTGATGCCAGATGTTGGTCTGGGACTGCCCTGGGCCATGTCAGCACAGCAGCTAGACCAGGCTGTGACCTCAGAAAACCTTAGAAGTCACAGCCTGGGCTAAGGCCCACTTTGACTGGGCCCAAGCGGGCCACAATGAGCTAGCACGTGTGTTGGCAGGCCACCAACCTGACCCGGGGGGGGGGGGGATCATCATGGCTGTCTGTCATTGGCTGCCATGGTGGGGGAGGGGCGGCCAGCCACATGTTTTTTCTTTTCCTCACCTTCCCCGGCATCCTGACTGCGGTCATGTTTGTTCAGCAGCCTGATCCAGCCCATGTCCACTGCAGTTTTCTTCGCCAGGCCATGTTGGGCTGCCGCGCCACTATCATGTGTGTTTTTACCCAAGTTTGGTCTTCGTTGTAGACAGATTGTTCCTTCCACTGTATGTTTTGTGAGTCCAATCCTACCAACACAAAACTGTAGCTGTAACTATGGATTTTGTCTCATTGTCTCTAAATAGGTCTCTCATGTGAGTGGAATTGCTCACATATGCAAACATTTGCAGGGTCAAGCCTTTAGTTTGCAAAATCAAATTAAACCAAAAAGAGCACTATTTGGTACTCCTCGTATACTAATTTAAATAAGACTTTTTTTTCCCCTTCTGAGTTCTTCCTGCTATTTTCTACTCCTGACAGGCGATTCAATGCAGAATTAAAATATGATTACTTACTTGGCAGCATGAAAAGAGGACATTTACTCAAATGCAATAAAGATAAGCAATAAGTTTCAGTGATGCATATAGTGTGTTCTCTGCGCTCTTGTTCTTTCTTCCCTCAGCAGAAGCCCAACAACTGAAAACAGCACAAGCAGCAATTTACAAAATTAGTAAACCTCCTCACTTGTAACAAAATGTTCTGTCATCTGCACAGAAACCCCCCTCCCCAAAAGCTTAGCACATCCTTTCATTTTATTATTCAGATTTGCCTACTTTTTAATCAGCTCGCTGGCAATGACAGAAGAAGCTGACAAGGGGCTTGTTTCCTGCATTACTTGCACATCTTCGCTGGCTCTCTTTGAGTTCAGCAGGAATTATGGGTGTACAAAAAATACAAGCGTGACAGCGCTTCACACCTGCGCAAACTGGTCATTAGAAGGTCAGTAGAGGGGACGCACATACAAATCAGGAACGTCTTTCATCAGGTGTGAATGCTCCGAGGCAGGTGATTGAAGCTTTTATGCACATTTACAAGGACGATTGGCAGAGCTGGATTTTGTAGTTTGGTCAATTGCCTTTGTAAACATGTATAAAAACTTCAATCACCCACCGCGTGGCATTCACACCAGATCAAAGACGCACTTGATTTGTTTGTGAATCCCCTCTCCTGATCTTTGTAAATATCCTCTTCTATGGGCTTCCAGCAGTGCTTCTCCATCACTTGCAGCTTGTGCAGAATGTGGCAGCACAGCCATTAAATAGTTTGGGCAGCTGCAATCATATTATGCCCACCTTTCATTCGCTGAGTGGGCTGCCTAGAGAGTTGTAGATTGAATCTAAGACGCTACTGCTGGCTTTCAGGGTCCTGAATGTTACAGGCCCTGGCTATTTTTGAGTCATGCTCCTGATGCCTTGCCCTGATAGTTTTCTGTGCTCAGATGTCACCCGCAGTTTGGGGTCCCACCATCATGCCTTAAGTCAATGGACAATCAAGCCTTTGCTGTAGTGGACCCCTCAGTGGGGCACTCACTCTCTCCAGATGTTCATCTCAGATCTTCCCTCCTCATTTTTAAAAAGCACCTGAAGACCATAGGCAATGTGTCGGAGAGGGGACATGGGGGGCACGTGCTCCCCAGATTTTTGGGCCCTGGCCACACCAGCCAGCCTGTTTCTCCTGCCTGCCCTGCTCCAAAACAAGACCCTCCTCCCAGGTACCTCCCTCCCAGGGGAGGGTGGGACGGGGTGTAGCAGGGATCCAGCGTTGGCAGGTTTGAGTGTGATGGGGCGGAGGGGGGGTTGGGTTGGGCCAGGGGCAGCCTGGGGGGTGCTGCTGGATTGGGGGCAGGTAGCACAGCTTGCCTGACGTGCTCTGTGTGTCCTGGGGTTGGTGGTATTGGACTTTGCCCCTGCGTGTTCTGCAGCATGATTATATTTGGGGAGGGGGGGATGCTAACTTTGTCATAGATTTGGGGTTGTGTGTGTCTCTGCGCACTCTGCATGTTTATGCTTGGGTGGGGATGCCAGCTTTGCCAGGCCATGTAGTTTGGGGTTGTGTGTACCCCTGCACACTCTGCAGCATGCTTATGTTTGGGGAGGGGACTGCCAACTTTGCCAAAGATTTGGGGTTGAGTGTGTTTCTGCACAGTCTGGGGCTGGATTGGGCCAGTCTGTATTTTTATGTTGGGGCGGATGCCAGCTTTGCTTTGGGGAGCTTGGTTTTACATTCACACAAGTTATGTAAATTAGGAGTGGGAGTATGCAAATTAGGGTGGGTGGGACTGTGAAAGTTGTGCCCCCGCCCCAGGTTCAAAAGTCACCTGTCGCCTCTGCTGAAGACTTATTTATTCTTCAGGTGCTTTAGGATCTATTATTGGTTCCTCTTAATATATTTTGTCCCCCCTCTTTACCTTCCCCATTTAAATTGTTTTGAAATAGATTTTATGTTGGTTTATTATATTTTATATGAAGTGTTCCAAGCCTCAGAGCTGGGGAAGGCGGCGGGCGGGAGAAGGGGAACGGGGGTCTGCCCGCTCCCCCTCACCACCGTGACCGCCCTCCCCCGGGGGAAGAGCGGGAGCTAGAGAAGTCGGTGAAATAAAAATTAGAAATAAAAGTAATAATTATTATTATTATTATTATTATTATTATTATTAGAATTAGAATTAGTAATAATTAGAATTAGAAAAAAAATAATTAGAAATAAAAGTAGAAATAAAAATTAACCTGAAAGTAATTACCACAAAAATGCTATTTGTTTTACTGTAAAGTGAACCTGTTGTAAGCTAACATACTAAATATATAGGGATATACACTGTGCAAAAACTATCTAAATGAGTGTGGTTTCTTTTTGCATTTTTAAAGGTAAATCTCTATGTGTTGATACATTTTTTCTACAGTTTATTACTCATGCCCACCTGTCATGTTCTTATTCTGGAAATACCTATCTAACGCACTCATTTGTGTTTCAGGCCATAGCTGAGTGGTGTTTTTATGCCGTATGACTACTCAAACTTGGATGAAGACTACTTCTGTTTGTTGTGTTCAAAAATTCTGGATAAAGGTGTGGACTGTGTAGTTGGTCCAATAAAAGATATCACTATACTATTTGTTTCTACTGATGACTACCAAAGTCATAAATGGCATAATGAATGCAAGCAAGCTTAAAGGGGACAAAGTGCATAATTTTTTTGATCCTATACCTGCTCATCCAGTGAAAGTTCATGTAGTGTGCTGTCATGCATACACAAACAGCTACCAAATACAAAGCTATATCAGAAAACAATTTCAAGGTCCTTTACCATGACAGGATCTGTGCCATCCTTTGCCACAGTGATTGTGTTTTGTGCTCCAATATGTCAGCATTCATACATCTGTTTATTTTGTGGCCAGTTGATTAGAGGAAGACATCCCTGTTCGAACTTTTCAATTTCCTAAAACCATCTTTAATGGTTGTGAGTGTGACACAAGAGATTACTTATGGGCAGCAAGTGTTTATGCAAGGTTACTTTCTGTTATTGACTTGCCTCCAGCAGATGCACAGTACCATCAGGCTTGCAGTATTAATTTTAGAAAAGGAGATAAAATTCCTTTCAAGCACCGAGATCCCGAAGAAAACACAGGTTCTTTAAGATCATCATTAGGTTGCCAAGTATGTGAATAGCTGCAAGAAAATGATGATGAGCCAATAAAAATGAATGAACTTGCAGAAAAGATGAAAACCTTACAGTGTCTGTTGAACTACAGTGTCTGTTGCTTCATATTTTGAGGGTAAAACATTGTGATTACAACTACTGAAGGAGGACCAAATCAGGTAATTTTTCATAAAGCGGTTGCTGATATCTTGTTAGATTATCATAAACAAAAACAACTAGATTATCCTGATGCAGAAACGTTTTACCTCATATCGACAGCAGCAAACGTTATTAGAAAGAAGCTTCAACAGTTATGAAGATCTATAGATTTCTATCCATCTGCTTCAGAAATTGCTTTAATAGAGGACAATATGAAGTATTTACCAGCTGTTCTTCAACAGTTCTTGGACAACCATCATACCGGGGGGAAATGCTTTTTTGAAAAAACTGCCAATAGCCCAAACTTTAGTCAGTGCGAACATCAAGGCTTAGATCCTTTATGCCCTATTCTTCTTAGTCCTGGCATACAAGTACATCAAGATTTTGATTCTCAACTACTTGTAGAAGAGCTACATAAACTTGACTTCTGTGGCCCTTTTCAAATGGGCCAGCGGGATGGGGGGGATGGGGGGGAGGCCGTGGCAGGTGGGCAGTGCATGGGCAGCCCGTTGCACAGATGCCTACCAACCTTCACCCATCTCCGTGCACAGAGCATCCGCCATTGGCACCCGTTGCTCCATTCATCGGCAATGAGTGGAGGTGGGTGGAGTGCGGTAGCATGTACGCACCCCCACCTACTGCGGCGATTGCATGGACACCCCTCCCCCCCACCCACACATGGGGGGTGGGGAGTGTCTGTGCAAAAAGGATCTGTGTGTCTTATAATGAAATGCAGAGGTATTTCCAGTCCAGTAATGAATGAGAACATCAGGTCACTTTTCCCAGTGGATATAGCTGATAATGTGGACCACAACACCTTCCATGGGATAGGTATTATCATGTACACATCAGGAGTAACAAAACAAGACTCTGTTTTGTTAACACAAAAGTACCCCGCTGGAGAAATCATGTTACTTCATCTGAAATTTCTGCCAAAGCATGAGTTTAACTCCATTTTGTTCAGTCCCCAGTCCCCAACATGGCTCCATCTTGAGTAAAATCATATTCAACAGTTTGTCATATAAGCCTCTACAGAGCAATCTAATCGACTTGTTGTGGATTATAAGTAAATTACTAAAACAACCTCATCCAGGGTGTGGCTTCTTTCTAATAACGTTTGCTGCTGTCGATATGAGGTAAAACGTTTCTGCATCAGGATCATCTAGTTGTTTTTGTTTATGATAATCTAACAAGATATCAGCAACCGCTTTATGAAAAATTACCTGATTTGGTCCTCCTTCAGTAGTTGTAATCACGGTTTTACCCTCAAAATATGAAGCAACAGACACTGTAGTTCAACAGACACTGTAGTTCAACAAACACTGTAAGGTTTTCATCTTTTCTGCAAGTTCATTCATTGCTCTGTGTGTGGGCGGTGGGTGGAGCGCGGGAGTGCATACACATGAACCCCCACTGTAATGATTGCATGGATACCCCCCCCGGCCACACACCCGCACACGTGACAAGAGGGGGAGCATCTATGCAAAAAGAGCCAATGATTCTATGATTCCTCAACGTTAGAAGAAAATAAAAAACTTCTGAAAATACGGAGTAGAACATCCAGCCTTTGAATTATGTACCTGTACATGGTGGATATTGCCAAAGCGTTCATTAGTACTGAAGGAATAGAAGCTGGATGTTGCATTTACAGGCTTTAGAACTCATGCTTCTTCTCTTTGCAAGTGTGGGATAGGGATGGGCGAACACGGTTCGGAAGTTCAGAGTTTGGCCCGAACTTGGCCTGTTCGGACGACCGAACGCGAACCCAAACTCGAACATACTGAACAGAACCAAACACCAAATGGCTAAATGGCCGAACAGTTCGGTCAGTTCGGATCGCGTTCGGGTGAGTTGAGGTGGCAAAAAAAGGTTCACTGTAAGGTGACAGGGAGGGGTAGTACTAGTCACTGAGGAGCAGACTTCCAGGCACCAGGGGTGGAGAGGCTTGCAAGAAATTAAACTATCTGCCTCCCCGCTTCCCAACACCTTCTGAGCTAGTCGCTGTTCCTGAACAGCAGGCGTTGAGTAGGATTTTTAGATTGCTTTAAGTTTCATTTCAGTTTTGTACTGAAATGAAACTTAAACCTTAAACTGAAACCTTGTGTTTGTGATTCCCCCCCATCCCATATCAAGAGAGACAGAGAGATATAGATATAGAGAGATAGAGAGATAGGTTAGGGATAGTAGTTGTAGGAGCTAGCTTAGTGATAGAGATCGTGTTAGTGATTTAGTTTTAGTGTTTGTAGGAGTAGGCCTGTGTACTTATTAGATAATCCATTTAGTTCATAGCATTTAGAATAGTTAATAGCAGTTACATTTAATGTAGATAGATAGATATAATATTAGATAAAAAAAACCAAACATATAAAAACAAAAAAACCAAATAAAAACAAAAGAAAACCATATAAAACCCAATAAAAAACCAATAAACCATATAAAAAACAAAAAAAACCACCCATAACATTTCCCGAACAGCCAAACCGAACGGCCGAATGGCCGAACCGAACAACTGAACCGAACACCCGAACCCGGCAAACTAACAGAACTGCCGAACCGAACGGACGAACCGAACGCAGCCAAACCGAACGGACGAACCGAATGCAGTCGAACCGAACAGCTGAACCCGAACCACGATCTGTTCACCCATCCCTAGTGTGGGGACACAATAATTATGCCAAGTTTTTTAGAGTGTATGTTCAGCAAAATGAGAGGACTTACAGAATGATATCTAGATGTTGACAAAGTGGCCCTTTTCACACAGACACTCTAACACTGATAAAATGGGAGTTATATTTTATTATACATGTTGCATGGCTGCAGGTGTGCTCTATGGGTGCCCTGCAACATGTATAATAAAATGTAACACCCATTTTATCCATGTTAGAGTGTTTGTTTTAAAAGGGCTGGTGAAGAAGGAGGGTCACTTTACTTTAAGGAGGCAGGACAAGGTGTGGGCTAGTGTTTGGACAGAGATTTTATTGTTTAAAACACTTATGAAACCTTCTAAAAGCCAAGGAGGGATAACACGTGGATGAGAAATGACAGAAAGCCAGAAAACATTGTGGATTTTGAGTCACTCTGGCCCTTTTCAAATGGGTCATGGTGGGTGAGGTGATGGGTGTGCCCCCACGGTGGGTGGTGGTGGGTCTCAACCCACCTCCACCCATCTCCATGCATGGAGCATTTGGCATTGGAGTCCATTGCTCTGTGCATGGGTGATGGGTGGAGCGCGGGAGTGCACACGCAACCCCACCCACTGTGGGTGCTGTTCCTTTGGGTGCCCACCCATCCCCCCACCCACCACGGGCAGTATTCGCACGGACACCCCGCCCATGTGACAACGGCCATTGTATGCAATGAAGTCATCGATGCATCTTGACAGGTTCTACAAAGCAATGTTGAGCAGCATATTGACCTTTCTGATGCTAGGATGCCAAGAGATTTGAGAGTCTCAACAAGATCCTCCAGTAATTTTTGCATACTCATAATCCATTCCATCCCTGCTTCTCAGATTCAGTTAATATTTTAAGTGGTGTAATGGATACTCCGCAACGGGTGAATGTGGACTGGGAGGAAACTACAGGACAGACTTACAAACAAATCTTTCAGCAGCATGACCATACTGAAGTCAGAGCAAGTAGTAACAATGAGTGCTCTAAATAAAGGTATTGTTACTGAAGGTGAAAATTACCATGTTGACACACATCTAATGACTCAGAGAATACTTTTGGCTCCCTCAGTGAATATACTGATTTACAGGAATCACTTCATTACTTTAAATATGAGTTGTCCACATTTCCACCTGCCTTGTTTGATCCTGAAATGCAGCTTATAAGGAAGCCTGACAAAGCATCTCTAGGAAAAGGTCTGGATGGCATGACTGTTAAAAGTAATTTGATCACACTTAGATATACATGGAGAAATGGCTTGGACCCCAAGTATCTGAAAGACCACCTCTTCCCTTGTGTTCCGTTGTGGCCTCCAAGATCGGCTGGGAGCACCCTCTTACGGGTACCATATACCCGTGAAGTTTCCACAAGGACACGTAGAGAGGCGTTCTTGGTGGCTGCCCCACAATTATGGCACTTCCACCTCTTGGAGACCCATCTAAGCCAGAGACTGCTCATCTTCCAGAAGAGATGTAAGACCTTTTTGTTTGGCCAGGTGTTTGGCAGACAGAGTTAGGGTTGGATGGGGTTTAGGAAAAGGGTTGGGGGAATTAGGGGATTTTTAAAGCTCTTTTTATAATGTTTTTACATGATGTAAGCTGTGCTGAGCCTTTTTGAGAGGGGCGGGGTAAAAACTGAAATAAATAAATAAATAAATCAGACAACCTAGCCTGTGTTTTGTTTCACTAGCTATTTGCACATGGTATAGATATACGTATCAGTATCAACTGTGTTACTAAACTCAATACTACATTGTCCAGATCTCCCTTTTCCAGTAGGCTAGTCACCTTCTCAATGAAGAAGAAAAGTTGGGATGATTGGGTTGGATTGGAATGATTGAACAATCTATGCTTGCTGCTTCTTAATATTCTATTCCCCCCCACCCATACTTTACCTACAGATCACATTCTGAGACAGAAGGTATTTTTACATAAGCACCTCCTTACTCATTACCCACCCATCATGCATGTTTCAGGGCTGCATAGGGTGCCAGTGTGGCCCTGCAACATACATGATGGGTGGGTAATGAGTGAGGAGGCACTTGTCTAAAACACCCTTAGATACAGCCCCATGACCTCAGGCAGTAAAAAGTATAAATGTCAATCAGAATCACTCACAACCCCATCTACAGATGGTGCAACCTCCTTTGGGGTTCTGACACACAAATGGGAACCTCTGCTCTATGTGTCCACAAATTGTAATTTTATTATTTGTTCTTTTAACTTACCAGGTCTTGACATTAAGCTAACTGGTCTATAGTTCCTTGGCCCTTCTTCCTTCCCTTTCATTAAAATACTGTGACCAGGATCCAGGTAATCTGCTGCTCAGGGGAAACCTGCGCCGGTGGATAGCTCTGGGCGCCAGTGGCCACAGTGCCAAATCCACTTCCAGTCCCTGTGCCATGCACGGGGCAGATAGAGGAGGTGGGGTAAGGGTGCCATGACCCTCAGGAGCCACTGCACACTCGCCTGGCTAGCCCCCAACCCTCACAGCACTCACCCTAAGACATGAGAGCTCTGGGAAGTCCCCTGCAAGACCCTGCCCTGCCCATACCTCTCTAGTGCTGCAGTGCTGGGACAGGAGCCTGGACAGGTGGGGAACCGTCCAGAGCTCTCACGCTCCAGGGTTCAGGGGCTAACCAGGCGGGCGTGCAGCGGCTCCTGAGGGTAAAGGTGACTGCTGCCTGTTCCCACATGGCTACGTACGCCTTACTCCTGCTCTGAGCAGGAGTAAGTCTGTGCTGGTGCAGCAGTTGTGCTTGGATGTGGGGGAGGGGGGAGATCTGGTGGGCTTGCTCACAGTGGGGTGTCCCAGTGGGAAGCCCACAGTCCCGGTAGGGCTCTCCCAGAAAATTGGGGACCCCTTCCGTGGACTGTGCTCCCTCTTCTTCCACCAGCGCAGGGGGTGTAGCCATCACTCCTTTGGAGGGGGTGTGGACATCTGACTGGTGAAACTTCCCCGCTCCCAGCTGCTTGCTGCTCCTTGGCCCCCCACCACCTTGCAATGGTGGTGGGGCCGAGCTGGACCACGGTCAGTGTTTGCCCTTATTCAGTCTTCAGCAACCTCATCTGTCCTCCAAGAGTTCTCAAAGATAAATGCCCATGGCTCCAAGATTTGACTAGTTCCTTTAATGTAGGAGAGAGAATTTCCCCAGCCACTACTGACTTTAAAACTTTATATTATCAAATTATTGTTTAAACTGTTCATTTCCTATTCTAATCTACATCCAATCTGACTATTTTTCATATTAAGTGCAGTGGACATGAGTTACCTTTTTTCGTGAAGATCCAGTAAGGTAGTTCATATGTTCAGCTTTATTAATCATCCAGCAAATATCTGGATAGTTAAAGTCTTCTGTTACAAGTATTTATGTATTTAAACCATTATGCACGTGGTCTAATTTTTCCTTTTGAAATGTATTATTTTTCATTGCATCTGGAACAAGAATATTTTTTTTAAAAATCCACAAAAAACAGAAAATCAAATCAGCTGTTGTCCTGAGTTGTTTTTTTATTTTATTTTATTTGATTAAAGATCAGAATGTGAAGGAAATCATTACAAGTAAAAGTGAATGTGGAATATTGAAAGTGGAATAAAAAAGTCAGAATTCCCATGTGAGTGGTGAAGTGTGGAAAAGATAAGTTCTAAAATAAACAGTTTGTAATTACTCAGAGTTAGAGGATGATATAATGGACATTGATATGGCATTGGAAGGAAGACTATTTAAAGGTCTTTTTACATGGCCCGGCAGAGGTGGAGGTGTCGGTGTGCATACCAGTGTGTGTGCGGTGGGTCAGGGGGAGGGTGTAGAAGGGTACACATCGATCTCCACCCACCTCCACCCATCTACATGCATGGACCAACCACCATTTTCACCAGTTGCACTGTGCATGGGTAATGGGTGGAGGTGGGTGTCCATGCGTATTTGTCAGGAGTGCGTAGGCACACATGCATACCCACCCACTGCGGTTTTTACATGAGACTCACCCACGCATGAACACCCATGCGTGGGTGTGTCTCGTGTAAAAAGGACCAAAGAATAATTGGGTCTTGGAACTGGCCTGTATAGATTTAAAATAACGTATCTGTGAAACACCTTTATATTGGGGATGTTTCATATGGGTTAAAATCTCTATGAAGTCATTTAGTTGACTTCTGCTGAAGCAGAAAAGTACTGAAGTATGGAAGGTTTTTTTGTTTGTTTCTTTTTGGGTTTTTTTGTTTTTTTAAAGAACAAACAAAAATAATTAGATGGAAATTTTCTAGATATATCAACTGATACTGGAAAGAATATAATTCCTCACCCACCATTTAAGAGCAAGATTTGTTGAACAAAAAGCAATTTAGTATCCTGTAAAAAGTTCTGTTTAAGACTAGGATTACGTAGAACACTAGGGCTAGATTCATAGATTTTAAAACTAGGAACGCCATTACAATCATATAACCTGACATCCTTCTTATGTTTTTATTTAGAGTGAGTACCTGCAAAAGAAGGACCACTGAAGTCAATGGAATATGATATTAATCAATGTGAAAGTGTTGAAACCCAGCAGAAGACATTGAAGATAGCAAAAAATACAAATAATCTAGTCAATCTCTCTAACAGTGTTGGATTTTTTATTTCATTCTAAAGCAGATTAATTTTAAATTACTCATGCTGGGCAACACCTTACCCAAACAATAGTTTCTTGACCAACTCCATGAACCTCTGGATGGGAAAACATGAATACTATCAGTTGAAATGGACACTAGACTTTCTAATTTAATTGGACTTGCACCTCACTAATGGCTAGTTTGTGTGCTACTCTACTTCATGATGCATTCTAAGAATAGTATTGCTCAGATACCTGGAATCTGGTTCTCATTTTCAAATGCTATGTAAAGTTGAGCTTTGGATGTCTTAGGCCATGGAGTTTCCATTGATTATATTTATAAACTAACTGTACTCCTAAGTTTCTCTTCATAGCCAACTAAACTTTTATGTTTCTTATATCTATTCCAATATCTCCTTCTCCCATTCTAAATACTTTCTCTGAATCCTTGGTCTTTACATCCTTCAGACAGAAGGCTCTCATGCTGCCCAGTCACTTAGCTGTAAATAGCCAAGCTGTAGATATTTTCACTTAACCTCATGAATCAATCCATCCAGCCCCTAAATCAGTTTGATTTTTTTCTTAAAACATTATTCAACGTAAAGATTCCATTACAAGTGTCTTGGAATAATATATTAATTGTGTGGTTTTAATTTATAAACAAGTTACATAATTAATTTCATAAATTGCTCACTTTGAAAATTGTTCAACTATGATTTTCTATAGCAGCAGTTATGACAGCATTAATCTAAGCACTGTCACTCTGAATTGCTGCCAGTAAAGTAGAGGCCTCTTGAATGTGCAATTATTATAGAAAGAAAATGTATTCCTTGAACAGATTTATTCCTTTGTCAAGTACTTTTTCAAAGGGTTTCTCTTTGTTTTGCATTGCCATTAATGGCACAGAAAAAGATTTCGTCAATGTGTGGATTTATTAACGTAAAAAGACATAATCAATTGGGTTTTAAGAGAGTTTTAAAATGTCCTATTTTCTGCAGGGATTGCAATATTCTTTACACAGTTTAAAAATAAAGAAGTTTTTCCCCACTGATTTTTCTCTATTTCTATTAAAAAACCACTGGTCTTTTATTTTTTGACTGGAATAGGGACACAATTAATTCTAAAGCCTTGGAAAAAAATGGAACAGAAATAGAAACAATAGGAAGTGTCAGTTTCATTATCAATTATTGGTATTCCAGTAGCGCATAGGTGCCCCAACAAAATTCCAACAGGGATTTTGGCCACACCATTCTAAGCATTGGACAGGTATGTGTTAAAACAACATCCTACATAAATAAGACAGGCCACACAGGTGGAAAGAAGAGGAAGAAAACAATTATTGTGCTGGTTTAACAAACGGAGGCATGAGGCTGTTTGACTTGTGCTTACTTGCACCACAAAACCTCTTTTTGTGATCTTTCCTCACCTCCATGAGGTAAGCTTATCTCTCATGGGGGTGGGGGTGCTTTGTGTTGGTTTTCCTCTGTGGGGAACGTTGTAAGAAAGTGGCAGTGCCCTAAATGACGTGTCCAAGATCATACAGGAAGTCATAGCAGGAATTCTGGTGTATCCCTGGGCAAATCAGTTTACCCAGTATAGGAGATTTTCAATAGATGAGTTCACAGGTTTTGTGTTCATACTATCCACAAATAACTGCATGAATCACAAGTTAAAATAGTGCCACCTGTGAATGCAACTGCTATTTCAAACAAGGAAACCGTTAGCAATCCACTTGCTACCATTCTTTTATTATCCATGACCAGTAGCAGGCTTCCTTGTGTTACATGATGGTATGTATACAGACTCATATTTCTCACTGCTGAGAAAGAAGCTATGGGAAAGGGAATGTAATTTTAATGAAGTTATATCCTCCTGTGAACTAGAGTCCAAGCTCTGTGCTTCCAGGTGCATTATGTTTGTACACAGAATGCCATGGTCATATGTGTAGAGAACTTCCATCAGTAGGTCACTAGCTTCTACTCCTCCTCCACGCTGGCAGTGTGATTGTAATTGACCCATATTAGCAAGGCCTACCCAACAATTCTCTGTTGGGTATTTGGCTTTTTGAAGATCAAAGTGAATGTGAGATAACCACGTTACCTTTAATTTAATTTATTTTATTTTTACCATCTTTTAATTAAACAGCTTTGGAATAGCATACATTTCCATGACACCAAAATTTTGTGAGCCCCAGTAAATACACAGTTACACGTGTAGTTCACTAATGCCAATGCTACAAGCAGATCTCTTCACATGGCAAACAGAATCAAGAAAGCAGCCATCAGACAAGAGACCCATAGCTTCAGACAGGGCAAATCCTAGGATAGCGTATGAGAAGAGCTGCTGCTTCAGAGATGGATTTCTGGCATAACCAATTATTAGACTACCAAAGACGGTTCCAATACCAGCACTAGAACCAGCCACTCCTACTGTGGCAGCACCAGCACCAATAAACCTGGCAGCGGTGTCAATGTCCTTGCTGACAGCACTAGCTGGAACTCTCTTAGTGCTAATTGGGAGCCAGTGTTCTGGGACGCATTAAGTAGTATCGTGTTGCCCTCTCCAGTCATGGTCTCTGGCCTAGACAACACTGAAGCAGAAACTGGTCTGTAGAAGACTCTTGATCCAGCATGGATCAGAGCACGGGAGATGGCAAGCTTGGCGCAGACGAACATGGTGCCGGGCTAGAGCAGTGGCGGCAGTGGAAGCTGGGTTCCTGGGGCCTCCTCCTAGGAACTGGGATCCACCTGATGGGCTCTGGCTGCTGCTGCAGAGGTTGCATTGATGGGAGCCTAACCACATGTGTTATCTTTAGGAGGCAGACTGGTTCAGGAGAGCAATTATTTATTAAAATAATAAAGTACATAGAATTTAAGGTAATATGGATGGTTGATTAGTCTCGGTCAAGCCTGCCACAAAGGGTGTTTTCAGATGGAAAGCAGCCCTGCCTCTGCTCCGCCTCAGCCCTGTGTGGCCTGTCCATCTAAAGGCAGCCTGCCAGATGTGCAGGTGGAGCAAAGGCGAATCTGCAGCCTGCTGATCTGCAGCCTGTTTTGCAGACCGGAACATCCCAGAGCACCACCGGCACAGCAGGTCAGCCAAACGCAGGGCACCAGCCCAAAGTGGAGCAGTGCAGACCCACGCTGCTGCTCTGCCTCCCGCCAGTCATTGCCCTGGGCAACACCACAATGTTGTGGATGCTCCAGCCTGCAACTCTATGGTGTGGCAGGGAGCGCCATGCAGACAGACCATTGGCCAGGGAACCTGCCAGGTCCATTTAAACCCAACCCAGGATGTGGGGGTGCCCCTGGAGCAGCTCTGGGGGTGGTCAGCCCCACTTCCATCTAATACCACCCCAAATCTAGTTCTTTTTTTGTGGTACCCTTTCACTCTTTTTAATTGCTGCTGCTAAGATTGACTGCTTCTCCTCCTTCAGGGCATACCATCAATAACAATGCAGTCCACTGGTAGCCCATAGCTGGGTCCATCCTGCTGTAGAGATCCATGCAGCCTGTGACCTTAAAATTAAATTTGATTAAATAGCAGTATTTTTAAAATAAAATATACATTTACAGAATGATAACAGCTCCAAACTAACTGACAAAGTTCTCTTTGATAAGTTAGGCTTTGGCTAATGTACACTGTACAATGTACACTGAATGCACAATGAGAGATTTTTGTGCAATCTGACCCACCAGCATAATGCCATGAGGCAATGCTGCCCACTGTGGCCAAAACGTTGGACAGTCCACTCATAATACTTCATGAGACCACTGTGTTATACTGACCTACAGACCTAGCAACATAGATACAATATTATTATTATTATTTATTACATTTCTACCCCGCATCCTCCCGCACAATAGTGGCTCGGAGCAGCAACAACATATAAAAAATAAATACAATAAAATACATAAAACAAAGTATTATTCAAAGTAATATTCAAATTGCTAAAAAGGCTAAATGCTAAAGGCAATAAATAAATATACTCTCCCAACCCCGCCCCCCCCCAACCTACCCCCCTTCCTCAAAGGCCCGGCGGAACAACCAGGTCTTACATGATCTTCGGAAAGAGGGGCAGTCCGGAGATAAACGGGCCTCCATCAGGAGGGAGTTCCACAGCCTAGCTGCGGCCATCGAGAACGTCCTCCCCACCGTTGCCACCCAGAATACCCAGGGGACCTCAAGTTGGGCACCCCTGGTCGACCTCAGGGGCCGCGAAATGACCCGGGGCCTGAGGCGGTCATGCAGATAAGCAGGTCCCAAGCCGTTTAGGGCTTTAAAGCTCATTACCAACAGTCTGAATTGGGCCCGGTAGACTATAGGCAGCCAGTGCAGAAAACAGAGCACAGGTGTAATGTGCTCACGGTGACCCGTCCCCGTTAGGAGACGAGCCACCGCATTCTGCACCAGCTGCAGCCTCCAAACCATCTTCATAGGTAGCTCCACGTAGAGTGCATTACAGTAGTCCAGTCGAGAAGTAATGAAAGTCTGGATGATGGTTGCCAGGTCTGAGTTGGAGACATACAGCCGAAGTCGTCGCACCAGATGTAATTGGCGAAATGCTCCCCTCGCCACAGCCTCCACCTGACAATCCAGGCAGAGCTGTGGGTCAAGGAGCACCCCCAATTAGCCTTTGGCATAATGAGTAGCAGCTCCTCTTGGCTATTGGCAGTTTCTAAAAATAGAATATAGGCAGTTACACTAGTTTAAAACTATTAAAGAAACAGTATCCTATTCCTTTGCATTACTCAATCTGAAAGGAATATCCCCTTCATGACAGGGGAGAAAATATTGCGTTAGTGGTGTTTCTATTCTCAGTCACACTGTGTAGGATGCTAGAATGAATGACGAGGGATGATCAGGATTCTCTGGGCTCGACTATCCAATGCCTGCAGCTTTTCTCCTCCCTTACATGGAATTCCCCTTTGAGGTCTGAATAAAGTAGGCCATATTATCATGGAAGTGACTAAATCTCTACCTCTTTTCCAACAGTGGACGTGGGGATCCACCCGAGGACCCAAATGTGCATGATCTTGCCATGATAGTCTACCCTGGCCAGAGGTTTTATTATATGAAATATTAAATCTCTGAATTTTTTCAGGTTTTTTTTTTTGCCACAGTATTTAAGTACATTACAATTACAACTCAGTCACATAACTCACTGGTTTCTTAGACTATAAGTCCATTTAATGTAAAATGCAGCCCCAAAATATTCCAGACTCCTCAGCCCATTATTTTGTGGGATATTTGCTTTAAATTCCATTGAATTTTACAGTATTTGAAACTAAAACAAAAACTGCTGCAGTTCCAAATTTATAAAATAACTTAGTTTTTACAGAATATGGGCCTATTAATTTTACAGCCTAATTTCTGATTAGATTTAACAGCACCTCTGATGGACTGCATAGATTCTATCCATTAAAAATGATGACTATTCAGTTCCATCGTTTTAAGTGGAATTGAACCCAGTACTGCCAAGTATGATAATATCTTAAGAAAATACAAACCAATCTCTTTCTTAAAAAAAACTACAGTGGTTTTTCCAGTACAGGAATACTGTACTTGACCATAATATATTAATGCATTAAGGACCTGATCCAATGCCCCTTGAAGTCAATGGCAACATTTCTGTTGATTCCAGTTGGCTTTGGAATAGGCACACAGAAGAAGAGCCATTATATTCTGTAGCTTTCAAAATGGAAAGCTTTTAGAGGCAACTAACAAATTTGTTTGCAGACATGAAGCCAGATCCTGTATCCTTCATTTCCCCAATTATTAGTCCCATTTGAATAAGAAACATAGGACTTGTTAGCAACTTCACTGAGGACTGACTAAGCCCTTAAAGTATTACCATACTTAAAACAGCATACCAGCAATAAAGCTGGTTGTCAATGGGCTGTCTCGAGATTAGAAGATTTCTGGTATCTACACCCTGAGAACTGTTATCAGTGAATCTCTGTCTGTCCAGAGTTTGGTGCAATGATATTGCTTTTTCGCCAAAGAGAGAGTAACTATCTGACCCACACTGGTGGCACCAGAAGTCCCTGCTGGCTTGCGCTAAACAGAACTGGCAACTGACTCTGAGGATAAAAGTTCTTGATGGCTTTCTGAGCTGGAAGAGAGCTGAGTGATGATTATAAGTATATAGGGGAGGGTACAGTTTGAACTCGAGAGACAAAGAAGGCCTATATAGGAGGGAGATGTCAGACTTAGCTCTGGGGAATTTGTTGCCTCTTGGATAATATGCAAACTTGCCACCACTTGGATATAATGAAGAGGGAAAAATAAATACACACTGCAAAAGGAGAACACATGAATTAATCCCACTTCTACATCCCAACTAGTTAAAAGAATGAAAAGGTACTTTTTTTTCCCTATAATGGACTCTCAAATAATAGTTATTGCAATTGATTTTCAAAGAGATTGGCACTTTGTCATATGTATTTCCTACAAAACATTTGTCAGTTCTCTGTTATTTTAATTTTTGATCTTATCCTTTGTCCCTTTCCTTGTTCAAACAAATAGTATCAGTACTTTTAACCCGATACTTCAAAAGTAAAAATATTGCAAAGGGGTTCAAATATCTGTCTGGTCTCAGATCTCAGCCAAAGTCTTTGATCATCAAAGATGCTCAAAATTTGGGGCAACTTCTTAAGGAGTAGGTTACTACAGACATTTCTTGAATTCCCTGTCCATATTCAACATGGACCAGAATGGATCTGAAAATTCAAAAGCATTTTAAACACTTATAACTACTGATAGTCACCACTTAATCTTTTTGCTTAGTACATGAGACTCAGAGTAACTACCACAACGTGGTTAAAAGGGTTTCATTGTGAACATTCCTTGACTTCAGAGATTAGTAGTAGTAGTAGTATTTTATTATGGGTACGGACTTGCGTCATGACCCAATTGAACAAACAAACAAACAAACAACATAAATAAATAAAGTCTGTCGCCAATCCAGCATAGCAGAAATAAGTAAGCATAATAATTGTCCAATAAAATACATCCTAGTATAAATAGATTACAATATCATTCCAAGGGGAAAGAGGAAAGGGAGAAAGAAATAATAAACAAAAATGGGCGCAAAGCAGCAACCCACTAAAATCCAAGGCTAATAAATAGTAATTTGAGCAGGGGAGAAGAGCAAAAACTCAAAGAGCTAAGCTAAACCAAAACAAAGTATCACCCAGGAAATGCAGCCCTGTTAACATCAAACGCACCTCCTAGCCCAAGGCAAGAAGTGCAAAGGTAAAACAAGCTGTTTTATAATAATTCCCTTAACTTAAGCCGTTCCTTAATAATGACTCTTCTCTTAAGTGCCAGTAAGGTATAGAAAGCAAGTGCCCCCATGGCCTCTTTCTGTGACAGAGAGAGGAGAAAAACAAAACACCCCTCCATGCCAAAGGAATAACCCACTGGTAATAGTGGAGCTAACCAAACCACTCGGAGGTTGTAAAAATAAGGGCATCTCAACAAGAAATGCTCAACCGATTCAATTTCCCTGGTGCTACAAGAGCAAAGTCTTGACTCGAGGGGGATGCGCTTTTGTCTACCCTCGATGACTGCCAGTTGAAGCAACTGGAAGCGGAGCAACGTATAGAGTCTCCTAAATTTGGGATTTTCTCGGAGGTCCAGGTAGGGTTCAAAGAAAGGAGATAGCTTTATCAACCCGAATTGGGGAACAACCTTCCACTGATGCATTACAACCTTATCTTCTTGGGAGTCAATATCCTGGATTCTCCTAAGGACTTTGTGTTTGATACCGGAGAGTAATTTCCCCTGGAGAAACTCAAAAGAGTACCCCAACTCGCATACCAAATGTCCTAAATATAGCAACCAAGGATGGTCCCTTGTACAATAATGCCTCCCTAAGACACAGCAAGGGAAGCGCAGTCTCCGGTAGAGCCAGGAGTCGTAACCAAAAGCTTAAGAAAGCCATCCTGCAAAGCGCCTTGATGGACGGAATACCCATTTCCAATCTCAGGTCAGCCCCTGGGACGCTAGGGCCAACCCTAAGCAACCGCTTTTCTAAAAAAAGATTTTGTACACGCTCGAGAATAAGCGTGTTGGGAAATGGAACAAGCTCCGCCCCATACAGAAGGGATAGGGGGATTTTAGCCTGGTAGACCTTCAGGCAAGAAGACATCGGAACCCCCTTAGAAATACTGAAGGCCTGGCAATGGCTCTCATATCTCTAATGGCCTTAGTTGCCCTAGCCTGGAGCTGGAGATGCCATGTACCTCTAGTGCTGAAAACAACACCTAAGTAATTAAAAGAATCTACAGACACAATTTTCCCTACATCCAGCTGCCAAGTAAAGAGACGATACCTCATACCTAGAGCCATAACCTTGGTCTTAGCAGTATTAATCTCAAGACCATTGGCTAGGCAGTACTGCTGAAATTTTCCTAGGGCTCTTTTAATCCCTATCTCTGTCTGGGAAAGAAAAACAATGCCATCTGCAAATTGCAAAAAACTCAAATGGATATTACCTATCTTGGGGGCATGGGTCTCCTCCGCATTAACAGAACCTGGGACATCCGCCAAAAACAAGTTAAATAACGGGTGCCAGGACACATCCTTGGTGAACCCCACTCCTAACAGGAATAGAATTACCCTGAGACAAAAGCACTCCCCCTTTAACTTGGGCTTCATTGTTGGTGTGTAACTGAATTATGGTGGATAGCAACATACCCTCGACTCCCAAGTTCCTCAGCTTTGCTCACAATCTAAATCTAGGGACGGAATCAAACGCCTTGGTAAGGTCCACGAAGGTTAAGTATAATTGACCTTTCTTTATTTTCTGATACTTGTGGATGACATACTGTAAAATAGAGCAACAATCCATCATGGACCTGCCCTTCCGGAACCCAAATTATTGCGGGAGGATTATCTTCCCCTCTTCCGCCCATTTGGTAAGTTGTTCCAGCAAAAGTTTGGCGTAAAGCTTACCTATAATAGAAATCAAGCTAATAGGCCTGTAGCAGGCCGGGTCCTGGCAATTCCCTTTTTTAAAGATAGGGACAATGGTACTTAGGGTCCAGGAAGAGGGAATCCTGCCTCCTTCAGCCAAAAATCGGAACAAGTGGGGAAAAATCAAGGCCCACCATCCTGGGGCTGCCTTCAATACCTCTGCTGTCACTAGATCTGGGTCGGGAGCCTTGTTGTTTTTTAACTTCATTATATGCGCAACTATGTTGGTCTCTGTAAAATCCCCTGGGCAATATCCCAGGCTAGGAACTTCCAACGGCTCCCCAGGCAAGTCCTCAAATCCCACCAAATGGTTTGAATAAAGAGCTCTGAAAAAGGCCCCCCAAGCAGACCTAGAGGGTAGTAACCCACCGTTGGTCTGTCTAGGCTTAAGGACCTGATTCAAGGTTGCCCAAAATCTACTCAGGTTGCCCATGGAAAGGTCTGTTGCCATCTGTGCCCACTGTCTGCAGTAATAGGATTTCCTCTTTGCCTTAATGAGGAGGGAGTAGGCAGCCCTTGACTCCCTAAACTCTACCTCCTGCGTGGATATTTAATCTCTAACCCACAACCTCCTAAGGCAAGCCAAGCTCTGCTTAGCAGATCTACACTCGGAATCGAACCACTGATTACGAAATCTTCCAACGCTAATCTTCCTGTGGGGCTTAGTAAGAACTTGCTCCCGACCACAGACAGATATCCTCATAAATTGAATTGAGGGTCTCGGCCTCCCAGGCACCCTGCAGATTTGCACTGAGGTGCTCAAAACTATCCATACTGCGGATCTCCTGCATCTTTTGAACTAATGTTGCCAATGGCAACCTCCTCAAAACTAGGGGGTGGGAGGGGGTTATCGAGGACATCCAAGACTGGCTGAGTGCTTGGAAGGGCCTGTAACTGGAAGCGAGTAGCCAAGGCAACATGATCACTTTCAGATCTAACAAACCGGGCAAGCCTGCCAAACTTCTCCTGGGAACGGGCATTGACCAGAATCCAATCTTCATAACTACTGCCCTGCGGGCCCATGAAAGTAAACCCCGTGGGTAGGGCACACGAGTCATCCTCGTCCAGGGCAACAAGGCCAGGTTTCTGCATAAGATTGTACATATGACGATTAGATTTAGATCCCCCAGGTACAGCAGTCCCAATTGCTCCCAACATCCCGTCCCTTTTAGCTGGTTTGGAAACAAGGCCACCCTCCCAATGGGTGTTCCAATCCCCCAATAATACCAGCTATGTGTGTGGAAATTGCTCTTCGAGGCTCAAAACTGCCTCCTCCAGAGCCAGCCATACCTCAGGAAAATAGTAATGGGACGTAACCGGGGGAATATACACATTAAATAAGATATATTGCTCAGTAGGCACAGTACTCAACTCCAGGAGCCCTGCCTGGAACTCTGACCTCTCTGTCACGAGAGGGGTTAGTTGGCCCATGCCTGAGTGCCTAACAAGGAATGCCAGCCCCACAGAAATACGATCCCTGGTCCTCATTTTGGAACCCCCATGTAAGAAGGTATCAAACCCCTTAAAGGACAATGTGTCATCCCCCTTTACCCATGTCTCCTGGAGACAAATAAGGTCAAACCCAGCCAGAAATTCCAAACAATCAATATCGTACACAAATATTCTGATTCCTGATATATTCCAAGATAAACCTGGAAGAATTTGGGGTGAGAAAGTTTAGCTGTAAACAGGGCTAGGGCATTATCATCTGGGTGTACCACCAAAATAGCAACCACAGTTGGCCCACCCAATGGAGTTCCCCACTCTCTTGGTCATGAAGAGGATATCACCTGACCAGGAGAGGGTAGATCAAAATCGGAAGCAGCAGATTTGCTTCCAATAGCGTGCAACCCCTCCCAGACTGTACAGTCAGCAGCACCTTGTGCAGCAAGAGGAAGCTCCCCACACATTGCCCTACCACCATCTGGCTGTGTACCCTGCTCCTGAGATCCCATCAAACAACTGCCTGTGGGTATATCTACACCATACACCAATTGGGGTGTAATAGGTATAGTTGATGACTCTTGGGTCTGAAAGCCTGAAAATTGAAGTCTTAAGAATGCGCCGCTCCAAAGCCCCGTGTCGCCAGCCACCGCCGGCAACGGGGAGAACGTCACTTCCGGTGGCTTTGCTTTAACGCGGCGTTCAGGAGGCGCTTCAGCGCCCCTCGTTTAAAAGCGCCCTGATCAGTCTCGGAACCCTGAATACAATTTCTAATGTGTCCCAATATAAGAAGGCAAACATCTTGGTCGATTACGGATAGTTGTCTAAACATATCCCAAGTTAGGGGAGACTCCTCCGGGGCTGCCCCCCCCAACAAAAAAGTCCCCACCCTGTGGGCAAGTTTATCTGTTGATATTGCAGGTATAAGGGGGTGTGTGTGTAACACTGAAACTGTCTCTTGAGTAAGGGCCAGGGGATCAGATCTACTAAAACTCTCTGGAATGGTAGTAGAATTGAATAGGACTAAACCTAAAATATCAGGGCTACTATCCTGAGACTGGATTTCCACGAATTGAGGCTGAGGTTGGGCAATAAGCCCTAAATCTACCAAAACATCGCCCACACCTGCAGCAGCCTGGGACCCCCCCTCTTGAGTCTTTGGCTTCTCGTATGGTCCTACGGTCTGAAAATCCCTAATGGGGCCTAAGGATGACGGGCCCAAGGGAATCTTATTAGGGGATGAAAGGAAGACCTCACCCTTGGAATTGTTGTAAATCGGCCCATGATCCTTCCCAACATGCGACCAGACCCTATCAATGGAGATACCTCTCTGTAATAAGTACTTCCTTGCCCTAAAGAGATCAAAAACCCAAGCATGAGTAGTAAAACACACCTGCAATCTATACAAGCAGTTGTGCTTAGGGAGTCATACAATATTATCTATCAGGCTAGTTTGAACCATTTTCCCCAGCAAGAATGAAAGGTGTTGAGCCACCTGCTCCAGATCTTCCCATGCATGCATGGCCCCATTATAGTCATGGCCTATATACAAATAAATCTCCTTGGCCATAAGTATGGGGCACTTAGGAGAATTCATACAGGGATGATTATTAAAAGTTCTCCTTGGTTCTCCCTCAGGTCTAGGCGGCGCAAGTGCAGCTTCAGAGGATCTTATGTCTAAATAGTCCACTGAGGCAGTAAGCCTATTAGTCAATTCGCCAAGTTGGCATTTAACAATACCCAAGGATGAAGCCAAGTCCTTAATCCCTACGAAGAGGGCCTCGACCATTTTAGCGATCAGGACAGTTTGGTACAGCAAATAATTCTTAGTGGAATTGTCCCAGCTTGCCCGCTCCGAGTTGTCAGTCTCAAGAGGAGAGTAGACATCCTGTGAGAGGGGCAAACAAGCCCACACCTCCTGATCAACATCCAGTTCAGGCAAGCAGGCAAAGCGATTTTGCAAGGAAAAAGTACTGCCATTAAAGTATAACCCAGAATTTCTGGTAATTTTGGTGGGGTGATCCGCATCGGGGGAGCAAGAAGAGGGTTCTCAGATACGCTTCTTCATAGTGAACCCCAGGTAGCAACGAAGGACTGTGTTCTCCATTTTTCTCTGTGGAGTTGTATATCTACTATGAAGAATATATAAATGAAAGAAGGCTTTCTGGTCTGAGAATTGTAGCATCTAAAAGAAAGACCTTGTGGAAACGCTGTGTGCTCATGTTCAAGCAACAGTTTTCTGCAGCTTGGTTGGTGCAATGCGTATTTATTTATTTATTTATTTATTTACATTTATACCTCCCTTCTCCTAAGACTCAGGGCAGGTAAGACTCATTGGGTAGTGCCAATGCCAAGCAGCTTCACGACTGTGTCTTCAATGAGACTTCCACAGCAGGGTGCTTTTAACTGACAAACTCTCAACTCCAAACTTAGTGAGTTTTATCTCGGATAATGGGCAGTTTCCTCACCGTTAGAATAATGAAATATTAGGGAAAGAGATCTTAAAAGGTCATCAATTCCATCCCTGTGTCCTTATGCAGGACTAACTACATCTAGAGGTGTTTATCTATTTTTAAAGACTTGCGGTAATGAGGACTCCACAATTTCCCTCGGTAATCTGTTCCACAGTTCTTATGATTAAAAAATTCTTCGTAATACTCAGCCTAACTCTTTTCTGTTTCAATCTGAGTCCATTGCCTCATTGGCCACTGTGAACAATCATGTACCCTTTTGCTTATAACATGTTTTTACCTATTTTACCATGATGTTTCCCTTAACTTTTTCTCTAGACTAAACTTTCCTAGTTCCTTCAATCTCTCCTCAGATTCCTTGTTTTGTAATTCCTTTGTTTGTTTATTTATTTTTATAGAGCCAGCAATGGACCTGGCACTGTACAGTCATGATTTGAGACAGGTCCTATGAAAGGAAAAATATAATCAGAGTTATGTTGTTCAGTATTTTGAAACAGGACATTGGGATGTCTGGAGAGTAAAATAAAAATGGTTCCCCAAAGAGTTTACTATCTAGAATAAACAAGGGAGGAGCGAATAGGGAAAGGGGAACACATCTTAATTGTTCTCCTCTGAAGCTTTTGCAGTACATCAATGTTCTTAAAGGAAAGGGTGGTGGCTCAGTAGTTGCAGGAGCATCTGGACTGGATTCACTTTCTCGATCCCTCGCAGTCAGATTTTCGCTCTGGATATGGCACGTACACTGCACTTGTGGCCTTAGTCAACGACCTCTCCCGTGAGTTGGACCAGGGTCATTCGACCCTGTTGATCCTATTAGATCTCTCGGTTGCATTTGATACTGTTGACCATGAGTTGTTGGTGACTTGGCTGCGGGACCGGGCAGGGACTGATGGGACTGTTCTTAAGTGGTTCCACTCCTTCCTGGCTGGGAGAGTCCAGCATGTGGTCCTGGGTGATTTTTCATCTACACCCCAGGGCCTCATGTGTGGAGTCCTGCAGGGCTCCATCTTGTCCCTTTTCTTGTTCAATGTGTATATGCAGCCTTTGGGGGAGATTGTTAGGAAGTTTGGTATTCAGTGTCATCAGTATGCTGATGACACCCAGCTTTATCTCTCATTTTCATCTGACTCAGACCCGGCAGTCTCGGTGCTTACCCAGTGCTTGGCAGCTGTGGGGGATTGAATGAGGGCGAGCTGTCTGAAGTTAAATCCCAGCAAGATGGAGGTGATGGTTGTGGGGAAGGCCGGGTGAGTGGTGGCTCCCATTATTGATGGGACCTGTCCTGCCCTTGTATCTCAGGTTCGGAGTCTGGGGGTGCTCCTGGACCCACAGGTCTGCCTGGATACCCAGATGGCGGCTGTGGCAAAAGGGGCATTTTGCCAATTACATCTGGTGCGTTGCCTTCAGTCGTATGTCTCAGACACAATCGTCTATGCTTTTATTACCTCAAGATTGGACTATTGTAACGCACTCTACATGGTGCTACCCTTGGTGCTGGTTAGGAGGCTGCAGCTGGTACAGAACACAACGACTTGTCTCCTAATGGGGACGGGCCGATGCAAGCATATTACACCAGTGCTTCGCTCTCTGCACTGACTGCCTTTAGTCTTCGGCACCCAATTCAAGGTGTTTGTGTTGAACGGCCTGGGCCTCACCTACCTGCGGGACCACCTCACCCTCTGGGTCCTGGATTGGCCCCTGCAGTTGGCCGGGGGCACTCTCCTCGAGGTCCCCCGGGTCTATCGGGTGTCAACCTTGTGGAGGGCGTTCTCTGTGGCCGCACTGTGGTTGTGGAACTCCCTCCCATTGGAGGTCTGTCTGATTACCGACCTCCCCTCTTTCCGTAGACAATGTAAGACCTGGATGTTCTGCATGCTTTTCCTGAGGGAGAGGGGGTGGGGTGGGTTGGGGGGGGGGGGGAATGTTGTTTTTTATATTGTGTTTTAATAGTGTTTTTTTTTTTAAAAATATGTTTTTTATTTTTTAGTATCAACCATTAACTGCAATGTATATCTTTTTTACATCATGTTCATTTTTTTGCCGTTCCGTTTTGTATCTGGACAGCTACAATATCTTACATTTTACATAGTCATAACAATATTGTTGTACAACCTCCTGTGTGGATACCCTCCATCTTCCCCATTATCCTTTATTCCCCTCCCACCCTCGCCCTTCTAGCCCTCCCCCACCCCCCTGTTTTTCCCCTTTGGCTTCTTAGTATATTTCCTTCAGGCACGTTGTGGTAGTGTACTTGTCCATTTTAATGTGTTTCGTTAGAATTGTCCAGCAAGGAGACCATTTGTCATAAAATTTATCTAGTTCACCCTCCAAGCTAGCCGTTATGCGTTCCATTGAGACCATGTACCATAGTCTTTGCAGCCATGCTAGCCTAGTGAGACCTTTGGCATGCTTCCATGTTTGAGCTATGGTATGTATTGCTGCCAGACATAGTTTCTGACATGTTCTAATTTGTGAGACTTTTAAAAAAATTTGGGGGAAAATCCTCAGTAGTGCGATTTCTGGCTGAAATGGCAGATTTACCTCCATCTGTTCATTTAGTATCTTCTTCCAAAAGGCTTCTACCTTTGGGCAACTCCACCAGCAATGTAAGTATGTACCTCACTCTCCACATCCCCGCCAACATGTGGGGGAGTATCCTGGTGCTATTACATTTATCCCTTCAGGGGTGAGGTACCACTTTTGAATCAGTTTGATTAGAGGTTCTTTGACCAGTAAGGACCTGGAGCTAGTGGACATATATTCCCACATATTCCTCATTTCCCCATCTGTTATCTCCCTCTGTAGATCATCTGCCCATTTTGAAATATATCCCGCATCCGGGAAGTGGAATAATTTTTTTACCATTTTGTACAGTATGGAGAAAATTCCTTTATGGTTTCCCTTGTTAAACATAATTCTTTCCAAGTTAGTGGGGTTTCTGTGGTATTGGGCTCTGTATTTAGATTTATTTACTGCACTGTACAGACGGCAGTACGACCAGAATTCCACTTTCTCTTCCAGAGCTTCTTCTAGTGTCTCTCTAGTTTTGAACGCGTCCCCTGTGAAGAGGTGCATTGCCCTGTATATCCCCTTTTTTCCCCCATCTTTGTAAAGTCTCTTTTTCTATCTTGTTCCATTCTGGTCCTATGTTTTCTAGTGGCGTGTATGGTGTCTTGCCTATCCAAGTCTCCATTTTGTGACAGCAGCCATACCAAGCCATACCAAGCCATAGTGGTGTTGGCAAAGGGATGGTCTTTTACTTCTTTCCCTCTTTCCCTCTGTGTTATCAAACATGTCGCTTCCTTTTGCAATTCCCAACAATTCCAGTTCCAAATTTCTCCATAGTGGCCCTTTCTCGTCATTATACCAAATTTTAACCATCCTCAATGCTGAGGCCTTACCGTACAGTTTTAGGTCAGGTAAGTTACAACCTCCTTCTTCAATATCGGTCTTTAGAATGTTCCTTCGAACCCTTGGCCTCTTTTTACCCCAGATAGTAAACCTCATTATTTTCTCTAGCTTTTGATAAAATTCTTTTGAAATCTGTACTGGTAGCGCCTGGATCATATATAAAATTCTCGGCAAAAGTTGCAACTTGATTATGTTAATCTTTCCTAACCAGGAGCATCCCAGCCTGTGCCAGGAATGTTGCTTATTCTGAAACTCTTGTATCATAGGTAGGTAATTTGTTTTATAAATGTCTCTTGTATTTCTTGGGAGTTTTATTCCTAGATATTGTATGTATTCTTTTTTAATTTGAAATTGTGATATAAGAGAATCCCCCACACCCCCACGTGGTGCTTGTGCTCCATGCAAGAGCATCAACTGTGTCTTCCTTGGGTTAATTTTGTAACCCGACAAAGTCCCAAATTCTTTTAATGTACTTATGAGCTCCGGCAGAGATGTTTGGATATTTTTTAATGTCAATAGCATATCGTCCGCATAAACCATTGTTTAATGCTCTTCTTTACCACTTTTGACCTCATGGATGTTTGAATTTTGGTTTATCACCAATATTAGAGGTTCTATTGCCAAATTAAAGAGTAGTAGGGAAAGAGGGCAGCCCTGTCTGGTACCTCGGGCCAAGCTAAAGGTTGAGGTTAGTTCCCCATTTATCAGTATTCTTGCTGTCGGATTCTTATATATGCTCCTCACCCATCCTAAGAAGGTCCCTCCAAATCCCATATGTCTAAGTGTGTTCAGGAGGAATTCTTTTTCTAGCGAATCAAATGCTTTGTTCACATCTAGGGGGAGCACTGCTGCCAGTTGTTTCTCCCTATTGATTTTATATATTATATTTACAGCTCATCTTATGTTATCTATCCTCATCCGCCCCCCGATGAACCCTGACTGGTTTGGACTGATAATTTCACAGATAATTGCCTGTAACCTATTTGCCAAGATTTTTGTGAAAATCTTGGCATCTGTGTTTAGCAGTGAGATGGGCCTAAAGTCCCCACATTCCTTCCCCTCTTTCCCTCCCTTTGGGCACAAAGTTATTGTGGCAGTGTAAAACATTTCCGGTAGTTCCTTGTTTTCTTTAATCGCGTTTTACACTTCTTTTAATAATGGGGTTATCTGCTCCGTGTATGTTTGATAAAATTCTGGTATGAAACCATCTGGGCCTGGTGTTTTATTTTTGGGGAGATCTTTAATTACCTTTTTAATTTCCTCACCTGTAATCTGTGCGTTAAGCCACTCTCTCTGGGCCTCTGTGATTTTGGGCAGTTTCAGCTTATTCAGATATGTCCTGATTTCTGTTTGGTCTGGGTTGTCAGAGGCATATAGCTCCTTATAGAATTGTACTATATGCTCTCTCATCTCTGTACCTGTTAGATATTTTCCCTTCTTTGGGTGTAATATATGAGGGATCTGTGCTCTCTTTTTTCTCTTTTTAGCCAGCCATGCTAATATTCTATCTGACTTATTGCTCTTAGTATAATAGTATTGATTTGTATATCTTAATTTCTTTATAATTGTTTCTGTTTCTTTAGTCTCAATCAAACCCCTTATCTCTGCTCTTTCCTTTGCTCCCTTCCTAGTTGGGTTGTTTTTCAGTTTTTTATCTAACTGTTGTAGTCTTAAGTATAGCTCGTTTAATTCTGCTTTTCGCTTTTTTTTATTATAGGCGTATTGCCCCCTCAGATATGCTTTGGCTGTTTCCCAAACTACCGTCTTGGAGACCTCTCCATTATCATTTATACGAAGGAATTCTACTATCTCCTGCTTTATCTGTTCTTTCTTCAGGGCATTTAATAAAGTTGTTTTTTGTAAATACCAGTTACGTGGTGTAAATTTATTCTGTTGTCCTGTCTTTACCGTCAGCGTCACAGCACTGTGGTCAGTAAATCCCAGTACTTCAATTTCACACCTGTTGCTCTTTCCCCACTCCCGTTTATTCATGAAAAAATAGTCTATGCGTGTATATGAAATATGTCTGTTTGAGTAGAAGGTAGTTGAAAAACTTATTTATTTATTATGGCACTGGCTCATGCCATGGCCCATCACAGCAACACCAAAACATACAACCAGAAAGGTACAACACACGAACAACACATAGCATAATAAAGCATAATAATACCAACACAATAACTATATAAAACTATATAAAACTCAGAATACAAGTTCAGAATCCAGCTGACATGATAAATAGACATAATAATACTAATGAGTAATAAATAATAAGTAGTAAATAATAAAATCCCTAGTTGGATACCCCGCTCCAATCCCTATTCCTGATAGAAACCCGCCCATTTAGGCAACTTCCCTAATGTAGTACCAGCTATCGTATCTGGGCTCCGTTGCTTATCCTAGTAAGGTCATACTGAAATACAAGGGTCTGAGTATAGCTGTTTCCTCCTCTTAGATGCCAACCAGACAAAAATTGCCAAGGCCTTTCTGTCCTCCCGATTTGATTTCAGCAGGAGCCGCTTATACCCCTGCCCTGGTTCAAAACTTTCCAGACTACCCACTAGGGGATGTATCCAAGCTGATCTAAGCGTGGCATAATGGGGACAAGCCAGCAAGAAATGCTCTACATCCTCTACTTCCCCTAAGGAGCATGAGCATATACGCTGTGCATATCCAATCCCCTTGTATCTCCCCTCCAGCACAGCCGTCCGCACCTGCTGGAAACGGAGAAGCGTATAGCTTCTCCGAAGGTTTCGATTTTCAAGCTCGTTCAGATATACTTCTAGGCCCCATGTCGACTTAATTTGATGTAACCATGGGGCTACCCTCCAAGCCCCCAAAGCCGCCAGGTCCTCCTGGCGGTTAATGTCACCTAGGCGTGACTGAATTTCTCCTTTAATCTCCCCCAGAGTCTTGCCGGTAAAATAACCAAAAGAGAAACCAGATTCCTGGCATAGGGTTCCCAAATACCTAAGCCACCCATATCCCCCAGGACCTACATACAATAACTCCTCCTGGAGACACAGGCGGGGAAGGGACTCCTCCTGTGCAGCCAGTAGTTTCAGCCAATACCGAAAGAAGGCAATTTTGGCACTCGTTTGAAAAGATTGCATACCAGTCTCTGCCCTCAGCACCGGGCCTGGGACATCATTTCCTACCTGGAGCATTCGGCGCAGAAACTTGTTCTGCGCCCTCTCCAGAGGTTCGAACAACGGGAAGGGAATGATGTCAAATCCAAAGATCGCCAAAGAGAGGGCCTTGGACCGATATGCCGCCAAAAAAGTGGCAAGGGGAACCCCCTTAGATCTTCTAGCTGCCCTACCTATGAGTCCTGCCATTTGGGATGCTCTTGCTGCCCGCCCCTGGATATGTTTTGCCCAAGATCCATTTGCTGAAAAAGTCACACCTAGGTAAGTGAACCTTTGGACTACTTGGAGTGGGTGCTGACCAACCCTCCATTTAAACGGTGCCTTACGAGTACCCAGCATCATGACCTTGGACTTCTGGGGATTGACCTCAAGCTTGTTTAGGTCACAATATTCTCCTAGTTTGTGGATCAGGCGCCTCAATCCAATTGCAGTCTGCGATATCAAAACTATGTCATCCGCGAACTGGAGTATATTTATGGAATAATCCCCAATCTTAGGGGCATGGGTGTTCTCTAATCTCAGGTAGTTTACCAGATCTGCCAGATAAATGTTAAACAGAAGGGGGGCCAACACACACCCCTGTCTGACCCCTCTTTCGATGTTTATAGTACCGCTTAGTTGGCTTCTTGTGCCTATTTTTACTTTTGCCTGAGTGTTAGAATACAATTGGGTTATTAATGACAAAAGATTGTCATCTATTCCAAATCGCTGTAATTTACCCCAAAGTCTTGCCCGCGAAACTAAATCAAAAGCCTTGGTGAGATCTACAAAGGCCAAGTACAATTTTCCCTTTTTAATCCTCCGATATTTGCAAATTATATGCTGCAAAATATAGCAACAATCCGATGTAGATTTGCCCTTTCCAAATCCAAACTGTTCTCTTGGAATGATGGACTGGCATTCCACCCACTGTTCCAGCTTCTTCAATATACCTCTTGCAAAGAGCTTGCCCACTACAGATAATAGACTTATGGGCCTATAACAGGCTGGATCAAGCCCGGACCCCTTCTTGAAGATGGGGACAATCCAGCTCATCCTCCAGGAGGTTGGGATCATCCCGTGGATACTAATAGTTTGGAACAATTTGCTTAGAACAGCAGCCCACCATTGGGGGGCTGCCTGCAGCATCCCCGCTGTTATGTAGTCCGGTCCCGGAGCTCTATTAGGTTTCAATAGGAGGATCTGTTCCACTATAGCCTCCTTGGGGAAATCCAACTCTGCTTCCTGGCCAACTGGGCTAGGGCCTTCCCTAGTTACCTTCCCTAGCCACAGTGGATCTGGCTCGCACGGGTCGCTATAAAGCTTTCCAAAAAATTCTTCCCAAACAGTAATTGGTACTTCAAGGGTGTTGGACGCCATACGGGGTCTAATTAGCCTGTTAAGGATTTCCCAAAATTGATGGTTGTCTCCCATCCTCTGGGCAACAGCCAACTTTGCCCAGATTTTATTGTAATAGGCAGCTTGTTTAGACCTAATTAGAACTGAGTAATCCTGTTTAAGTTTCCGATAATATTCCCCAGGGGCCGAGTCAAGATTCATGTTTCTTGCCCACCTCTTCTTAGAGGAGGTGAGCTGGGCCTTTAATGACTTGCATTCTTTATCATACCAGGGGACCCTAATCTGGGAATCCTGGTTGTTGTTTATTGTCAAAAACACGATCTGGAAAGCACCAATTATCTCCTCATAACACTGGAGGGTGGCTAGATTCTCCTGTGATGATAGAATTTGGGCAGCCAGTCCCTTAAGCTCATCTGAATTACAAAGGTCCTGGACTTGGATTATCCATGAAGTCTGGGACAGTTTCTTAATCCTCCCAACTGGGGCTCCCAGTTCCTGGGGCCTTCTGCTAAGATATCCTCCAGCCTTGATCTCGAGGTCCACCCTCAGTGCCAGATGATCACTCTCTGGCCGGACATGCAACGAAAATTTATGGAATCTAGATTGAGCCTCTCTGTTAGACATAATTAGATCTATTGTACTCCTCCCTTGAGGGCCTATAAAAGTACAACCCTCAACAGGGTCCCAGAGCATGTTTTCCCCTATTATAATAAGATCAAGCCTATAAACAAAGGATGCTAACCGTGTTTCTATATGGTCACATTCCTCTAGTAAGTTTGTATGCTCCGTAGTCCCATCCACATATAATGATTGAGTCAGACTTGTCTTCAGATGGACATTTAAATCCCCAGCCAGCACCAGGGTTGCTAGGGGAAACTGGTCCCCTACTCTGTATATTGCTTCCTCCAACTCTTCCCAAATATCAGGGCTATAGTAGCTTGAAGAAGAAGGGGGTATATATATATTAAAGATCACCACCCAATCAATTTGACCTGGTCCCAATTTTAGCACACCCAATTGGAACTCTGGTCTATCAGATTTCATCTTACTAAAAAGGTGCCCAATATCCTTGGCTATAAGGATCACCAAGCCCCCCGAGGGACGACCCCTCCGGCCCTTTTTTTGGCCATGATGGAACTGAGGAACAAAGCCCTTAATGTCCCAGGATATCTCCTCTACTAGCCAAGTCTCTTGTAGGCAAATAATATCTGCTCCTTCCAGAAAGGCACACCAATCTGGGTCCCCCAATTTAGCTCTTAATCCAGTGATATTCCAAGATACTACCTTAAGAAAGCGTCGCTGCAAACCCCGTAGTGCCCTCCTTCCATCCTCCCTAGCTCTTGTTTCAATTCTTGGTTTCTCCCCAACCCAGGGGTTGTTCTTCTGAACCCCCTCTTCCTTGGATAGTCAGAGTGTGCGAGGGGCCGACGTAACTGGAGGCACCTCCGCATCAGCCACCACCACGTTTCTGATATCTCTATTTATTTCCGGCAATGGAATCTGGGAGTCTAGGTTTGGCATCAAGGACCGCTTGTTGGGGGAACCTTGTTCTACATCATCCAATACCCTCAATCCCACCCAAAATGCTGGGTCGTTCTGGGGTCTGTACAGGGTGCTATGGGGGCTCTTAGAGGGTGCTGTATAATCCAGCTCTACTAGGTGTATTGCGTCTTTTATATAATTCAGTCTGGTTAATAGATTATCTTGATCAACCACAGAAAATTGCTGGATTGATTCACTTATGTCTCTTGCCCCACTCAGCTCCTCGGAACCTACCTAGAAAGACCCCAATCTATACCCCAGTTGCTGGTTTAAATTCTGCTGTTCTTTTTGCTCTTCAACTGGTGTAATCCCTTCCTGGCTCAACATGCCAGGGCCATTAGCAGCCCCTAATGGGAAGTCCCTCTCTCCTTGGCTCCCCATGACTTGCAGCACCTTCTCTCCCCTTAGTGGATGGGAACCCTGCCCAAAATCCATAAGTTCAACCGAGGGCTGCAAGATCTTGCCGGATGTTGGAAGCTCGTGGTTCACCAAGGGTTTTAATAGACCTCTCCTGCCTTCATACAACTCGTCAGGTTGTGGCCCTAATAGGTCTTTCTGGCCTTCTTCCATTGCCAGATTGGAGCCTTCTAGGTTCCCTCCCTCTCCTACCCTGGTCTGTATATCATTACCTTTCACCCTTCTTACTCCTATTGCAACACGGTTGGGGGAAGAAATACGGACCAGCTTCCTATCACCATTATCAGCCCCCCCTTGCAACTCTGGGATGTGGATCAAGACACGATCAATGGAAATCCCCCTCCTTTTTAACGACTTCCTGGCCTCAAAGATGGCTCTAACCCAGAAGGGATTTGTAAACCTCAAATGCAACCTAGCCACCCTATCTCTACAAGGGAGAAAATTAATTTCCTCAATACATGCCTTATTGAACATTTTCCCCAAGAAATAAGATAAATTGGCTACCACCTCCTCCTGGCTCCTCCAGTTATGGATTGTCCCATTATAATCTGGGTCGATATATATGAGGACCTCTGCTACCTGGACCCTCACTGCAGGCTTAGTCCGTGGGTACCAGAAAGTCCTCCTCCCCTTGTCGTTGCCAGTTGCCAAGGGTTTCTGAGTGTTATGGTTCACAGGAGCTTTAGGTCTTCCCCTCAAGTCATCCAGCTTTGTCAAAATCTCCTGGAGCTGGGTTTTAATGTTATCCACTGAATTGCCCAGGGTTGTAATACTCCCAAACAATGCCTCCACTGTTTTGGCAACCAGGATAACTTGACGAGACAAGTAATCCTCAAGGCTATAGTCCCCTTTCTCCTCTGGGGGGATCTCCATCTCTAGGGGACAGGGTCGACTATATCTGGGGGTGATTTTGAAGACCTCTCTTTCTCATCTACTGGATCTACTGGCCCCCTACCTTGACTATAACCTGAGGAGGGGGGCAAGCTCCCCGCCTGAGATATAACATCTCGTCGCCTCTGTTTCAGGGGAAGATCCTCCTCTACGGGTGAGGAAGACAGTTGGCGTACTCTCTTCCTCTCCATCTTCCTAATCCAGGGAGTCCGGCTCCTGCTCTGGGACACGCCGCTCACCGGCGTTCTTATTCCCCCGCAGGCTGTTGGCTCCGGCCCCTGAGTCTGCCTCCAACCACAGATGCCAGGTAACAAAGTTGCACAAGCACTCTCCCCGATCTCCACCAGGTGCAAGACTGAAGTACAAAGGGGGACACCAACGCCAACTCAGCCCCACAAACAGCCCCGACAACGGCCGACACCCTTAGGTGTCGCCCTTCGGCTGCTGCCTAAGGGCTATTGCCCAAGGGTGCCCCAGCCCCGGTATAAGTACCTGGAATGGGGGAGAAGCAGCCAATGAGCGCTTGGCACCAACAGGCAGAGCGTTTCTCTCTTCTCCCTTCCCCCAACTCCACACAGCTACAGCCACTCCTCACCCCCAAGGGTGCCCCAGCCCCTGTATAAGTACCTGGAATGGGGGAGAAGCAGCCAATGAGCGCTAGGCACCAACAGGCAGAGCGTTTCTCTCTTCTCCCTTCCCCCAACTCCACACAGCTACAGCCACTCCTCACCCCCAAGGGTGCCCCAGCCCCTGTATAAGTACCTGGAATGGGGGAGAAGCAGCCAATGAGCGCTAGGCACCAACAGGCAGAGCGTTTCTCTCTTCTCCCTTCCCCCAACTCCACACAGCTACAGCCACTCCTCACCCCCAAGGGTGCCCCAGCCCCTGTATAAGTACCTGGAATGGGGGAGAAGCAGCCAATGAGCGCTAGGCACCAACAGGCAGAGCGTTTCTCTCTTCTCCCTTCCCCCAACTCCACACAGCTACAGCCACTCCTCACCCCCAAGGGTGCCCCAGCCCCTGTATAAGTACCTGGAATGGGGGAGAAGCAGCCAATGAGCGCTAGGCACCAACAGGCAGAGCGTCTCTCTCTTCTCCCTTCCCCCAACTCCACACAGCTGCAGCCACTCCTCACCCCCAAGGGGAGTAGAAGGTATATTCCCTATCCTTTTGGTGTCTGAGTCTCCATACATCTACTAGTTGGGCCTCGTCTATGTCCCTCCTTATCTTATTTTGTCCTTTTTTCAGTTTCCCTCCCCCTGATTTATCCGTTTGGGTAAGGGGACTGTTTAGATCCCCCATCATAATCAGAGTGCCCTGTCCATGTTGTTTCACTAATTTTAGTATTTTGGCTGTAAATTGCATCTGTCCCATGTTGTGAGCGTAAAAGGTGCAGAAAGTGTACTTTTCTCCTGCTATTGTACCCTGCACCAGCAGATATCAACCCTCTGGGTCTTTTATTATGTTATCCCTTACAAAACCTATTTTGCTATCAAATGCCAGTAGTACTCCAGCCTTTTTAACTTTCGCATTTGCAAAAATCATGGTGTCGTAGCCCTTATCTCGCATCCTTCCATTATCTTTGTTTACCAGGTGAGTTTCTTGCAAAGCTGCGATCTGGATTTTGTGTCTTTTTAAATATAGCCATGCCTTTTTCCTTTTTGTAGGACAATTCAATCCCTTTACATTTAGTGTACACAGTTTTAACTCAGCCACCTTCTCTATTAGCCCCCTGCTGTCCTGCCTTTATATCTAGTTTTTCATAGCCTTGTACTTTCGTCCCCTTTTTTCTTCCCTTTTCCCTTTCCCCTCTCTTCCCTCCCACCCTCACTTCCCCCCCTTTCCCAATACCTGTCTCCTTCTTTCCCCTGCAAAGGGATTGAAAGGAGCCTTTGAGGGGTTTGCCATGGAGTCGCTTTGTTTCCGCTTGTCTCTCTGACAGGCCCACCCTTATGATCAGTTTCTCAGTGGACCCTTAGGTCCATCTTTCTGTCCCTTAACGCTGTCTTTTCTTTTACTCCACTCTTTTCCTTTTGTCTTTTCTTCTTCTCCCTTTCTTTTAGTCTCTGTTCTTTCCTGTCTTTCCTGTCGGCTGTCTCTATTCCACGTGCTCTTCATTCTCCTGTCCCCGCATTTCTGGCATTTTAAACTTTAGGATTTATTTTTTTAATTTATTTAAATTTTTTATTTTAATTTAATTAAATTTAAATTATTTAAATTTTAAATAATATGATTTAAAAACACTATTAAATTTTAGGATAAATACCTAAAATTTAATAGTGTTTTAAATCATATTATTGCTGTTTTAAATTGTTTTAATATATAGTTAGCTGCCCCAAAATGCTTTTAGCAGGAGAGGATGGCATACAAATTTTATTATAAATAAATAAAATAAATAAAAAACTGTATTCCAGTTTGTATACAGTATTCCAGCTGAGGTCTGACCACTGATGAATAGAGTGAAACAATTACTTCTCATGGCCTGAAACCTTTACTTCTGATAATGCAACACAAAATAGCATTTGGAATTTCCCCCTCTCCTTTTGCTTTCACATCATAATAAATAAAAAAAGCATAAAACAGATGTGATGGTGGCCCATTTTGGCCCAGGAGCCTGGGCATGTTTGTTTTGGCACCACTAGATGTTAGCCTGGGACTTCCCGGGGTGGGGAGGCAGCTAGCCCAGGCTGTGACCTTGGAAAACCTCTGAGTCACAGCCTAGTTTAAGGGCCACCCATGCGGGACAGTGGGCCAGCACGTCCATTCTGCCCCAACTTCCCTGCTGTGGGTCAGAAGCCACCATGGCCGGTCAAGGCTTCCAGTCATTGGCTGCCATGGCTGTCTGTCATGGCGGGGGTGGCTGGGAGCAGGGCCAGGGCCAGCTGCATGTTTGTAGAGCTCCCAGCCCTACCCGGGCCATGCAGGAGATGGGACGGCTCTCTGGCCACGGGCACATTTGTCCAGTATCCCAAGGCCATGTCAGCTGTGATTTCCCACCCTGTGCCGGGCTGGGGAGCTGCTGTACTGGTCACAGGACTGTTTTTACATATAATTATATTTGACATCTATTATAAACCCCATATGATGGCCCACTGTCATGCATGGGTGGCCCTTAAACCTAACCTCTTGTGAATTAGATCCATGCCCATCTTGGCTAATTAAATCTTGCTAGGAGACAATAGGGCCGTTGTTGGTGGGGGTGGTCAATGCCTCCCTTCGGGAGGGCAGCGTGCCGGGCTGTCTCAAAGAGGTGGTGGTGCGGCCTCTGCTCAAGAAACCATCGCTTGACGTTGACTCCCTTGCCAGCTAGCAACCTGTCTCTAACCTTCCCTTTCTAGGGAAGCTTATTGAGCAGGTAGTGGCTCAGCTGTTCCAGGGGTATCTCGACCACGTTGGTTTTCTTGCTCCCTCACAGTCGGGATTTCATCCGGGTCATGGCACGGAGACTGCGCTTGTGGCTTTCATAGATGATCTGCGCCGAGAAATGGACTGGGGCTGCTCGACCCTGTTGGTCCTATTAGATCTGTCAGCTGCCTTTGATACGGTGGATTATGAGATGTTGGTGGCACGCCTGCAGGAATGTGCAGGGGTGGGCGGGACTGTTCTTGAATGGTTCCGCTTGTTCCTGACCGAGAGAACCCACCGAGTGGTACTCGGGGACTGTTTTTCATCATACCGAGATCTCACACGTGGTGTCCCACAGGGTTCGGTGTTGTCCCCCTCTTGTTCAACATATATATGCAACCTCTCAGTGAGGTGATCAGGAGGTTTGGCGTACAGTGTCACCAATATGCTGATGACACTCAGCTATACCTCTCGTTTTCAACTGACCCAGACCCTGCAGTCTTCATGCTTACTCGGTGTCTGATGGCTGTGGGGGATTGGATGAGGGCTAATCGACTGAAGCTGAATCCCAACAAGACAGAGGTGATGCTAGTGGGAAAGGCGATGGAGTTAACGGCCCTCATCATTGATGGGATCCTTCCTCCATTGGTTCTCCAGGTACGGAGTCTGGGGGTATTCCTTGATGCACAGCTCCGCCTGGATGCTCAGGTGGAGGCTGTGGCATGGGGTGCCTTTCGCCAATTATATCTGGTATGTCGGCTTAGACCGTCCATTTCAGACTCCGACCTGACCACCATCATCCATGCTTTCATCACCTCTAGACTAGACTATGGTAATGCACTCTAAGTGGGGCTACCCATGGTGACAGCCCGGAAGCTGCAGCTGGTGCAGAATGCGGCGGCCCATCTCTTGGTGGGACTAGGCCTCCAGGAGCCCATTACACTAGTGCTCTGTTCTCTGCACTGGCTGCCGATAGTCTTCTGTTGGTTTTAACCTATAAAGCCCTAAACGGTCTGGGCCCTGTATCTGCGGGACCACCTCACCCCCCGGATACTGGACCGGCCCCTGCGGTCATCAGGGGATGCCCTCCTTGTGGTCCCCCGAATTTTCCGGGGGGGCCAGGGAGGGCATTCTCGGTGGCTGCGCCGAGGCTGTGGAACTCCCTTCTGGTGAGGATGCGTCTGGCCCCAAACCTTCCCTCCTTTCATAAAAGCTGTAAGACCTGGTTGTTCTGCCAGGCATTTGGCAGGGGAGATGGGGGGGAGGAGAGGAATGGGGGTATAATAATATGTTTTCTAGTTTTATGATTTTAATTGTCAATGTATATTGTTGTGAGCTGCCCCAGGCTGCCTGTGACAGGAGGGGCGGGATACTAAATGCTTTTAATAAATTAATAAATTAAATTAAATACATTTCTCTTTCTGAAATGGTGTGGCCCAGTCAGTCATCTCCCTTCTATGTATTCCACTTTATATTTGCCGAAACTGAATTTCATCTTATTTTTCAGCCTTAATTTTCAATTTATTTTAAATGCTATCCTCAAAAGTGTTTTCAATCCCTCACAGCTTTGTGTCAAGAGAAAAGAAAATTTGATATGTTTGCTCTCCATCCATTCTTTCAAATCATTGGATGAAAATACTGAACAGCACTAGGTGTAGGACATTCCCTTGCCAAATGTCACTTTTTACTTCCTCACAGTCTGACAACGAATCATTAATCACTTTCTGGGTGTGCTTATTCATCCATTCCTGTACCCATCTAATAGTAGTACCATGAAGCTCTGAATGCAGAACCATGTCAAATTGACTGCAATATTGTGGAAGTGGTGCTGAGAGACAAATAGACCAGACTAGGACCATGTAGCGTACAAACATAGTGTGATGGTGGACAATCCTGCACCATTAAAGTCAATGCTATCTACTTCAATGGGAGGAGGATTGTGCTCCCAGTATCAGAATCTGGCCCAATATATTTATTCATTGGTACTTATTCTCTGGTACATGGTAATAGAAAGAGGGGCTTATCAAAAAGTTTAAACAACCTTACAACAAGTTGCAAACATAAAAATAAAATAGCAGCTTTCTCAGAAGAGCCAGCAGAACTTAACCCCAGCTAACTGCACAAGTATCATTACCTGCCCTGATCATGCCCAACCCTCTGCAATAGCCTAGACAAACAGATCTCTATACGTGAATATGCAAAGAAATGACAGAATATAGAAAACAACTGAGGAAAATGTGTAAAATATACAGTTAATTTACCCGATACCAAAGGCAATTTGATTCCCGGGTGCCAGTTATAATGTATATATACCATAGCTGCATGAACAATGAATAGACTGCATCAGTACTTGTCAGGGCCGGAGCCCGGGGGAACACGAGTCCATCCGAGGGGGCTTACCTGCCGCCTCCAGCCCCCGCCCCCAGACCAGTGTGGCGGGGGACGCTTCCCCGCCACGGCCAGTTGCTTGGCCAACCAACACAGCGGCGCACAATGCCGTGCCACCCCTCATGACACCGCAGGGGGCGGGGCCCCAGTCACAGCTGCTGTGGTGCTCTGCATGGCTCAGGGCACATCATTGCCATGTCTTACTGCATTTAAGCCAGCACAGGGAATTCACTGTTGTCGGTAATTGGAACGAGAAGCTGGCCCAAAGCTAAGTCTTAACAGGGACGGGCCGATGAGAGCATATAACACCGGTGCTCCATGCACTGTCCTGAGCCAGATTCAAGGTGCTGACTTTGATCTATAAGGCCCTGTACGGTCTTGGACCTGGATATTTCAGGGACCACCTCACCCTCCATGACTCAGGATGGCCCCTTCGGTCCACCGGGGGTGCCTTCTTGGAGGTCCCCCGCATAAAGCGGGGGGCTACAATGGAGAGGCTGTTCTCGGTGGCTGGGCCATGGCTATGGAACTCCCTCCCAGAGGAAGCACAGCTGGCCCCGAGTCTGTTGTCCTTCTGTTGGGCCTGTAAGACATGGCTGTTCTTCCAGGCCTTCGGAGGTGGGGAGGGGAGGGTGGGTTCAATTTTTGTATGGAGGGTGTTTAAAATTTGTTGAATAATACTGGAATTTTTTAGATTTTAATGTGGTTTTATGTTGTTTTAGATTGTTTTTATATTTGTTGGAAGCTGCCCCGAGATGCCATTGGCATGAGGGGGCGGCATATAAGTGTAATAAAATAAATAAAATATAAATAAATAAGTGTTGCGAGTGTCGTGTGTGATTTGTGTGGGTTGGGTGTGGGTGGTGCTTGTGCAGACATAGGGGCAGAGTGCGGCATAACTGTTCCTTAAACTTTTCCCTTGGATAGCCTGGAGACTGTTTGCTGTGGGAGAACGAGTGTGCGCGTGCAAGCCCTTTCCCCTCCCCCCCCAATCCAGAGCCCTTCCCCGTCTGGAGTGTGTGGAGTTCTCCTACTCCCCCCGGACCCTGGTCCCCTGTTCTTGTGCTCCCGCACCCCCCTTCTCTGGAACTGCCCTGCCCTTCCCTTCCCCGACCGTGTGCGTGTTTGGTGCATGACCCTGTGGCGGGCACAGCCCGGCCTGGTCTTGACCTTCAGTTCTGCGCCCAATTATTATAGGGGTCCCATCTCTGTGAGACATATCGGGCCATGACACTATCCTGACAGACAAGATCCCCTTCCCAGCTGGGGGCAGAGCATATGCAGGTGTGCTTGGTCCCTGTGGTTGGAGTGTGGCCGAACCCCTTTCCCCAGTGACAGTACTCTAATTCCACTTCCACCCACATCTAGGAACGGTTTTGTTCTGACATCATTGGTGGTAGTATCATGCCCCTAATGAGTACATTATAATACTGAATCTGACACACACAAGGGGGTTATGTTCATGGAAGAGTTTTGTAGGTAAGCAGTAATAATGTCTAAAGCAGATCCTGTGGTTTACAGATAACCAGTGAGACAAGGCCAAGATATTGATATATATGTCCGTGTTTCACTATGTAAAATATAGTGCCTTGGTTGGCAGCAGACTTTGGTATACAAGATGAAGTTTAGTAATCAGTCTCATTGGCAGTTCAACAAGCTGAGCATTACAGTAATCTAGTCTGGAGAGAAGATAAAAGCATGAATAAGCTATAAGCAAGACAAAGACTGCACACTTATTCCAACTAATAACAGGAGGCCGCCGTAATCATCTGCATGCGACAGTGAAAGGAGAGCTTGCAATCAAAAACCACAACAGGGGTTTTAACCAGTGAACCTGGGTTGAATTTTAAAGATGGGTTAGAAGTTCAAGTGGTTTTGAGCTGATGGCAAGAGCCTGTCATAAACAACTCTGCTTTGTTTGATTTTTAACCGAGGAAAATTGATGCTCGTATAGGCTTTTATAGTCACCAACTTGTCAATAGGATAATAGCATTATTTGAAATTGCTGGTTTAGTTGACAAATAGATCTGTGTGTTGTCAGCACAGAAATGAAAACCAATATCATGCCAATGAATAAGCTTGCATAATGGCAGTTTAGAAATGCTGAATGAGAATTGGACCAAAATGGAACCTTGTGGAGCACCAGAAAAAAGTGCACTAGAAGAAGACCACAAATTACCCTTGGAAATATAATGCAGGTACTTTTTGGATAAATATGACTTCAGTCAATTTAGAACTATGCCAAATAGGAAGACAGAGTCCCACATGTATTCAAGAAGAACATAACAATCTAGCAAAATGAAAATGAGAAATAGGACTTTGCTGTTAAGGCAAGCGTATTTCTTATTTATATTTAATTAAAGACTGTATTAGACAAAGGCAAGGCATAAGGACTTTGGTCCTGCCTCAACTGCTGTGAATGGCAAAACTCCCTTTGACTTCAAAGTGCAAGATTGGGCCTGTGCATAATACACTGTACATTTCTATGTACTACATTTTACAAAAAGGATCTTCCTTTTCCCAGTGCAATTTTCTTGCAGCGATAGCTGCAAGAAGTTAAATGCACAACCACTCTCCATTATAAACAAGGGACTGCTGAAGTCCTGATTTTGAGGAAACCGCTTGAGCTACATTTCTGAAAATTTATCCATGGCTATAAGTTGTGAGGACCATCATATGCACAAAGTTTGAAGAAGATCCATCAGGAAAATAAAATGTTATGACTGTTAAAAAATTAATTGCTTGTGGTCAAAAAACAGACGTCCTCACGATTTTGAATCATCAATATCTCCTCCCCCTGGATGAGTTGAGCCCCCAAACATCACAAGTTTGGAACATGAGGTTAATAACAACTGCTTATGTAATATGATAGTTATTGGTGCAGCCAAAACTGAGTTATTAATGATTTTAAAAATCAGTTCTGCAGGCTTGCACATGCGCAGTTGAGCAGCTGCTCACCGGCCGGTTCTGCTGGCTCGCACATGCACAGTTGAGCAGCTGCTGACCAGCAAAACACAGCAGAAGGAAAATTACGTGACTCTACTTTTTAAAATCATGTAACTATCAGAAGCCAGCTCTGTCACATAGACTTTAAGCTCTAGTCAGTATCATGTCCGTTACACAGCTCCCTGCTTCCACGGCTCTGGCTCCCAGAAAGGGGAGAGGAGCGGAGCCGGGAAGCGGGGCACTGTGTAACTGACATGCCACTCACCTTCCTTGCCTGTGCTGCTGCTGCCATCCCCACTCGCAGAGAATATAGCTCCTTTCTTCCCTTTGTGTGCACGCGTTCTGTACTCTGGCACACACGCACAGCCATTACAGGCAATGGAGAGGGGAGGGGGGAACCCGACACAAAATCACCCTGCTTCCCTCACCCAGCGACCAGCCACTTGCCCAGGCTCGGAAAACCTCACCCGCAGCCATTGCAGGGTGAGAAAACCCGCCCGCCCAACCTCCTCTCTCTCTCTCTCTCTCTCTCCTCTTGAAACTGACTAGAGCATAAAGTCTGTGTGACAGAGCTGGATTCTGATAAAGTTACGTGATTTTAAAAAGTACAGTCACGTAACTTTCCTTAACACACAGCATATGGAAAGTTACGTGACTCTATTTTTTAAAATCACGTAACTTTCTCAGAAGCCAGGTCTGTCACACAGACTTTACTGAGGCTCCTCTGGCAGAAGCACATGTGCCTTTACCCCCACCCCCCTTTTCAAGATTGTGGGAGAAGCATGTGTGACCTACTTTGAATCGTGGGGTTTCAGCATGCAGCTTCAGTGAGGAGACATGCAGCCCTAGGCAAACTGGGGGCTTGTGATGGCTTCTAAGCTGGGCGAGACGAGGAGGAAGAGCCAGAGTCGCTAGCTCGATCCAGGGTTGGCGTGTCTGTGAAGAGACAAGACCCAAGGTCCTGCATCTGATCTGCCACCAGAAGAGCCAGGCTGCTTGTTGGGAGCGGATTGGGGTCACCCTTCTTACTTTGTCAGTTGGGGATTTCTTTTTGGTGGGTCCTGGGGAAGCAGCTGCTGCTGCCGCTGGCGCTATTGCTGGACTTGTGAGTGAGTTGGCACCGCAGTCTTGCCCGGCTCAGTGCTCCTGTTTCGGCAGCACTGTGGACTGTCACGGGCTGGCGCTGCGGAGAATCTCAAGGAACATTCCCCGCAACACCAAGAGGCTGTAAGTCACACACACCCCTGCCCCTTTCTCGCTGACAGGCAGCGCTCGCCGATCCCTGATACCACCATCCCTGCACATCGCCTCCCCCTAGCGACCTCCCTGCTAGGAACTAGGGGCTCTAGTCCAGTGTCCAATGGGGGCAGATGGCCTCCTCTCCCCGGCTGCCCACCCTCTGACTGGGGGGACACGTTTTGCTCTGGTGGCTGCCCTGCTATTCTCATTAGGGGCTCCAGGGGAATGTTAGAAGACATGAAAGCAGGAAAGCATTAGTTCCACTGGCGCCTCGCCTTCCTCCCCCCCCCCCGAAAGCTGGGCTAATCAGAAGCCGTGACTCGTTTGCTCCAGGGCTTGGTGCGGTCATGGTAAGAGAAGGAGACCCGGAGGGGCAGTCATTCTCCTGCCTCTCATCCCCGAGTGGCCCCGCAGTGCCACGCTACTATGCAACTCTTGTCTGCTAGTGGGGCTTGCCCTAGGAAGGAGTCAGCACTGGGCGCCATGACCTTGATCTGTGTCCTAGGGCACCTCTCCGATCTGGGCAGCAGCAGCTTCCTCCACAGCCACCTTCACTCCTCCAGCTTCCTGCAGCACTGGCTGAGCATCTGGGAGAAGCATGAGATGCAGTGAGACATCTTTATTTTATTTATGTATTTATTTATTTCATTGTATTTATATGCCGCCCCCATGCCTACGGCATCTCGGGGCGGCTTCCAGCACAATATAAAACAATTTTTAAACATAAAAAAATCTACAATATCATAATTAAAAACAAATTTAAAACACCCCCACAAAAATTAACCCCCCCACACCCTCTCCTCCGAAGGCCTGGGCGAACAGCCAAGTCTTAGAGATATGTCAAAAGGCCAACAGGCCTGGGGCCAGGCAAGCCTCCTCCGGGAGGGAGTTCCACAACCGTGGCCCAGCCACTGAGAATGCCCTCTCCATTGTGGCCCCCTGTCTTACACGGGGGACCTCCAGAAAGGCACCTCCGGTGGACCGAACGGATTGCTCTGAGGCGTGGAGGGCAAGGCAGTCCCCAAGACATGAGGGGCCTAGACCATGCAGGGCTTTGTAAATCAATACTAACACCTTGAATCTGGCTCGGTATGCTATAGGCAGCCAGAGCAGAGTGCGGAGCACCAGTGTTATGTGCTCACGCCGTCCTGTCCCGTCAGGAGATGGGTTGCCGCATTCTGCACTAGCTGCAGCCTCCAAACCAGAAACAAGGGAAACCCCACGTAGAGCGCGTTGCAGTAATCTAGTCTCGAGGTGATGAAGGCATGGCCGAGAGTGGCCAGGTCGGGCCTGGAGAGGTAAGGTTGAAGGCCCCGTACCAGATACAGCTGGCGAAAGGCGGCTTTAGCCACCGCCTCCACCTGCTAATCCAGACGGAGGCCCGAATCCAAAACCACCCCCAGACTCCGAACCTGAAGAGCAACAGGCAGGCGAATCTCCCCTATCAGGGGGGTCAGCACCTCCCCAACCCTTCCCACCACCATCACCTCTGTCTTATTGGGATTGAGCTTCAGTATGCTCTGCCGCATCCAATCCGCCACGACCTCCAAACATTGGGAGAGTAATGAGACAGCAGGACCTGGGTCAGTTGAAAACGAGAGGTACAGATGAGTATCATCAACATATTGGTGACATCGCACCCTGAACCCTGTCACGATCTCCCCCAGGGGCTGCATATACACATTGAACAACAGTGGAGACAGAATGGAACCCTGCGGAACACCGCAGGTCAACGCCCGGGGGCTAGATGTTTCAGCCCCCAGCACCACCCGCTGGCTTCTACCTGAGAGGAATGAGTGGAACCATCCAAGGACAGTCCCGTCCAGCCCTCCGAGTCTCGCAGCCATCTCAACAGCAGCCCATGGTCCACGATATCAAGAGCAGCTGAGAGATCTAGCAGGATCACAAAGGTTGAACATCCTGCATCCATCTCCCAGCGGAGATCATCCACCAAGGCCACCAATGCCGTCTCAGTACCGTAGCCGGGGTGGATCCCAGATTGAAAAGGGTTAAGGAAACCAATGCTGTCCAAATGCGCCTGGAGTTGCAGTGCCACTGCCCATTCAATAACCTTCCCTAAAAAGGGAAGATTAGAAACGGGTCGGTAGCTGGCGAGTGCATCCACATCCAAAGATGGCTTCTTCAGCAGGGGGCGCACCACAGCCTCCTTGAGACTGGGTGACAATCTCCCCTGCCGAAGGGATGCGTTCACTACCCTCGTCAGCACCATCTCCAAGGTCTCCCTGGAGGCTTTCACCAACCAGGACAAGCACGGATCTAGTTCACAACTAATGGCTCTGACAGACCCCAGGACATTCACCGCATCAGCCAGCGTCACTTCCTGAAACTCATCCCAGAAAGATTGACCAGATGGTGCCTCCGTAACCTTGTGCCCATCGGTTACTTCTTCCAATCTGGTGCCAAAGTTACTCTGGATCTGAGTGATCTTGTCTGCAAAGTAGGTGGCAAACTCCTCACGGCAGGCCTGGGACAAGTCCCCATCCAGGCGGAGGGAGGCCGGACTGACCAGTCCCCACACCACCCGGAACAGCTCCGCTGGACGCAACTTCTCAGACGCTATGAGGGCAGCAAAAAACTTCTTCTTTGCTGTCCTCACAGCCTCAACATAGGACTGCAAAAGGGTCCTATGGAGAAGTCGGTCAGATTCAGAAGTCTTGTCCATCCTAGAGCTGCTGGGCACACTCATACCAAAACCCACCTCCGGGGCCAAGCTGTCCTCCTTGGCTCCGCTCTTCATGCTGGACCTTTACCACGCCATGGCAAGTGAGGAGGAGGAGGAGGAGGAGGAGGAGGAGGCGGCAGCGGCGGCTCGGGGAGCATGGGAGTCTCTCAGCCCGTTGTCACCATCCTGAGTATGCAGACCCCTCCTCTGGGGAGAGTCATCAGCCAAGCGGACACGGTAAGTGCGAAATACAGATTAACGAGCCTCCCTGCCAAGGAAAGGACCCTCCAAGGGAAATATCCGTGGCACCTGGCACCCATTTGTTAAAGGATGATCCACCCCTTGCCAAATCAGTAGCTTAAGCCCCTTATCATACATACTTTTATTCATTTTTATCAATAACTAAACTTTCACATTTTTTCATTATTAAACTTTAATTTATTATCATAATTCGACAAACAATTTTTTCAGAGTGCATTAACTCTGTCCTTTACATGTATACAAATTGTATACACTTCATACAATGAACTTAACAATGTGAGTGTAGAGAACATTATAGAATTCGTTCTACAGAATGCAGCTGTGTAGAAACAGAGTTAATGCACTCTGAAAAAAATGTTGTTTGTTGAATTATGATAATAAAGTTTAATAATGATAAATGTGAAAGTTTAGTTATTGATAAAAATGAATAGAAGTATGTATGGTGAGGAATTAAGTACATATATTACATTTATGTTAATAAAGATAAAATATTAAATATTTCTCAAATTCTGAAATAATTTCCATGTTTTTTGGCATTTATGTTTTGTTGGAACGTATGGAGTGGCAGGTTTTTTGAATTGTAATTGTTCTGAATTTGTATGTTTTTTGGATTTTAAGCTAGAGTCAAAATGATTTTGTGCTGTTTTTGAAGAGGTAAGTTTTTAGTTTTAAAAACTCTTGTGCATTTAATGTTTTTTTAAACTGTAAAGTTTTTTGTGTTGGTAAATTTCCAGGTTTTGTGCGATACGATATATATTCATTATGGCTTCAGCTAAGCCACTATTTTTTGATGTCTTTCACTAAGCCTCAAAAAAAAAAAAAAAAGAATATTATCAACAATACAGAACTAATTTTACAGTGATCTTTGAAATAAGAGAAGTAAACATAGGAAAGAGAAGTAAAATTTTACTGTGTTTACCATGGGACAGTTGGATTATACTGAAGTTAGGGGAGGGAAAGACATGAATAGAAAAGTATGCCCCAGCTGTGATGGGTTGCAGAGCATCACGGTCCCTATGGGCAAGGAAAGTGTAAACTCTCCAGCCTGAGCCTGAGCCTGAGCCAGGCTCCTTGCTGAGGCTACAGAGTTGAGGCCCCTATTTGGTAGGTGGCCAGGTGGGGCCTTCTTAGGCAGGCACCTTTAAAAAGGAATCACAAAATCTCAGGAAGAGGAAGTGGTGAGAGGTGAGTTGAAGTCTAGCTGAACTGAGAGACCACTAGAAATGTGAAAGTAGTTCTGTGTTTGGCTATACCACTGACTGGGCTAGGACTAGGACCTCAGAGGCAGGCCTAGTGCAAGGCCTAATGGCTTGCTCAAGGGACTGTGCACCCTGAGGATGGGAAATATTAAAGATGGAGAATCTTTTCCTTTTCTTTGCTAACCTGAGTCACAAACCTGAAGTGGCAGCTATAATCCCAGACTGCATGAGAACCATTAAGCTTTGATCTAGCTGGTTATAATGTAATTATTAGACTCGCCCCCCCTTGATACCTCATTAGACACTGCTCCTTAAAACACAAGTTAATGAAGCTCTCTCTCTCTCTCTCTCTTCATAAGTGTTTCAATTCATGAGCAACCCCTGCACTCTGAAATGAGGGGCAGCAACTCTCAAAATGAGGGACATTGACGGGCATAAATTGCATAAAATTTGCATATATAGGCAAATTCAGATAATTCTATTAATTATGGGGTCTGAATTTAAAAAAAAAAGTAATATAAAAAAGTTAAAGGACTTGGACAAGTTTCTGGAAGATAGGTTCATTCGCAGCTATTGGTCCTGGAAGATAGGTCCATTAGCAGCCAGACAGGATCAGGGAACATGACGGAAGCTGGGGAAAAACAACAGGGAATGAATCCCCCATTGTGACCTGTTGGGTGCTTCTCCAAAGCCACCGTGATTGGCCACTGTCAGAGACAGGATGCTGGGCTAGATGGACCATTGGTCTGGGCCAGTATGGCACTTCTTATGTTCTTATGGCATATTCATACAACAATTTCACCAATAAACTGGACTTAAACACTTGTTCTGCCAGTCTTTATGTCCAAGATCTATCACAGCACTTCCCTCAACTGTTTGGCATCCACACCCCCATGCCTAGTGAGCATCTGCCAGTAGAGCTCTCCCCCCAATCCCCCACCCTAGCCATTTCTCTTCCCGTGTAGATTCTTTGACAGTTGAGATGCTGTGAGGATTTCCTCATGGGCAAATGTTCACAATAGCCCATGTTACCTAAGAGAGAGTCTGGACCTAATTTTTGTGTTAATGTTTTAAAAAAGAAACTTAACTAATCACATTCGCCCCTTACAAAAGCCAAACGTGAAGCCTTCGCCAGCCGATTCCTCCCTCCCCCAAGAGAAACGCTATAGAAATCATAACTCTACGTTGTCTAAAATGGAATTGTTTTAAATTCCAAACGCTGTCCATTTTCTCCCACGTTGGAAAGCCCTGTTCTTCTCCCTGCAAGGAGAAACATTGTTAACAAAGTCAGAGAGACCAACAGAAAATCCCTTATCTCCCCAATGGGAGGGGCTGTTCTGAATTTACCTGGGGTCACCTCTTTAGTTGGTCTGGCTCTTTCAGGCTCATGAATTCAATTCATTATCTCCATTGATGGTTTGCAAATTGTTCTCCCTCTCAGCTCCTTTTCTAATAAGGGACTTTATGGCAGTTTTCATGAATGCAGAACAGATAACAAAAGAGGTGTGAAATCAGGGACAATTTTCCAGACCCAGGGTGAAGATAAGGCCCCCTTGAAGACTCCTCTCACATGGCTGTAAAGAAGCTTTATTTATTTATTTATATTTATTGGCCACCCCCTCATGCCTGCAGCATCCCGGGGAGGCTCACAACAAATAAAACAATACTAAAATACATAAAACATCATCAGTTAGAAACAATTGAAACTACCCAAACCCACCCCATCCCCAAAATTCCCCCCTCCCTACCCTACTCTCCCACCCTCCCCTCCAAAGCCCTGGGTGAACAGTCAGGTCTTACAGGCTCGGCGAAAAGCCATCAGACCCGGGGCCAGGTGAGCTTCCTCCAGGAGGGAGTTCCAAAGCCACGGCCCAGCCACCGAGAATGCCCTCTCCATCGTGGCCCCCTGTTTAACACAGGGGACCTCCAGGAAGATGCCCCGGCAGACCGCAGGGGCCGCCCTGGGGTGTGGAAGGCAAGGCGGTCCCCAAGGTATGAGGGGCCCAGACTGTACAGGGCTTTATAAACCAACACCAGCACCTTGAACCTGGCTCGGTACGCTATAGGCAGCCAGTGCAGAGCGCGGAGTATAGGTGTAATATGCTCCCGTCGCCTCGTCCCTGTATGGAGACGGGCCACCGCATTCTGCACCAGCTGCAGCCTCCGATCCAGAATCAAGGGAAGCCCCATGTAGAGCGCGTTGCAGTAGTCTAGCCTTGAAGTGATGAAGGTGTGAATAAGAGTGGCAAGGTCGGGCCTGGAGATGTATGGGCGCAGCCTCCGTACCAGATACAGCTGGTGAAAGGCAGCTTTAGCCACAGCTTCCACCTGCCGATCCAGACAGAGGCCCGGATCCAAAACCACCCCAGACTCTGAACCTGCTGGGCTATGGGAGGGAAGCCC
>QEPC01008436.1:4388471-4421010 GCA_003113815.1 Sphenodon punctatus | reverse complement strand
CGGCACCTCCCTCGCCCTACTCACCACCATCATCTCCGTCTTATCCCCCAAGGTCTCGCAGCCGTCTCAACAGCAGCCCATGGTCCACGGTATCAAAAGCGGCCAAGAAATCTAGCAGGAACAAGAATGTAGAACATCCTTCATCCATCTCCCGGTGGAGATCGTCCACCAAAGTCACCATCGTCATCTCAGTACCATAGCTGGGGCGGAACCAAGATTGAAAAGGGTCAAGGAAACCGATATGTTCCAGATGCGCCTGGAGCTGTAGAGCCACGGCCCATTCAATAATCTTCCCTAAAAAGGGAAGATTAGAGACTGGACGGTAACTGGCGAAGGATTCTTCAGCAGGCGGCACACCACAGCCTCCTTGAGACTGGGCAACAACCTCCCCTGCGAAAGGGATGCGTTAACCACCCTTGGCAGAACTGACCCCAACGTCTCCCTGGAAGCTTTTACTCCAACGTCTCCCTGGAAGCTTGTGTTGGGGTCCTGCTGGGAGGAAGTAAAAAATGTAGGGCCCCCAGAAAAGGGGGGGGTGTCATCTTATGGTAAGGTCATCCCTGCTCGAGACGTATGTGAAGACCGGGTGGGCCTCTCTTCCTCAACTAGTGTAATATTGTAGGATTCCCCCCTCCCAAAAAAATAACAACAATTCTCTAGAGCAGGAGCAGGGAACCTTTCAACATGTTAAAGATTACTGCAAAGTCAGAGGGTTGCATAGAAGTTGGGTGCAGAGGGGGCATGCTTGGGGGGCGGGAGAGGAAGAAGAAGGTCCAGATCATGGATCCATCCCCTATCCTTGTGTGCAGGCCCTCATATCTGCTGCCTTTCCCTGAGCTCAGTCTTTTTGTGCTTGAGGGTAGAAAGTGCAAGCCAGGGGTCTATCCACAAGCCACACTTGGCCCCTGGGTCTGAGGTTCTCCATCCCTGCTCTCAAGTATCATAGTCAGTAATGACAGCCTCTTTCTCTGACAGAGCTATGCACTATTAGTGGTCTTTTCTTTTTAAATATGTATTTTTCAAATTTTCTGCAAAGGTGTGTTGAAAAAAAAACAACAAAATCTCACAATTTTCACAAAATGTTTTATCCATTTTTTACTGAAACAGAAGATGGTCAAAATGTTTTAGAATTTTAATTTTTTTTATTTAAGGGTTAATGGAAGTGGAGGTGTGTGTGTTCAATTTGCCACTGAGGGACAAATCCATTCTTGAAATAGTATTCCAATTCATATTGCTCTTCTTTTTACCTACATCCATTAAAACATGGCAAATTCTGGCCCTCAGGAAGAAAGTAGCATTTTTATTATGAGGGGCTAGGAAACACAAAAACATTTCCATAGTTAACAAATTATGTCTGTATGGTTAATGTCACTCGTATGTCAGTCTTTATTTACATAAATTTATGTCATCTACTGGTTATATCATATCAGTGCCTATGTGATAGGGAAAAAAGGAATGCAGCAAAATGTAATTAAGAAAACATTACACAAAACTTTTTTTAAAAAATGTTTCTTATTAAAATAATAAGGGCTATTATTTACAACAGCAAATCCTATTTACAACAGGAAAAATGGACAGAAAAATAATCTGAAAAAGATTATTTTTCTGTCAAAAAAGACTGATAGAAAAATAATCAAGGAAATTTGTTTGAATAAAAACAGTTATATAGTTTCAGTGGTATGCACTCTTGCTAGCTTTCCTCAGACACATGACCAAACAGAGAATAACCAGTAGACCTGTGGGGTTATTTTTTCATACCAGAAGTGTTCGTACAGCCATCAGAAAAAGGGAACTAGTCAGTAAGAAAAAACTGAACCACATGACTTAGGTGATCAATTATACTGTATGAACAACAAATTGCAAAAACAGTAGTTTTAGAAAATAACTTGAGTCGTCTATGGGTTGGAACATATTCATCTAGTATCTGCTGGATACTGGCCCACAAATCACTTGTTGAATAACTTTGTAGAGTGGACAATGTTGTAAATGTGGAAGTCTACTAACATAAATTGCAACTAGAAAATTAGTCAAAGGGTATTTTCAGATGTGACGGGCCTCTGGGTTCACCACGCTGAATTCTGGACCAGGATTGTTCCCCAAGCCTGGTATGTGATGAGGCTTGCCATCCTTCAGATGTGCCGGCTGCATCACTACTGGGAAACAGGGAAGGGGCGGAGCCAGGGTGGGACTGAGCGGTGTGCCATGTAGCTGCATGGCCCCACCCCTTGCACTCCCGCAGCCACCCGCCCTTAGGGAGATGGGTGGGTGCAGTGGCCAATGAGGCAGCTGCGCCTGACCGCTAACGGTGGCTGGGACCATGATCAGGAATGGACCACGGTAACAGACATTACTTTTGGCTCTTTCCTGATCGTGGTCCATCTTCAAGCATGCCACTGTCTCTCCCATCCTCAAAAAGTCCACCCTCGATCCTTCTGATCCCACTAGTTACCAGCCGGTCTCCCTTCTACCCTTCGCCTCTAAGCTTCTGGAATGTGTTGTCTACTCCCGCTGTCTGGATCTCCTCTCTGCCAACTCCTCCCTGGACCCTCTCCAATCTGGCTACCGCCCCCTTCACTCCACTGAAACTGCCCTTGCCAAGATCACCAATGATCTACTTGTCACCAAATCTAAGTGCCTTTACTCCATTCTTGTCCTCCTTGACCTCTGCTGCCTTTGACACTGTCGACCACTCACTCCTACTGGACTCTCTCCGCTCCCTAGGCTTCTATGGCTCTGTCCTTGACTGGTTCTCCTCTTACCTCTTTGACTGCTCCTTTAATGTGTCTCTTCCCAATTCCAAATCCTTATCCCTCTCCCTCCTGGTTGGGGTTCCCCAAGGCTCTGTCCTGGGCCCACTCCTCTTCTCTATCTACAACCTGTTCTTTGGCAAACTCATTGCCTCCCACGGCTTCCAATACCACCTTTATGCTGACGACACTCAACTCTATCTCTCCACCGCCTTTCTCTCCCCGTCTGTCCAAGCTCGCCTCATCAACTGTCTCTCTGACATCTCGCCTGGATGTCTCAACGTCAGCTCAAGCTCAACATGGCTAAGACTGAACTCCTTATCATTCCTCCCTACCCTTCCTCTCCCTCTTCCCTGTCCATCCTTATTGATGGTCACCATCCATCCCATTCTCCAAGCCCGTAGCTTGGGCTTCGTCTTTGATACTCACCTTTCCTTTAAACCGTACATCAATTCTGTTGCCAAGTCCTGTTGCTTTGCCCTCCAAAACATTGCTCGGATTCGTCCCTTTCTCTCCATCTCCTCCGCCAAAAACCCTTGTTCATACCATTGTCATCTCTCACCTTGACTACTGCAACCTCCTCCTTACTGGCCTCCCCCACTCTCATCTGTCCCCCCCTTATTTCCATCCAAAACTCCACTGCTGGGTCATCCACTCAGTCCATCGCTTCGACCACGTGCAGCCTCTCCTCTCCTCGCTTCACTGGCTCCCCCTTCCACAACGGATCCTTCACAAACTCCTGGTGTTCATGTACAAATCCCTTCACAACTTGGCTCCCTTTTACCTCTCAGCCCTAGTCTCCTTACACACTACTGCATGCACTATTCGCTCCTCCTCTGCCTCCTCCCTCACTCTCCCTCGTCTCCCCTAACTTCCTTCGTCCCTTCTCCCTTGCTGCCCCCCATGCCTGGAACTCCCTCTCTCCCCACATCCGCCTTGCCCCCTCCCTCTGCACCTTCAAATCCCTCCTCAAAACCCACCTCTTTCTCGACGCCTTTCCCAACGCCTGCTAGAACTTTCCTTCAATATTTACTGTCTGCCTCCCCCTTGACTCCTGCCTAACTGCAACCAAGCCAAGCACGTGCACCTGAGACTTCGCATCTGCTGAATGTTACTTATCCCATGTCTCTCCCTATGTCCCCTCTCCTTGTCTCCCCCCCTCCATGTCTGTTAGATTGTAAGCCGTAGGCAAAGACCACATCTATCTTATTGTTCTGTAAAGTGCCAGGTACACAGCTGGTGCTATACAAATGCTTATAATAATAATAATAATAAAATAATAACCATGATTCCAGCTCTGCGGCTGGCCGCAGGGCTGGAACCATGGTTAGAATTGATCCCTGCCAAGTGTTCACTGTGGTTAACTCTGGCAGGGATCAATCAGATGTTACAAGGATCACAGTCACCCCACAGCATTCACTGTGGTTCAGTGGGGCTCATTGTGATCCCGTAATGTCTGAATACCCAAAATTTGCCAAATAAGGCTGTGCTCCTTAAAAAAATCACATATAAGCAGAGTCACATGAAAGTCAGGGTAGACCCACCAGTGCAAGTGCTTTTAGAATAAAATTGTAAGGAAGCAATCCTCATTCATCCAGTAAGCAATCTCCTTATGCACTAGTCAAATGCAGATCGCATCATATGTTGCTTGATATTACAAGCGGATCACCCTGTTCTAGACTTGCTGTGCCTCCTCTGTCACCACTTATTCAAGGAAATAGTACTAAGCCACTACTGGTTTCAAATGCAGCAAAGATAAAAATTATTTATTAAGTATGTACATTAAGGGAAGTCTCTTTTAAACAGACAAAGTTACACTTTGCTGTCTTACCAAAGGAGTTAGGCTTATGCTTGCTGAAGTCTGGTTAAAAGGGAGTGGATAAAAATTGAGCTAGTTCTTAGGAAACACTGTAATTCAGCAATTCAGACTTTGCCACTGAGGCTTTGAATGCCATTTAGAAAGAACTGCATTTCTCAGAGGTAAGTTATGTTATTTGAGGAACACTGACAGAAGGACTCGGTGCTGCGATACAAAAAGCCTTAATGAATTTTCTTGTTTACTGAAAATTTTCTCAAGCGTATTTTGTTTTATTTCATTACACACCAGACAGAAAAAAAGAACTGCAATCTGTACAAAATTAAATTTAGATACTGTAGACACAGCCTACAACAGCTGCTGTTTATATTTGGTTATACATCATACGCTTACCAAAGGGTTTTCAAAAGGAAGAGTAATCATACTAAGACAGTTCTTTGATAAGGTATAAAAAGTCTCAAGAAAGCCTTCCACCTCTAGTATAGACACACCCGGGTGAACATTACAGTTGCCATCTGGCTTAGGGAGAATCAGACAGATATCTTAGTCCAATCAGCTTTTAATCAGTCCCACAAGTACCACCACAAAGTCTTATTTAGCATGTAATACTTAGAAAGCCATTTCTTCTTTACAGGACCTAGACCAGTAGTTCCCAAACTTCAGTGGTTGTATATTATTAATTATTATTAATATAGCACAAGCAATGTTCCTGGCACTGCACAATCAATAGTTATAGACAGGTCCCTACCGCAGGGGGCTTACAATCTAAGAGACAAGGGAGGGGGACACAGGAGAGGTGAACATCAGGAGAGACAACATAACGCTGCACTTTAACACCGCTTTAATATTTCTTATGCATGTTGCAAGGCTGTATTGCATGTTGCAAGGCTGTGCCCTATGCAGCCCTGAAATATGCATAAGAAATGTTAAAGTGGTGTGTTAAAGGACACTTTTAGATGTGCCTCCAATTTCACAGACTTAAAAATCCACTTTCAGCAACCTTGCATGAGTGGAGTTTAGACGTGTCTCCCCGCACCACAAGTCGCCTAGCTGCCATTGGAAACAGCAGCACTGGGTGGTTTGTGCATTCTTTTGAAAACTGGATTTGTGAAAGCCCTGATATCGAGATTTCACAAATCTGGTTCAAAAGATTGCGTGAGCTGCCCAGTGCCACTGCTTCCAATGGCGGTCGGGTGACTTCTGATGCGAGGAGGCACATCTAAACTCTACCTGCACAAAGTTGCTGAAAGTGGATTTTTAAGTCTGCGAGACTGGAGACATGTCTAAAAGTGCCCAAAGTGGTGTTAAAGTGGTGTTAGCGTTATGTCTGTTTTCACCCACTGATACATTCATGAGGTTGAGAAGTTGGAGGTGCATGTGCTTAACTTGTTTACAGGGAAGGGATTCTGAGTGAGTGGGGAAGAGGACGCAAATTCACTTATGAGGAGCTAGGGAAAGTCTGATGGAAGAGGTAGATTTTCAGGAGGTTCAGTGCTCAGCTGCATTATGGAACCACAGTATGCATGCACTCTGCATATTGTGGATGCTCCTCAGATGAGGATGTACATTGGGGAAATTGCCCCCAATATATACAGGATTATCAAGGGCATACCCATACGTCCTGTAGTCATCGGAGATCCAACCTATCCAACCACGCTGTGGTTCATGAAGGTGTACTGCGTGCCATCAACACCGGCACAGGTAATATTTAATGTCAAGCTTTGCTCTGTATGCTGTGTTGTAGAACATGCATTCAGGGTTCTTAAGATGTGGTGGTGCCTCTGGAATCATAATTAATTTGACCTGGATAAGGCATCCATGCTAGTGATAGCAGCATGCATACGCCACAATGTCTGTGAGACCCAAGGGGGTGCCCTCGACTATCCTCTTCCGCCTCATGTGAATGTTCCAGTGCTCCTGTTCCAACAGGGCCACAGTGGTGCACAGAGGCACTTATCCCACTGGAAGTGGGATGCCCTTGCTCGCCACATTCCCCACATGCAGGGCAGACAGTGAGTAGGCAACTGCTTCGCTGAAACTCTCCATGGTCTGCACCCATCTGAATGTATATATGTATGTATTTTGATTCACTGTATAATATAAACACACTATGGTTAACGGGCATATGTGTGTTGTTTCCTCTTTAAATACTCCATTGGACCTATGCCGGCCTTCCTTCTTTGCTACAGCTGTTAAGAGGGCCATCCTTGTGTTTTGGATGGAAACCCAATGGAGCGGAGTCTCATCTCTACTGTTTGATCAATATTCTTTCGGGGGAGAGGAATGCATTTCCCACCTGAGCCCCATACTCTCCCCTCCTGGTCATGATCCCTGGGCCTACCATTCAATCTGGTGGCCCCACCTTGGGCGGGAATGCCTTGGCACAACTCTATGGGTGAATAAACATGGTGCACATGGCGATTGGAGGGTTTCCAAGAATGGAACGGTGGCCACAATCTCCCCGTCCATGCAGGGCAGCCGATCCACCTCTCCATGATATGGCATTGTGCATCAGGCCAACCCAGGGGATGTGGTAGGGAGGCGTTGGAGCAGAGCTGGTGCTTGCCTGTGATGAGAAGGTATAGCTGTCATCTGGCTCTCCCTCTGCAGCTGCTTGACAGGGCATCATCCCCCATCCCTCCCCAGGGTCCCACTGGCTTGACTGGCTGTCAGGGGGATCCAGGACTATAAGGAAAGCAGGGGTTGCAGAAATCTATAGGGAAAGGAAATAAATATGCAAGGTCACATACAAGGGAAGCAGGGAACTAAGGCAAAGGGGAACACACTCAACACAAAGGGGAAGGGCAAACTAAACCAGAGGAAGGAACACAACTAAGTGTTCTAGTAACAAAAAAGTACAACCTGGATGGGAAGCCCAGAATGATCCAATGTGAAGGCCAGAATAGCAGCAGCCAGACAGCACAGATGACTAATCAACAGCAGAATTGACAACAGATACTCCACCAGCTTTTTGTGGATCCAGCCCATCTAATAAGCTGTCTGGGACCAATCAGGAAGCTAGGCGGGCATGGCTACAATGGGGGTGGGGAGGGAGAGAACAGAAGATACAAAGGGAACTCCCAGAGTCAAACAGACAAAGTGGTGGCACAGGGGAAAAAACCCCACCAACCAACCCACCCAGATGTCCAGGGTTCCAGACTGAACCCTGCTGACAGTAGCATTGCAAATGGCCCTTTAAGCCTCCTTGTTAGCTGAGATGGGGAGACCCCAGGAGGAAAGGTGCTATATACAATCCTCCTGGACCTGTCCCACTGAGAAGAAAACAAGGGAAGAGGGGTAATAGAGTAGGGTAATTCTTACTTAGTCCCAACAGTCTCAAACCTAAATATCAGCAACTTAGGTTCTAAAGTTTAGACCTCTACACAATTCTCATGGAAAGAGAAAAGAGGATCTTCTGCCTTGCAGTCACTTGTCAGCTCTCATCTTACATTCATGACAGGCAGCCCCAAGCAAAGTGGGACAAAATATCATGAAATAAAAAGGTCAAATGCCAAGGCTTCTTGGAGTCCTGGACCTTATTACCCCTCTTTTGAGAGAAAGAAATAAGGTAATTAAATACAAAACTTCATCTTAAGATTACAAATATAAATTACTAGAAGCCAGTAGAGAAATAAACTCTCCATAATAATAATTATTATTATTATAATTTGTCCACATTGCATCATATGCCATATTTTCTACTTCTGTTATTTATTTATTTTGAATGATGTACCTTCCAACACTGATAGTTCTGTAGGTAAACATGTGCCATAAAACATGCAGGACTGCACTGTGGCAGAGGTAAGTTTCCATAACTTTGCCATTTCCAGGCTTTGCATATTTAAATGTGGAATACTTACATGAATGTAGCATTTTTTACATTTGAATATGTAATTAAAGAATGTAAATACTATGAAACATTTACTTGCTACATCAATTACCTTAGAAGCTGATCACAGGATAAGAAAATAACTTTTCCTTGTAATGCTAACGTCTAGAGGACCCTTTTTTTTTTTGGTTGGGCACTGGTTGTCAGTTTTCTGTATGCATAGTATAATTTGTACATAGTGTTTGCTTTTAGAACACAGTGTTTCAACCACATGGCTTATGTCACCACAAGAACTAATACAAAGGGTTATCCATATTAGCTGATAGCCAGCAAATTGATAGTATGAAATAATTACATTAATTATATTATACTTAGGGAAGCCTCTAGCTATCAAGCCTGACAGACATGCAGATCCTTAAGTAGTTAAATCGTTTCACTGAGAATTTTGGCTGAGTAGAAAGGCTTTGTATTGCCAAATATTGCAGTTATATCCACTAAGAATGGGACATCTCAACCTAATGCCATTGGCTTATGGCATTTTCATTATTCCTGTCTACCAGTGCTATTCTAAGCTAAGTTAAATGGCTCCAGGTTATTGTACCTTTGGGCATGACTTCGCACCCTCAGTAATGGTGATTCATCATATAATATCATTCCTGGAAGTACTACAGTTTTCAGGAAATTTTCAGTGAATGGCATCCAATGACAGTAGTTTTTCAGGTATTAGATGTGTTCTCATGGGCAAAAACATAGATCAGAGTGGTAATTAATGAAGTTTAAATAAATAATGTATGTTGAGGTCTTTATGATACTTGAATGAAAAACAGATATACGTATAAAGTGATCTTATTATTTATTTCCAGCAAAAAAAACAAGACTAAACTGGAAGTTCCTGCTTAGGATTAAAACACTCATACATGTTTAAGTAAACATTAGTGATTCCTCAGAACAGATATAGTACAGTAAGTGTGGACAAAACCAAACAGATGTTGCAAGCATATGATACCTCTATACGATACGAATGTATATGGTACAGCTGGATTAACATGCTTTCATAATTGAAAAGGCTACAGCATCTGGTTCTTTCTTTATCACTCAGATCAAATAGTCATGATCGGATTTCTAGTTTTTAATAATGCAGAATTCTCTGATAATGAAATAGTGAGAATTATATTTTTAGTATAGTCACCCAGCTGAAAGAGAAGAGTGCCTTCCAGAAACACATAAAAACGTGCAGTGAAAAATATGGGAATACATGAATAATGACTGTCTCAATTATGTTTTTTTTAAAAAGTGAAGTTCGAAAAGCAACTCTAGCGTGAATACCCACAATAGGGGGGCTCAATGAGTTTGCTAATATTTCTGAAGTGGAGTTAGACACTTCTCCAACCTTGAAAGGCATACACTTTTGATAGCTCTCACTGAACTGCAGAATCTGTTACCTCCCTGCAAATGAGACAAAATAGCTGAGTGTGGTCTCACTGGTGCCATGTGTACAAGAGTATCGTGCCCACATAGAAACTGTTATTCCAAACAAAATTCTAATATCAGTTACACCATTTTATCTCCTTCTGAATCCCACTGTCCTTCTTTCAGGGCTCAAAGTCTCTCTTTCAACAGAGAAAGAGACAAAAAGACTGGTATTTGAGCCCCACCCACCTCTTTCCTGGTTACCTTCCAGGAAGAACATTTGAGAGGACAATGGGAAGATGATGGAATGGATGATGGAATGACAAGAAGCTATGTGGAATGATAAGCAGGAGAGAGTCTGTCCCACTTTATATGCACTTGGAACGTTGGGAGGTATTTATTTATTTAATTTATTTAAAAAAATTATTACCCTGCCTCTCCTGCCACAGGTATGCAGGGCCTAGGCCATTTAGGGCTTTACAGGCTAATACCAACACCTTGAATCGGGCCTGGAAAACCACTGGCAGCCACTGCAGAGAACGGAGCACTGGTGTAATGTGCTCCCAGTGGCCCAGCCCTACCGAAAGCCGGGCCGCCGCATTCTGCACCAGCTGCAACTTCTGAGCCGTCACCATGGGTAGCCCCACGTAGAATGCATTACAATAGTCCAACCTGGAGCTGATGAAAGCATGGATGACAGTGGCCAGGTCAGAGTCTGAGACATACGGCCGAAGCCATCACACCAGGTGTAGTTGGCGAAAAGCACTCCTTGCCACAGTCTCCAACTAGATATCCAGGCAGAGCTGTGCATCGAGGAGCACCCCCAGACTTCGAACCTGGGAAACCAACGAAGGACAGATCCTGTCAATGATGGGGGCTGCCATCTCCATCAGTTTACATACCAACATCACCTCCATCTTGTCAGGATTCAGCCTCAGTCGATTTGTCCTCATCCAGTCCTCCACAGTCATCAGACACCGGGTAAGCACCAAGACTGCTGGGCCTGGGTCTGTTGAAAAAGAGAGGTATAGCTGGGTGTCATCAGCGTATTGATCACCTCGCCGAGTGGCTGCATGTACATGCTGAACAGGAGAGGGGACAAAACAGAACTCCGCGGGACTCCACACAAGAGGTTCTGGTATGATGAAAAATGAGTTCCTCTGGTCAGGAATGAGTGGAACCATTCTAGAACCCATCCTTGCACAGTCCCACAGGCGCGTCACCAACATCTCATGATCAACAGTATCAAATGAAGCCGATAGATCTAATAGGATCAACAGAGTCGAATGACTCCGTTCCTGTTCCTGTTCCCGGCGCAGATCATCCACCAAAGGCACAAGCGCGGTCTCAGTGCCATGACCCGGTCGAAATCCTGACTCAGAGTGATCAAGAAAACTGACACGATCAAGATGCCCCTGCAGCTACTGGGCCACAGCCCATTCAATAACCTTCCCTAAAAAGGTTGGAGACAGGGAAGGTTGGAGACAGGTCGACAGCTGGCGGGGGAGTCATCCAATCGATGGCCCCAGTAATCAGAGTATTCCATAGTACGACAAGGTCATCAATGAGATGGTCATCGAGATCAGAGGGTATCTCACCCAGAGCCCTCTGGAATCGCTCCGGTTCCATCAACCTCCAGGGGCGAACCATTCAAATTGGTTCTGCACCTTTCCGGGGGCAGACATGTGCCAGGAGTGAGGCCTGCAGGAGGTAATGGTCCGTCCATGACAAAGGTATAACTGATATCTCCCCCACTAACGAATCACCTGCCTCAAGGCCAGTGCAAAACACAAGATCCAAGGTATGCCCCCAAGATGTGTTGGGCCAATCACTTTCTGAGACAGGTTGCCATGGTGGCCATGAACTCATGCTCTGCTTCCCCCAAGGTCAGTGTCGGTGTGGATGTCTTGGGGGAAATTAACACCACCCCTGACACCAACTCCGCTATAGCATGAAGGGAGATAGCTGCACAGGTAGGTCCTGGTAGACAAGTAGCACTCCCAAACGGTTACCTGCCAAATCAAACACAAGGTGAAGAACCTCTATATCTGGTATGGGTTACACTGGATACCTCCACACTGACTATTGCTCCTTAAAAATCATAGCTATACCGCACCCACCCACCCCCGTTTGATGTTGCGCAGCATACCTGGCTAGGACAAGGTCGGCCAGAATAGGCCCCGACTCATTGTCCAGCCAGGTCTCCGTGACGCATATGAGATTGGCAGCATAGTCCAGGATCATCTCCTGGACAGTTGTTGCTTTATTGGCCACCAGTCTTGCATTTAACAACATCAACACAGGATTGGGGGCCCTCTGACCAAGAACTACCTGCCCCTCTGCTCGGGACGTAGTGAGTGGGACATGCACCAAGCACCTGTCCAACTTCACCGATCTCACACCCCTCCTGTTGGGGTCATATCTCCCCGTCTTGTCACGACCCCCACAGCTGCACCCTCCCCCCTGGGAGACCTACCTGGCCCCGACCCCCCCAGGCTGCCGTGCCCAGATAGCGAGGGAGATCACGACCCACCCCAACATACTCCCCAGTACCCCCCTTCCCCCTACATTCCCCACCACCAAAATATAATCCCCCCAATATACAATATAGACCACTCACCCTCCCACCTAATTCCCTAACACAAAATTTCCTAATACAAACACAGAGCCCTCCACCCCAACCCCCCAAGTCCCGCCAAGGGCCACGCCCAAGGGCATGCTGCTTTAAAACCCCTACTGGGGCCAGCGCAGGTGCAGGAGTGAGTGGAGCCCCATTCCTCTCCCTGTCACACCGGGAGAAGGGGGATGGAAAATCCCTGTGCACTAGCTTCCAGCCCCGCCGTGGGCGAGTAGCACCGAAGAGAGGGGGAGCCCATCCAGCTCCCAGCCCCCGCAGCAACAACGGTGTAAAAGTAGGGGTGGGTGTGGGGGGTGAGCCCAACCATGGGCATGTGAGGATCTTTCTTGCTATTGCTTTGTACATGAACATCTCAAAGTGTGTTTGCAGAATATTTACTAGCATCAAATAATTTGCTATGTAATGCAAATTTGTAGCAAGAAGTTACAACCTTGTTGTGGTGTACTGACCCCTTAAATTTCTGACAATGGGTAAAAACACACATGAAATCGGTGGGGCAGAAATCCACGGGGGACATGGTTGGACCATGCCAGTGCACCAAATGGGTTGCATGGGGGACATGGTTGGGACATGTACGTGCCCGAGGCTCTCCCATCACACGTGCGGCCCAGGGAGGGTTGTAACAGACGTGCAGATGGTCCTGCACCACTCTCAGCTCCCCGCCATGATGGGAAACCTGATCCAGGCCAGGTCATGGTAGGCCACAAAAGATGTGCTAGCTTGTTCTGGCTTTCTTTGGTCTAGTTGGACAGACCTTAGCCTGGGCTGTGACTTCGGGGGTTTCCCTAAGTCAGAGCCTGGGCCAGACACCGACACAACCTGGAGCAATCCTGAGCCCACATCTGGTCTCACAAAAACAGATATGCTAGTGGCCCACGGACCAAAGAAGGCTACCATCATGTCTGTTTTTAGCCAATGTGTTTTGCTGTGCTCGTAGGGACAGCAATTCAGCCGCTAGATCAAATCTTGGCACAGTGGTGGGGAACCTCATTGTGCTACACTAAATCTGTTTTATTTGGCCTTTTTCAATTCTTGGATCTGGCCAGTGGATCCAGTCCCTCGAGCCCTGAAGGCTTATGCTCATGATCTGGACCCTCCCCTTTCTTCCCCCATTGTGAGCACACGCTTTAAACAGTCCTGCCCCAACTTCTGTGCAGTTTTGACTTTTACTAATTTTCAAAGTGACCCACGGGACAGAAATGTTTCCCACCCGTCTTAGTATGTGGTAAGGCCCGATAAGCACTCACTATGTTATAATGAGGGTGGGGAATCTTTTCCCCCTGTGGGCACAACTGGTTCCAGGTTTTTGTTGGCCCTTGAGCAACAGAGTATCAGTGGGCCCCACTTCTCCCCGCCCTTGGACCCGCCCAGTCCACCTCTAACCATGCTCCTGCCGCTGGTGTCAGCTTGCTAGTCGCTCCAGCTCTGCTCCACACACTATCAGTCATGCCACCTCACGCCTCGGTCGCACTGCCGCTGCCTTCCCCCCCCCGCCAAAAGCCGAGGAGGAAGTCGGTGAGTGCTTCTCCCGGCCCCTCTCCTTCCAGTGTGGGAGCGCGCAGCGAAAGGGGATGGAGAAGGAATAGGAATGGGGCCTGCCAGCTGGCATCACCTATGCGACGCGTGGCCAGTTCTTATCACGCCAGGCCTCTCAGGCGGCCAGCTGATTGGCAGCGGTGCTGGCTGCTGGCAGAAGGCAAAATGGAGCAAGGAGGTGGCAGCAGCAGTAGCAGCGAATGGATGGGGAGGGCAGCACTGCCTTCCCAGTCCCGCTGCCCAGGTTTGGGGGTGCCAAAAGCTGGTGACCATGGGCCCTCAGCAGTTGCCCTACTTTGCTGACCTCTGGTGCTGGCCATGTCCATGGGGCTACTATGGAAATTAGTACACGTTCTGAGGGTCACATAGAAATTGGAATGCGCTCAAGAGAGGGTGAGGGGAGGGGTTCAGATCATGGACCTGTCATCGGTGCCAGAGATTTGTCCCCTATCCTTGTATGCATGAGCCCCTTTACTCTAAACTTAGTTTTTCAGTGGTTGGGGGTAGGAACTGGATCCAGGAGCCGGTTACAGGAACTAGAAAGGGGCCACATAAAAACTAGCTGTGGGCCACATTTGGCCACTGGGCCTGAGGCTTCTAGTAATAAATATTTTTATTATGACTTACATAATAAAAGAAAGGGGCAGATTGCAAATGTCCACAATCATATGAAATAGAAATATCTATCCTCTGACAACAGGACCTTTACTCAAAGGCCATTTTTAACAGGCATGGCTGGGGAGGGGCGCGTGCATCTGTGTATACTGTGTAGGATGGCCACAGACTGCTCATGCACATCAGGTAATGGGGGGAGGGGGAGGGGGAGGATTCAAACAGACTGGGGATGGGTGTGTGCCCCTACCCACACAGGTGTCAGCCTGCCCCTGCATGGAACATCCCAGATTTTTCCTCAAAGCTTCGTGAGTGGGCATGAGTGGGTGGTGCATGGATCACAGGAGCGTGCGCCCACCCACACAACCTTTAGACAGGCATGAAGATGTGTGGGGGATGGGTGGATCTGTGGCTGTTCGTCTTGTCTAGCAACGGCCTAGCTAGTTCAGCAAGGAGTGGTGCCTAGATGTACTAGCAGCTAATTGGCTAGGATGCCCTAATGTTCAGGGAGCAATCTAACCTAACAAGATCAGTTCTGCAGTCTCATTGGATCCCGCCTGACACTGTTCCCATGGGTTCATCTGTGCTCAGATTATGCAACCACCTACTTGTTCCTGTCTTCACCACCATTCTTCTGCCACCATTTCCCAGGCAGCTTTGCGAGTCTCGATCACCACTCAGTTGTCACGCTGACGGGGCCTGGCTCTGCACTCTCTAGTTTCGCATTTCTGCCAGCTGAGTTTGCCTTCTTTATGTCAGCCCTTATTGCTCTCATGGTTCCACAGCTGATAGTGAGCTCCATCAATTTCCTGTCAACCCTCCAAAGCATGCTGCCACTACAGATGGGGTGGAAAGGTAATGCTGTATTTTTAAATGTTTCCCTTTCCTTCTCACTGAAAGGAGGGAAAGGAACCAGTGAGAGACACTGTTCACTATTCAAGCTAATCAGTGAGACAGCAGCAGATTGTGTACAGATGTTTTTACCAGAAATGTTACATTTTGTGATGAAAGGGTTTGATTAAGGCCATGCATTTTTTGGCTGTGTATATGTAAAACAAATACAGTAGCAAGCAGTTCCATGAGTGAGCGGTTAGTCTATTTCTTGGTTGCAATGGTCTATTCCTGTGGCCCTTTCCAGTCTTTTCATAGAATTTCACCACAAAAGTACCCGTGCCCGCAAAACGAGTCATTCTAAGGTGAGGGATAGGTTCAGAGTTCAGACACTGCCTAGCAAATGGGAGCCTCAATCATGTCTGGGAATACTGGGCAATACTGCAAAATAAGTTCCTCCCTAATCTCCTAAAAATGAGAGCAAACATCATAGTCTTAGGCATCATAGGCATTTTTGATCTTGAGGATCTAAGTTCATGATCCATATGCCTGCCAAGCCCCTCTGTCCCTTTCATTGCAGGGGGTTCTTCTTGGCAGTCTTGAATACACCAGAAATTGAAACAACAGATAAATTGTTAGATTAAGCTTGTAGTAGATATTGTTGGTAACGGTGGTTCAGTGAATGGGAACAAGGATCTTTTCTTTCTCTTTCCTCCCCCACTTTCTTCTGTCAGATCTTTCTGCGTTTCATGAGGGAAAGCTCTCTTTGGGATGGATTTTAAAGGTAGTAGCTAAAAGCAATGCAATCTCTTTGGGGCTGAAAGACTTTTCCCTCTTCCTTTAAAAATCTCCTCCCAGCCGAAATCCTCTCTACTAAAATGGACCCAGCTTGGGAGAAAGCAAGCCCTGTTCTGTGGGGGAAGGAGAGAAGTTCCCTGCTCTGCCTCCTTTTTCTGTGGTAGCAGCAGGAGGAGGAGGAGGAAGAGACGACAGAAAGGGGTTAAAGAAACTTGGCTAAACAGATGAATGGCATGGAGGGGAGGGAGGGAGGATCACGGCTGCGGGCTAGGCTTTCAAAGTGTGCCTCACAGACATTGCAGCAGAGCCCAGAACTCGAGAGGCAGGCAAACCGGCAGAGAGACAGGGAGAAGGCGAGGACGGCCCCGGAGCGTTGTGTGTTTTCATGTTGGGAAGGGGAAGCTCCACAACTTGCTTCCCAGCCACAGAGAGGAGCCCCCGCCTTCTCCCCTCGGCAGGCGGCGGGCTGGACCGCTGCACTAGAACTAATCGCTGGAGTTCTCTCGCTCGCCCGCCTGCTCGCGCTCTCTCTCTGCCGCCGCGCGGGCAGCTCTGGAGGCGCGCGCGGGCGTGTGTGTGTGTGCGCGCGCGCCAGTGCGCGCGCTAGAGAGGTGGGCAGGGGGAAGCCGGAGCCTCCCTGAAGTGAGACAGACAGACAGACACCCCAGCAAGACAAGAGCGCTTGCCTGTGCCTTGGAGCCGCCGTCGAGCCGCCGCCAGGGGAAGGGGGAATCCTCCATGGCTCATTCTAGGGTGAGTCTTTGCTGTGGGAAGGGGGAAATGGCCGGGGATGGGCGCCTTTTTGTCCAGCCCGGCAACTGCCCCACCGAAGAGGAGACGGAGGCGGTTGGGAACAATACCGGGGTTAGCGGGCTGGGGAGGGGATGTTCGGCTGGGGACTGAGGGATTATTTCCGGTGACATTCAGCTCCCCTCTCCTTTCCTCCCCTCCCCCCAGTTTCTCGAAAATATCCAAAAGTTTGGCCGCCCATTGGACGGTTGGGGGGAGCTGGGGCGAAGTGTGGCGCTTTTCGCCCTTATTTCCTTCCCCCGTTCTTGATTTGCCTGCTGGAAAGCGCGGTCCCCGTTTCTGAGAGAGACTCTCCTCCTCCCTGAATTATTGAAGGAGCAGCGAAGTCTGTGCGCAGTAGCTGCAGTTTCAGCTGCTCTGCGGGATTTGGGGAGGCAGGCAGGCAGGCAGGGGAAATCCTGGGGTTTAGAAAAATCAAACGCCCCCTTCTCTCGTTTTCAAGCCACTGCCGCCTCTTGCTGCCTTCCCAACAGCAGCAGTCAAGGCCACGCTGCCTTTCTCCTCGCCTCTTATTATTTTTCACTGCCCTTCACCCCCGAACAGTTGGTAGATTAAGTGGTGGTGGGTGTTGTTGTTTTTTTGGTCACCCTCTTTTGTGTGACATCCAGCTCCCACTCCATCCCCAAATAAGATGACTTCTAAATTGAATTCCATAATGTGAAGACTCTGGAGATGTTTCTTCTTTCCTTTTAGACCGAAGGTCTGTATCTCAAACCCTGCGCTACAGATTTTGTTCCCCTTCCAAATTAGTTTCTTCTCCCTTCAGAATTACGCTATTTGAAGTTTTCCTTCAAATGCATATTGGGTATTTAGTATGAACAAACTGAAACCTACAAAAATGTACTTTTGGAGGTGTGTAGCACTCCTAGATCAAGACAAAAATAATAATCAGATATTCATGATATGAATTTTGCTTTGAGTCTGGGTGTGGCATTGTGGGCCTTTGATTTCTAATTTAAAGAACCCTGATAGGATGAGATTGGCATTAGTCTTTGACACATGTTGATGTTTTAAGAGCTCTAGGGCTTCTCCCTTCAGAAATTATTTTGTTTGCAACTGAGGAGGCAGAATGCAGGAGACTTCTGCAGATTACTCTTTTCACTTGGTGTTTGTAAACTAGATTTTCAAAACGAAGTTTTATTTGAATGTTTGGTTTAAGAATATGGTAATAATACTTGGATTCTCTGTTCAGTTTGTACCAGGCAGGTTGGTTATAATTTGACTGAGTCGCAGCTGCATAAATTATCATAGTTAATCAACACCACAGTTTATATACATATAATATATATGCTCAACAGTTTCACGCACTGAAATTAAGAGATAAAAATAGTCACTTCTGTAAGTGGGTGAGGACTCCTTTAGCTTGAAGTATAAAGCCTTATTTATGTAACGTTTCAGAATGTATCACTGTTTAAACATTGGACTATACACATCCGTAAGCCTTATGACGGACCAAAGTTTTCTGAGGTTAAGAGTGATTTTAGGTTAATCGTTGGATGTAATTGCATTTGATGAGAAGATGTTGGTATATGAAGATTAAAAAAAATATTAAAAGCTACAAAATGCAAAAGTTTGGTAGTTGTCAGCTCATGCTGTAAATTCATCTAAATTCAGAATTATTATAGAATTTCTGTTTCCACTGTGATTGAGATGCATTCATACTTTTGGTGGAAAAAGACTTCTTGTTAGCTTCTCAGCATTCCCTTCTTATGCAGATTAAGCAATAGATTGATCTGGACCTTTAAAAGATCTAACAAGTTGCTTTTAGTATTGTGTACACATTTTTGTAAGGCATAATCATCTCGGTAGAGCACCCATGCACTTTTAATGAGTGGGGTGGGGGTTTCAGATGGGCCGAGCCGGGTGTGCCCCCCTGCCCACACACCACCCTCACTGAACATACCGGTTTTCCCCCAATACTCGGTGCGTGGGCATGAGTAGGAGGTGCATGGGTCATGGGAGCACGCGCCCACTATACTTTCTTCAGACGGGCATGTGGGTGGGCACGTCCCATGTAACTGAATACAGCTGCCCCGAGCAGTATTCAGGAGGGGCGGGGTATAAATTTAGTAAATAAATAAATAAAAATATCCTATGAGTATGCTCTATATATGTAGTGTTGTCAAACACACTAATGAGGAAGAAAAGAAAATTCAGAGAGAGAAAGTTGAGTGCCTTATTTTCTTTAATCCCTTTGTGTACTACTAATTTTAGGGAGATGGTGTAATAAATAAGAGACAAAAAATTGATTTGACTGAGTCTGGAGAAAGGTTTGAGTGGTATAGTAAACCGTATAGATAAAAAAGTAAAGGTGATTTGATGTTTTCATATTTGAATGATTTATCTAAATGTTGAATATACCTCCATCCATATCTAAAAGCCAGCTTCTTAAAACAGTTCTCTAAGCACATAAAGAAGGAAATTGTTAAACACCACCACCACCAAAACACTGGTTTATAAAAGGTCAAGGCAGAATTCAGACCTGTGTAAACTGAAATGCTGATTGTAGTTGGTGGTAGTTCTTTACTTAATCTGAGATCTCTTAAAAGTATGACACAGGCCTGCTTGCTTAAGGCTTTGCGTTCTTTGGAGAGAAAATTGTTTCTTTTAATATAAGCATTGCATTCTGGCAAAAATAGGCCTTTAGGAATCTTAAATTATGGGAAGCACGCTAAAGCATCATTCTTTCTACTAATATTTGGAGCACAGAAGACAAGGATCTAAATTTGAATTAATTCATCTCTGATATTTATTTATTTGAGTTTATATCCCATACTATTCTTAAAGTTTAAGGCCAACATATAAAATGTGTGGCTGTAAGAAGTTTTTCCTCATTAATGGCAAAAGGAGGACACATGGCAGTTAAGTTTAAGAACCTGTGTTCTTAATGGATGTAAGACAAATTCTGCAAGTTCTTAGTATTCTTCCAGATTATGTTGTTTTTGAAGTGCACTTTGATAGCTGTATTTGGAAATATTGGAATGGGACATTATAAGCAAGGCTGTAAAAATCTATTTACCTGCTTCCCTTTGTGAGTAACTTTTTGTGAGTGGAGACCTGCCCCCGTCTCTCCCCCCCCCCCGCAAGTACTAGCCTAGCGAGTATTCTTTTATGCCTGATGAATTATTTGCGTATTTTTATAGCCTTAATCACAAGATGGGCATGAAATAATGGGCTTTTAAAAAGAGTCTTTTCCGGAATTAGCATTTTGGGGGAAGATCTGTCCGAAAAAGTCAACCTTAGGAATGTAAATATGAAAAGGAGTATTATATATTTTTCTTTTTTGTTTGTGTTAAAGCCTCCTAAAATGACAACAGAACTAGGGAACTTGGATTCTACGAAATTTCAACTGGTGTTACCCTGTGGTGTTCTGTTGTCAGTTCCTTGGGTTCCAGATGCCTAGGTTTTGCATCTACAGTTGAGGAAGTAGATAAGTCCTGTTCTGGCCATAATAAAAATAAAGCCAGAAATGACACCTGACTTGAAAGAGCACCTGTTTTCTGTCTGAGACCATCTTGGATTGTTTTTCCTGAAGAAAAAAAGTTTTGCTTTGTATAAGGAAGAGTAGAGCAGGCTGCTTATTGTTTGACATACTTAACTTGAGGAGATACAGTGTAAGAAAGAAATCATAGAAGATCATTTGCTTATAGAATGCATCCATAAGCTTGTTTTGAAATGATTACATGAGAGGAATACAGGAAAATTTGGCTAGTTCTGCAAAACATCTTACTGAATTTCTGAGTTCTAAAATTGTGCAAGGACCAGTGTCTGTCTCATCTTGGAAATAGCAATAGCTACATTTCCTGAAATCTGATTGATTTTAAAACTTTGTGTGTGTATTTTGTTCATATCTGGTGACTTGTTAAAATTTCAATTTTAGAGACAAAAGAGGAAATTGGATTGAAATTTATTTTCCACTGCACCTATTGTCCCTAAATGTAGTGGGTGCTGGTTGTTGCCGTGATATTAACTTTCATTAATCCTCTTGTTGTAAATGGCAGTCCTGTTCAGGTTGTTGTTAATGCCAGCATAACATTTTGAATTAGAACATGTAATTTCAAACAAGGCAAATAGTATTCCAAATGAGAAATGTCAAAATATGTACATGGTAGAATCCAGATATGAGGCTTTCTTCTGGAAGTAATTTTTACCTAAACTTGTTTTAAAATCTATTTGAACAAATGCCGCAGTACCTTTTGTCTTCCCAGCAGTATCGAAGTTAGAAGCTCCTTTAAACTTCTATAAATGTGAAACCTCTCTATGCTTTTTAAACACTAAAAAGATAATGCTTAAATTATCATTTCATGCTGGTTTGGAGGAAATCTGATGCACATGTTGGACTATGGTTGGTATGCAGCTCCACCCAGGAACTGTGTTGTTTAATAAAATGGTAGCTTCTAAAAACTGCCAGATGCTAAACACTAGTAATACACTTTGGATGTGTGAAGGAGGATACAGAAGAATATGCTGATTGATTTTATTAAAAATATACCTTATTCAACCTCAAGATAATTTCAACAAATACTTAGTTTTTTCCCCTTCTCATGTCAGCCTGCAGGTCATCGTAGTCCTTATCTGGAATATGTACATGGTGTAACTATGACTACATTAATACAATATATTTATAAAAATCCATATTCTTTCAACTGTTCCACTTTTAACTTTACTAAGTAAAAAAGATGTTTACATCATGATTTTAATACTTTCCTTGCCTACCACTGTCTTTCATCATCTAAGGTCTGGGAGATCTGAAATCATCATCATGATTTTTTTTTTTTTTTTTTATGTTTTTAAAAAATCATTAACAATGCAAAACAAAATAGATGTTCATCCAAATCAGGTGGGTTTTTTTGTTTTTTTAAAATCAAGTATATTTGACTAACTCCTTATCATATATGCTTTTTTTTGTTAAATGTTCCAAATGGCAATCAAATTTTTGATCCTCATGGAAAACTCTCTTTTTGTATCCATTATTTATTATCCATTACTATTCTGTCTGAACTTTTTCTCCAAGCTGGTAGTAGTAATGGAATTTTAATTAACTCCGAACGAACTCTTGCAAATACTGCTACTACTAGCTGGAATGCTCATGCTGTATGCTATAAAACTCCATGAGGTGGATGGCAGAAATTTCCTAGCAATTCCCTTTGGAATAGTCTTCCCTTGGAGATTTGTTGGAGGTAGTCAATGGTGCATCTCAGGGCATAATATGTGACTTACTCAGTTTTGGTATGATTTCATTTTTGGGGGGGCTCATTTAAAAGTTTGACACTTCGGCCAAATTTGTCACAGTTAGACACCTGCATCCCCACAAAGTAATGTTGCCAGTGAGGTTATGTAGTAGCAGTTTTAAAATTATCTTCATTGTCCATGTGCTGTTTTCTAAATAAAGAATTTAGTTCTGTTGCCAAGCATTACTGTTTAAATAACTTTATAGCAGAAGGGAGGAACCTCTGGCCCATAGGTCACTTATGGCTCCCTTCCATTCATCCTGCAGCAGTTCCTCCCCCCCCCCCCCCCCCCCCCACTATGTTGCCTTCAGTGTGCCCTGCTTTCCTTTTTTGCCTAGCCTGCAGAACTAGGGGGGCTGCTGCGAAGGCAAGCTAGAGGAAGCCACTGCAGAGTGGTCAGGATGTGGAAATGCCGCGTACTTCTCCTTTCTATGATCTCAGCTGGTACCCTGCACAGTGTTTGCAGCATGGCCACATGCACACCCCCACTGAATGCTCTGGGCTTTGTCCCCACACAAAGTGCTCCCAGTGGGGTCCCACCCTCCTCCCTCCTGCTGCCAACTGCAGAATTTGCCAGCTTGTGGAGCTTTTCAAAAATTTGCACATGGCCCAGGTTGGTGAGCAGGTTCCTCATCCTTTCTATAATGTCTTCGGCTTGGTCCACAGAACCACCTTTAGCATGCATTTAAAGAATTGTAATGATTGGAGGATGGGAAGAACTGCACACAAAGGTGCTTGAGTTGCCTAGCCTAATCTTTATGGCAGATACTTAAATAGATAATAATTAACAGTAATGCACTTCACCAAAAATATAGTACTTGTTGCAGCGAAGTGATATCCTGTAGCCAGGTGTCTTTCTTGTTGCTGCATTTTAATAAGTTAAGTTTAAAAAAAACATGACCCCGGTAGTGCTAAATATGGAACACCAGTATTAAACAATCACTATTATGGAGCAGTGAAATCTTGTGGCAAGGAATATTGTGTGTCTGAACCAAAAGATCATTGATTTACATAGACACTATCATTTTGATCTTTAACTACTACCCATAAGCTTGGTCAGGAATTATTCTTAAAAGTCTTGTTGGATTTTGCAGTTATATACTTATTTTCCTGACCAGACTGTTTTTAATTGTTAACATATGTAACAAGGTTTACTGTTGTAATAGCCTAAAATGAACATACAAATACAGAAACTGTACTCTGTCTCTGTTTGCAGATCAAGCATGGAATCGTTCAGGAAAGCTAATGTATTGTTAGACTCCTGAAGGCAAGACCTTTCAACGGGACCACTCCCAAGGTAAATTCATTCATTTGGCATATCTATTTAAACAGCATTAACTTCTTTTTGGAAAAGTGTGACAAGACTTTTTTCCATAGTCTGGTGGTAATAAAAATGTACGTGTTTAGTGTTACGTTAATCAGAGTTAAAAAGCTCCACCAAAGCAAGTTGGAAAGGTTTTTGTAGAACATATATGAGAGAGGCAGAAATTGACTTTTTGGAATAGTATTGATTTTTTTCAGATAGAAAGGGTTGATAGTGTTAAAAATCTGTTGCGCTCATTGTAAGGAGGGAGTCAAATGATCTAAGGTGGGGGGGAATCAAGCTAGCATTAAAAATGGCCTTGTATTCCTGTGAAATGAGAGACAAAGTGGTTTGAATATCTCTGGATGTGAAATGAGAAAAGACAGCATATATTATGACGCTTTAGAATAGTTAATGGGTATTTAGCATTGGTGTATATTGTTGCTTTTTTATTTAGACCCTGATTCTGCAAACACTTGTGCACATCAAGTTTACTACCATGAATAGTCCCACATTATTATTATTTTATTTTATCATTTATATAGCGCCAGCAGTGTACCTGGCACGGTACAATCAATAGTTACAGGCTCTTTGCACGGACGCCACCCCTTGCCCGCGGGTGGGGGGGCATGTGTGTGATCGGCGTGTGTGTGTGCGCGCTCCCGCGTTCCACTCATCGGCTATGCACGAAGCAACGGGGGCCAATGGCGGATGCTGTGTGCGTGCAAATGGGTGGAGGTGGGTGGGCATCTGTGTGACAGGCCGCCCACACACCGCCAACCTGCTGTGGCCTCCACCCATCCTCCCTGCACCGCCAGCCCGTGTGGAAAGGGCCATAGACATGTCTGTCCCACAATGGGCTTACAATTTGAGAGACAAGGGAGAGGAGTACATCAGGAGAGACAAGGTTACAGTCATTTCACTTAATGAAATAGCATTGCTCGTAGGAGAACAGAGCTTGCAGAACCAGGCCCTTTAATGGCATAAAGGAAAACATGGCTTTATGGTCATTTTTATTTTTATGTTTCTGTGCCTTCACTTATTAATACAGGTATTTTCAGATTTTTAAAGATAAAGCAGAGCCACTTTTATGGTGAGAATTGATTTGAACTCCAGTAAGCAGGCTATCTTGCTTGTAGTCTGCATTGAACCAGTGGGATATGTACCAGAGTCTCAGAACCATTGTCCTTATTCATTGTTGGGCCCTTTTCACACGAGATGCCCTCCCCATCGCCCTCCCGCCCATATGTGCGACTGGTTGGGCAGGGAGGGGGCATCCATGTGACAGACAGTGGGGGTAGGTGGGGGTGAGTGCATACTCCCACGCTCCTCCCATCTCCACTGATCCCTCATGTATGGAGGCATTGGACAAAACAGTGATGCCTCCGTGAGTGCAGATGGGTGTGCATCCGTGCAACGGGCTGCACACACACTGCACACCTGCCGTGGTGCACACCCATCCCCCCCTCCCCGCGGCTCCTCCTGGTCCGTTTGAAAAGGGCCATAGGATGAGTGAAGCAAGCCTTTACGCTCAATACCACCTCTATGCTGATGACACTCAACTCTATCTCTCTACTCCCTCTCTCTCTCCCTCTGTTCAAGCTCGTCTCATCAACTGTCTATCTGACATCTCTACCTGGATGTCTCAACGTCAACTCAAACTCAACATGGCTAAAACTGAACTCCTTGTCTTCCCCCCTCATCCTTCCTCTCCTTCCTCACTGTCAATAACTATTGATGGAGTCACCATCCTGCCTGTCCCCCAAGCCCGTAGCCTAGGCTTCATCTTTGACTCACCCCTTTCTTTTAAACCCTACATTGACTCTGTTGCTAAATCGTGTCGCTTCTCCCTTCATAACATTGCTAAGATTCACCCTTTTCTCTCTGTCTCGTCTGCCAAAACTCTTGTTCATGCTCTGGTCATCTCTCGCCTCGATTACTGTAACCTCCTCCTTTCTGGCCTTCCCCGGTCTCACCTTCATCCCCTCATCTCTGTCCAAAACTCTGCTGCCAGGGTCATCTACCTCGCCAGTCGCTTCGACCATGTGCAGCCCCTCCTCTCTTCGCTTCACTGGCTTCCCCTTCCTGAATGAATCCTGCACAAACTCCTAGTCTTCACCTATAAAGCTCTTCACAACCTTGCTCCCCCCTACCTCTCTGCACTTATCGCCCTCCATACTCCAGCCCGTGCACTTCGCTCCTCCTCTGTCCCTTCTCTCACCCTTCCACGCCTTTCCTGCTCCTCTAAGCGCCTTCGGCCCTTCTCACTTGCTGCCCCCCATGCCTGGAACTCCCTCCCTGTCCACATCCGCCTTGCCCCCTCCTTTCATACCTTCAAATCTCTCCTTAAAAGTCGCCGCTTTTGCTCTGCTCTGTCTGACTCTTTATCCTGCTGAGCCACTATTTCCTATACCTATGGTCTGTTTACCCTTATCCTTGCAACATGGACCTGCCTACTGTCATTCTCATCGTAACCAAGCCAAGTACGTGCACTTGAGACCTCGCATCTTCATGAATGTTAAACCCCTTGTCTCTCCCTCTGTTCCCCTTCCTATGTCACTACCCCAGCTCCTGTCTCTCAGATTGTAAGCCCTAGGGGCAGGGACTGTGTCTATTTTATTACTTTGTAAAGTGCCAGGTACACTGCTGGCGCTATATAAATGTTTGTTAATAATAATAACAACAATAATAATAATAACTTTGTGGTGTGGAATTGCCTGTCTGTAGTACAATAACTTTTTAAACACCTATCCAATGAATCTTGAACTTTCAAAAATAATAATTTAAAATATGCTTGGTAGACCTGAAACAAATTCTTCATGTGAATGTTGAACGTGATGAATTTGTCTTTTAGTTTTATTTCTGACAAAGAGGAAATGAAGTTCTGCTCAATTCCCGATTTTAATTCGATTACTTTGTTTTGGCCATTTTGGTTATTTCGATCCTTCACCACTATCTAGCTGAAATGAACTGCCCTGAACTGTTGCACCCTAAACAGTTTTAAAAATTCATAAACCTGCTGTTGTACTAAAAATAGTGCAATAACACTGTTGTGCAACTGTGCCACAGTATTGAACAAATGACTGAAATGAAAGAAGTTAATATTGCATGCCTAAATGAGGGTGGTTCAGATACTTAGTAGTGCATCTGAAAATGTGAAAACTCTCCATGAATGAGGCATTCTTATGAACAAATGTCCTAGGCATAAATGTGTAAAACTATTGATTTATTTTTGTTTGTTTGCTTGTAAAAAATCAGGAAATAAGAACAAGTTCTGCAGGGTAATCAGTGTTTTGAAGTGTAGTGCAGACAACAGACAAAGTGCTTAGGAGAAAGGCTGTATGAAAGTTTCCTTATATGAAGATAAACTGGGTATGTTTCTGATTTGCGACATTCTAGATAGTTAAATAGTTTAATGAAGTAGAGGTTAAAATGTATACCTTTAGTTCTTGAAAGCAGTTTGAATGCTTATGTAGACTATAGCTGTCTTGTTCTTTTAAGTTATGACCCCTGGATCTAGATGTACAAGAATAAGTGGGCACTGTGCATCTGCTTTCTTCTCATCCCTCCCTACTGAGTATGGGGGTAAAAACAAGTGCCGATGACACTAAATCCCCACAAAATGCTAGCCTTCACAGTTATGCTGGCATTTTGAGGGGAGGGCAGAAAAAGGAGTTTAGAGCCAGGAGATTCAGTGGGAATAGTAAGTGGCTAGCTGTGGAAAGGGGGATGGTACTTGATTGGTAGTTGGGGTGGAAATCTGGCTTCCTGAGTGTTTTAGGGAAGCGCCTCCCCGCCCATCACCGCATTGGTGCTCTATGTGGCCATACAACATGCATGATGAATGGGTAATGGGTGGGGAGGTACTGGTCTAAAAACACCCGTTGTTTTTGTGTGGCTGGCAGACGGAACTGACTAAACCTGATGTTTCACAATGTGTGTGTGTGTAGCTTGCTCTAGGATGGAAGATCCCAAACGGTGGGTTAGGACCCCAAGTGGATCCTAATCTACTTGATTCTTGCTTGATATACTTTGCAAGTATCTGCTGTCTTTCATGGGATTATATTTAAGTCTCTAAATAGGGTCTCACAGGCAAAAGGGATGGGAACCACTGCTGTAAGAACCAGTTTGAGCTGTGAATGAGTATTCGACTGTTAGGAGGGTAGTTTATGTAAGCAACATGTAAACCAAGCAGATTCTCTAAACAATCTAAATGCTTTGCTTTGGTGGCTTAAAGTAACAGTTTCAGAACAATCTAGGATCCTAGATTGACATCCTCAATCTAGGAAAACATATCAATGTGTTGCTTAGCATTGCCCACGCAGAAAAGTTTAGAGTATTCGTATTTTGATGGTATCAAAGCCAACTAGTTATCAAACATAATTAAACATTGTCCATTTTGGGACATGAGCTTTTGTGATCAGCTATAAATCAAAATAAATAAATGCATTTTTAAACTTGTGAATATGGTCAGATGGTGGTCCTGTTCCTTGTGCAGCATTCTACCACAGTTTTATTTTTTATAGATAGAAGTATTTTGAAGTTTATCAGGTCATAAAAATTAGTTAGAAGTGATTGAAGTTCTTGTGCAAACATCCACATTTACCTATATATTTAGTACAGATAAGTGCAAAGAAAGACTTTGTAGAGGAGCCCTAACAAAACTGCAAGCAAACACCTTGCCTCAGGACTGTAAACTTGTCAAAAACATAGCTGAGTTTTATACTTTAGTGAGTATCTTTTTCTATACAGCTGACATTCCAACATGTTAAATAGCTTCTTATCAGTCTGTCCAGCCCAATAAAAATCTGGATAGGTGACTTATGTTCTTAACCACTTGTACATGTTTACAAATGTTTTACATTCAAGTTGGTGTTAATACTTGTGTGCAAGTCTGCTGTATGTGGCATTGCAAACTGTTGCACTGCATTCCTTCTACAGCTTGCATTAGAAACTGAATTTGTTGAAGTCACAGTTCTAGACCACTTAGGTCATTTCAAAAACATTTTTGCTTTGCGAAGTAGTTGTTTGTTCCATATAATGGTATGTGACCTTAAACCTTTAGGGTTAAGAGTTAGAAAGGGAGAAAGTAATTGCATCACCCAATACATTTAAAAAAGAAGCCCTGAAGCGTTTAGCTATAATTGTAAATCTTTTTATTGAGGCTTAAGAGTCTTTAAATGTAACTTTTTTTAGCTTTTGTAACATGTATGCAAAAAGAATTGCAGAATTCTTTTATGCCAAAGACAGCTAGGAAAGTGAAAGAAACAGAAAATAACTTTTCTTGTGTTAATGATCTCTTACAACCATAGTACTAATTCTATACTAAAAACCCCCTTCTGTTTAAGAGAGAAGTTAAGACCCTTACAAATTGAGTCATGCTTTTAAAAGCATGGAAATTGAAAGTTAAGGCTCATGCCTTAACTTCATGCCATGTAAAGACATGGTACGATTTCACATATTATGCTAGCTTAAAACTTAGGCTCCGCACACCCACACTTGCCTGGGTCTTTCACCCCCAATCCTCTTCCTCTGCAGGTCTTAAGCCACAGTCCCATCCCCACCTCTCTGCCTGACTTAGTCAACCTCCCCCCCCCCCCCCCCNTGGGACTGTGATTGGCTGCCGTCTTTGCTGCTTCCTGCTAACCTCTAATTGCCTCTGCTGACCAGCTGTGAGCAATGTACATGCCTTCAAGATTGCATTCTGTCTATAGGATAAAATGGGGATCTCAAAACCTTATGAAATAAATATACCATGGATTTTCAAACTGTAAATGAAAAGCCAAAGTGCAGTGCACAAATGAATTTTCTAAAACCTTTACACTGTGACCCAAGCTTCTAGTAACTTTAAAAGGAGCTTTCTCAGCCATTTAAAATTCTTCAGAGGTCACCTGTGAGATGTTTACACTTGCATTGGCTAACATGGGAAATTCAAAACCTATAACTTTAAAACTACCAGACAGATTTTGAAAAAACACAAACAAACAAGCAGTCACTGGAAGGCACCCTTGAATTTTCTAACAGCACTAGACTTCACAAAATGTTTCTTAAAATACTCTTTGAAGTGGATACAAAAAGATCTGAAACACCTGGAGAACAACTTTCTCTGGTTTTCAAACTACTTTACCCCTCATCCAACCGATCCACTCTGCTGTATTTCAGACAAATAGGATAAATGCTGACAATTTTATAAGCAGTAGAATGGTCATACATTAAAGTGAAGGATGCAAGTTGGCCTTAGCTACAGAGCTGAAGTAATCATAGCTACTTAGATAATTTCTGTGCACTCATATGAAGATGCTCGCCTTAATACCTAGAAGTTACAAAATAAAGTGAGAAATATATAATGGCAAATACAAGCAGGGAGACATACTAATTTATGACCCAAAATCTAAATGGCTAAACTAGTGATGGGAAAGAAACTGAGTTAAACAAAGCTCTCCTGACAATTCCTGACTTCATGTTTTAATTTGTAAGCCTCCCCCCCCCCCCTCCAAAAAAATAAAATACAAAAAATGAGTATGTCCAGGAAATAGTTCTTGATTATCTGAAAAGATTTATTGCAAATACAGGAGGAGTTGGTCTCTGAGGTGTAGTATGTTTACAAAGTCTTATAGCCAGGAAGAGCTTCCTGACTCTTCCTCTACTGGTGATGGTCCCATTATTGAAACGTGGGTCGTAATGTGGAACAAGAGAAGAAAGATGCAAGCTCAAGGTGTCCATACATGCAAGGCATAGGTGTTCTTTACAGCCCCCTCCCCCACCCAGCTGACCTATTCCCTTGGCCCACACTGCCCTCTGGCCTCCTCCCTACTGGTCGCTCTGGCACATAGCACTAAGGCCCCTGGTCACCGGGTATGGTGACATCATGCTCACTGTGACGTGACTTGGCAGGGATCAGTAATAGCTCTGGAACCAGTACACCCTCGTATCTCGGGAATCCTTCAACCCACAGACATGGGGGTGAGCATATTGGGCATGTCTCCATGAGACCTTTAAAATGAGGTATCACATGTCTGACTGGCTGGTGTACCAAAGATGATACAGGGTCACAGATAGATGCGACCTCCACATAACACATTCCCTACAATCACACTTCACATAAAAAAATGCCTAAAAAGTAAAAAAAAATCCCTTGTTTACAAGATTCTTTAGGGCCATATTTTACACGGAGTGGGTAGTATCTTGCTACTAGTATCTTTCATTGACGGTAAAGGAGATTTTGGAATCCAGGCCCTTGGTGAGGAAAACCTTGTGTAGTTGTGGATCTCAAAAAAAGTGATTAAGTTAACAGGTTTTATAGATTAACATAGGGTGATTTCAGATGTTACGTTTTTGGCATTCACCACAGTCAACCTCAGTCAAACGCCGGTGGTGGTGAAAGAGCCGTGCACGTCTGCTTGCTTGCATCCAGATGTTCACCACAGTCAAACACGGGCCTGGGTGAACCTAACCACGCTTCGTGAGGTCGGGACGGGAGGAGGTCCAGAAGTGTAGTGAACGTTCACCACGGCCGGCGTGAAGGAAACGTAACGTCTGAAGGGAAAACCCCGGCCGTGGTGGAAGGAAATGACCACGGGCAGTGGTGACGGGCAGCGCCTGCCAGGCAGCCAACAACAAGCGGCACACGGAGGGAGATTTAAAGGGCAGGCAGCAGTAGAGGAACATGGCGGAGCAGTCGATGGAGGGGAGGGTGGAGGAAACAGAGCAGAGGATGGAGCGAGAGGGTGAGGAGGAGGTGCAGCAGCAGCAGGGATTAGACTGGGAGATAAGGCTGTTTGTTTACAAACCGCTCCTCCCCGTGTGCCGATCAGAAGGTTGTTACCCTGTAAAGAAGGTTCTTCGAGATGGCTCCCAACATTCTCACGACTGGGTTGTGCATGCTCGTCCCGTTCAAATAATAACCACATGATGGTCTCGAGCTCCTCTAGTATAAAAAGTGCTCTCCCCCTCAGAATGACAGTTCCTTCCACCCCTTTCTAGAAACAGATGGAAAAAATTCTAAGCGAGGCTGAAAGGGTGGGTATATGTGAGAATGTTCGGAGCCATCTCAAAGAACCTTATTTACAAGGTAGCAACCTTCTGTTCTTCTTCGAGTGGCTCCTCACATGCTTGTGTGATCAGGTATTGTTAATAGCATGCAGCTATTTTGATGTGGCGCAGAAGTTTTGTATGTTTGAAATATGTGAACGGGAACATGGCCGGGCACGGCTTCTGCCGGGGCTGTGGCAGTGGCCCCACTATGTGCACCTGTCGTTGTTGCTGCCCCCAGCCCTGATGGGAGCCCCTGCAGCTGGGTGTCAGGAGCTCCGGGCCCATCTGACAGCCTGCTGCCTCCTCAGCACCTTCCTTCCGCCTGTGGCCTGGGTACTTGCGCCAACGCCTGCTGTCTCTTTGGGACGGCTGGACCCCCTGTGGCCCGGCTTCGCCCGCCTGCCTGTCGCCCTCTCACCTGGGACCTGCTGCCCTATCCCCCATGCCTTGCCCCGCGCGCTCCTGCGCTGTCTGTCACTGCGCCGGGCCGGTGCTTCTTGTGTCCTCAATAAACACTTTGTTCTTTATTATTATTATTATTATTATAAACATTTATATAGCGCCAGTAGTGTGACCTGGTGCTGTACAGAACATAGAATTAGACGTGGTCCCTGCCTGTGGCTTACAATCTAAAAGACAAAAAGGGGGGGTGGGGAGACAGGGAGAGGGTACAGTGGGAGAGACAGGGGAGAAGACAAACAAACATTCAAGCAGATGCGAAGTCTCAGGTGCGTATGCTTGGCTTGGTTTACAGAGAGGTTGGTGGCAGCAGTCAGCAGAGGAGGGCCGACAGTAAGAGTAAGGGGAAAGACTAACAGGCATTGGGAAAGGCAGCAAGGAAAAGGTGGGTTTTGAGGAGGGATTTGAAGGAGCGGAGGGAGGAGGCAAGGCGGATGTGGGCAGGGAGGGAGTTCCAGGCATGAGGGGCAGCGAGGGAGAAGGGT
>QEPC01008436.1:4363939-4385926 GCA_003113815.1 Sphenodon punctatus | reverse complement strand
CCCCCCCCCCCCCCCAAAGCTCCCGTGCACCTGACTGGCCGGGGAGTTCCCTGTTCCCGCTGGTGTGTGCCTCCCTCTGCCCACATGTTCCACTCCCCTTTGTTGTGTGGGTGTGCTGCTTCGTGGGTGTGCTTCTCATTTTGAAGTGCGCGTGCTTTCTGTGCGGCTGCTGTTTGCGAGCGATGCTGCTCCCTCCACCCACTCCCTTTGTGTTTCCCTTCCCTGGGCGGGACCCTCCGCTGTCCTTGGCTGCCTGAGGGCATACGAAGCCCTGCTTGCGTCCGCGTAACCCCGGTGCCTTGTGGGGCTCCCACCGCGGTTGTTGGCACCACGTCACGTCTGTTGAGTTCCCCCGGCCCGGGTTCACTCCGGTTGGCCCCGGGCGGTGGTGCCACCCCTGTCACGTCTGTTGGGGCCGCACAGCTCACCACGGCTGCGGTGAGGCAATTGACACCGGGGTGGGATTCACTCTGGTGAATCTCACCACGTCATATCTGAAATCACCCATAGTCTGTGTGTGTTCTTTTTGATTTGCCTTAATTTTGCTGGTTTGAGTTCTGAGAGAGTCTGAAAGTGTGCAAACATTGCATGGTTGAAAGAAACCAATGAACTCAATCTGGGGTCTTTTGTTGTAGGGGGACTATTATGACATAAAGAAACACAGTATATTCTTGCAAAGGCTAGTTTGTATTCTTAGTTAATAGTTATGAACTGTCTCCTAGAAATTAACCCTTAAGTTACTGCCATTTTCTGTTTTGCATGGGGAACGAATTTGCTAATAGGATGCCTGTAACCTACAGGGTGAGAAAAATGGCCCTTAGCTTCTACAGCTTGGCATTTTATATTTTACCACAAAGTTTTTAGTTTAACATATTTGAACTTGTACTAGATAGGGTTAATAGGCTAGAACAAAAGGTCAAAGCATAAGGCATTAGGCTTAATTAAGGGAGAGCAGGAGTGGCAGGAGTATGTGACAGTTAAATGGGTTTCCCACAGACTAATGTCCGTTACAGTGCAACCATGCCTCAACTTAAGTGGGTTATTTTGTGTAAAGGGCAACAGTGATTAACAGTTTGACATGCCAGACATTTCTAGCCAATCCCATCTGTTTTAGAGGTTAAAAAAGCACACCTTTATGAGCTGATGGATTGATTTTTGTGCCTGTCTGGTAAAGATTAGAAGTCCAAGGCCAGTGCAGTAAATGTCAGTTACAGAATATTGTACTTTCTTGGTTTGTCTTTGTTTTAACTATCAACTATGTTGTAATAGGGATAACTGTGGTTATAAAGTTGACTAAATAATAATAATAATAAAAAACAAACCACAGACTCCAGAGCAGGTGTTTTGAATTGAAGTAAGTTGGAGGTGGTAGACTTGCTTGTAGGCTTTATTTTTAAACCTGAGCTGTAATTGTTGTTTAGTAAATGCTTTATTTGGGAAGGAAATGCTTTTTCATAAACCCCAAAGTACACATTTTCCTACCCAGCCACCACTTTTTTAATATACTTGTCCAGCAGTTACTTTTTATAGCAATACTATTTCAGTCACAAAATAAGTTGGCTGCAAGGAAATTCTCTACCTTATCTATCTATCTAATCTACTTAGTCCCTCTAATATTTTTCTGGGGTAGGTGGAATTTCTTGGTGTTACATTGCCTGCTCCTGTAATAAATATTCCCCCATTGTTGCTGTTTTGTGTGCATTAGTACCTAGGAACCCCAGTCATGAACCACCAGTTGTTTGGTGATATACAAGCATGTAAAGAGTCTCTGCCTCAAGGTGCTTTCAGTCTAGTTCTTATAAGACAAGAGACAACAGACGTCCAAGGCCAGTGCAGTAAATATCAGTTACAGAATATTGTACTTCCTTGGTTTTTCTTTGTTTTAACTGTCAACTGTACAGGCAGATGAGGTGCACAATAAAAAATAAAAATACTGGTCAGCAAGATAGGCATGTTCTTGGCACACTAGCTTCCTAACTACTATATCATAGGTCTGATTTTATTTATTTATTTAAAAAAATTAATATCCCGCTCCTCCTGCCGCAGGCAGCTTGGGCCAGCTCACAACACAAATCCAACAATATAAAACTGTAACATTATAAAAACATATCATTCCTCCCCCCCTTCCTCTCTCCCTCCCCCTATTTATCCCCCTAAAATAGAATCTGACACTGTTGCCTTGTCATCAGTAAGAAATGTGTTTTTGATTATGATAATCAAGGTTTCTTCAAAGGTGGTTGAAGGTGGTTATCCTAAATTCAAGCAGAGGTCAGACTGGTAAAGTATGACCTCAGTCTGAACAACATGCGATAGCTTCAAACCAATAGAAAGTTTCCTTTTATAAAGATAAGCTTTGTACATTAACTTATTGGCTATGAATATGCTACATAGTAATAAACTGGTTATTTGAAAGAAAAAGGTGTAAATATTTGCTCTTCAACCAAACACCTAAAAAATAACACGTCTGATTCCCCTTTAATTCAAATTTGAGACTTGTGGCTACACAAAACTAGCAGCCATGTAGTGTAAGTAGTGATTAACTTCTACCTCTTAACAGTCCTGCATTATCTGTTAAGAATTGGTCTGTTTCTCAAAGTTTCTTAAGTTTTTTAATTTTTCACAAACAAATATAAAACTTAAATAGATTTAGTAGTAACCCATTTTAGTTTCCTTACTGTTGAGAGTCTTTTCTTTGGATGTTAAGCATAGGTATATTTTCACTGTCTTAGCAGGAACAAAGCAAAGTCTTTATCTTGGAGTTTATTTTGTAACAAGGAACTGAAATTTGTATATGCAGCATCATGTTCTCTATGGAATAATATCGACTGAAATGTTTTGGATCCAATGTATATTTGTACAAAGGAACTTCTTGCCCTTTTCTGTGGGGGCAGAAGGTGAACAAGTATGAATTTTACTGCAAGCAAAGAGTATTATAAATCATTTTAAAAATGCAGAAGCTTGTTGACTTGAGAGTTGTAAAAGTGCTTGGCAAGTAAACGAAGAATACAATGGAGGTTTAATTTAATACTAAAAACCTGTTGTCAGTTTGTGTGAATTGATGTGTGATTGTTTAAAGTAAAAAGTACCTTTGTAACATTAGACGTTTGTTTCAAGAAACAAATTATAATCCTGTCAGTGGTGCTTACAATTGTTTATGACTTTTTGATACATTTAGATAATTGCACTGCTATTCCTCACATCTAAACATTGTCTGGAATCCTTAGAAAGGGAGGATTTGCATCTGTGGTCTGCTGGCTGTTTGTTCTACAAAAATAGCTTCCAAATCATGAAAATGTTTGAATGCAAAAGAGTTTCTCAGCATACCATTTGAACAATTATGGCATGACACACATTAAAAACACACAAACTTCTTGTGGGAGCTCTTCTTTTCACCAAGGGGTCTTGGGCTGCTTCTCTTTGGCAAGGATCCCATTGTTCTGAACATATGCAGCAGCTCATAATGCAGTTAATTGGGTAGTTCACAGTAGATCCTTCTGGCATCTTGTCATTTAGCTCTCAGAGTTACTTAGACTGTAATTCTAGGCTTCCAGAGACAATTTCCATTTAAATGTAGCCAAGTGCCAAATTCTGCAAAAACTGCCACAATCACAGCAGTGTGGAGTTCGCAAGGCCTTGCTGTTAGGAGACTGTCATCTGTTACTTATAGCAGCCACCAGGGGGAGGAAGTATGGCCAAGTACAGGACACTAGTCTTGGACTTAAGGAATTCTGATTAGTTCACTTCTCTGCCACAGACTTCCTGTTGATATTGGACAGGTCGCTAAGGGTGGTTCTGCATATTATGTTTTCCATGCATCTGTGTGCCCAAACACATGTTTTTGTGGGTACTTGCAAACACAGGTCTTGCTATGTGCCTGATGCATGTCAGCCATCCATCTGGAAAACCAAGCAATTGTCCCATGCTTTCTGTCCTGCAAAGCTGGTGTACTGTGTGAGCACTTGCACTTTAACACACTTAGTTATCACAGTGACCAATAAAATACAGAAAAATGAGAGGGATAGTACCAGCCCCTTCCTTACTTGCTCATGAACTTTATGGTCCTGGAAGTCTTTGACCCATGCAAAAATAAGACACCATTTTATGGAACTTCATTTTCCCATATGGCAAGCAACTGAGTAGCTGCCATGGGGGCATCTGGCCGAGGACCCCGTTAACTATTTTTTTCCTGTCTGTGATATAAAAACTAAGGGTGTAATTTTCCACCCATTGAAATCAATAGCAATTCCCACTTACTTTCCTGATGGAGGATTGTCTCAGGGAGAATAAGGAGGAAAGGTACTGGGCTATGTCAGGCCATCACACAAATATGTAGAGCAGGGGTGGGGAACTTCAGGCTCAGGGGCCAAATGTGGCCCACTGCAAGTTTTTATGTGGCCCCTTTCCACTTCCTGGATCTGGCCCTTGGATCCAGTTCTTACCTCCAGTCACTGAACAACTGAGCTCAAAGTAAGGGAGCAGAGATGAGGGCATGCAAACCACGATAGGGGACAATTGTATGGCACAAATCCATGATTTGGGCCCTCCTTCCCTTGAGTTAATCCCTTAAGCACCTATGCCCCAACTTCTGTGCAGCCCTGGGAGCTTGTGCAAGTTTTCAAAATGGCCTCTGGGAGGGAAAAGGTTCCCCACCCCTGATGTAGAAGGATGGACTGTTAAACCCTCAGTAGGTCATCCGTGATCTCATTGCTGGCACATGCCTGGCTGCCAGAAGGAAACCCTTCTCCTTGAGGATGTCTTGGTTACCATTCTTCAGTGAAGCAACAGCAGTGTTCTTGGTTTCCAGTCTGCGCTGAAAAGGTGATTAAAAGACTTTGGGGATCGCCCATCCAGTCACACACACACTGCCACACCACCAATGCCACAGCGTAGGCCGAGAAAGAGGCCTACAGTGGTGCTTACAATTCCTGGCTGGCCTCGCCAGGGGCACCTGCCCCCCCCTTGGTCTCTTGGCTCTATCAGGGGGGCTGCGTGTTGGCCCGGTGCCTGCCCCTGGCGAAGCCAGCCAGGAATTGTAAGCACTCAGTCTTCTGGCCCAAATTCTCACAACACCAACACTGCCAGCTATTAGCAGAATCCACAGTTTGTACTAACCCCCCCCCACCAAGTGTGTTACAATGAGTGCATCTAACATTCATATCAGCATTGCAGTTTAGGGACATCCTCCCCTCCCCCCTGAAGCAGCATAATTATGTAACATGCACCACTTGCCAATAAGGCATTGTCTTTGAGCGACCACACCCAGTGCCAGCAATACACTTAGGCAAAACCCTTGTAGTGTAATGTGCTTGTGATTCAGTGAAATACTCTCTGGGGTAGTTCCCAGAGATGCAGGTATGGAAAGGCTGAGAGAAATGACTGTTCTGCCTTCCTTGACAAACACAAAGGCAGGAGCATGAATCTGGGCTGTCGTGGTGATGTTGCACATGTGCCATTTGATGCTTGCTGAAGAAAATGGACAATGCTTTTCACAAGGCAAAATAGGGGTATCTCTGCTTCCATGACTTGGCTGGGTGTTGGATTGATAAATTAAGGACTGTGATGTGTTCCGATATTAGAGTAATGGGGACTGTGTCTGTATCTAAAACAGACTAAAATCTTGAAACATGCTGTTGGTGAGAAATAGGCACGTTGTGGTAATTCTTACCAAATAATGCTGTAATGCTACAGTAGAATCAGTGAGGCAAAACATTAAAGATGTAATAGTTACCACTGTGCAGGTCATTGTGGTACAATACCATAAAGTAAAACATGGTACTATTCCTACCTTCTATAATACTTGTACCATTGACAATAGGACTGTGCTTTTAGTGGCATTTATAGCACATCTGGAAACCAGTAAATCTTGCTCCGAAGAGACCCCTTCTTCCACTCTGCACTGTGCTCTCAATTAGAATGTTATGCACTATTTGCATAAAATATTCATACTGCCTGCATTGGCCATTAGGCATTAAAAGCAATTTTAACTGTCCAGTGACTCCAATTTTGGAATGGAAGGAAAAAAAGCTTTTATACTCTAGCTTTTTAAAAGGGACTTGTTTCCTATGTGTAAATTATGAAAAATGCAGGCACTTGTTGATTTTCATCAGGTTGTGTAACAGCAGAGAAGAAGCTGCTACACCCTTTTAAAATAAACTGCCCCTCATTCTGGCTGTCTTTTTTATTTGTTACTTTTCCATACTCTGTGACTTTGCAGTCATTGACTTCAATCTGGAACAATTTCAAAGTCATGTAAATGAATGTAATTAAGGTATTGCTTATCATCTTGCAGAGTTCAGAGGGAAGCTTATTGGCTAGAAAGGTTTGTTTACTTAATACAGAAGGTCAAGATAAGGTTAACTTGTATTGCATGAAATGGTTTGGTAATGTTTTTATTTAGCTCCTAAGGAAAATAATGTCTGGAAATGCAAATAATAGTTTTATTTGACCTCAGGGTATTTGCTGTAGTTTTTCTTTATTAAATAAATGTATCTCCATTCTGCACTGTTGTTGTGGTGTGTTGCCCACATCTCCTATGCTATAGAAAGAAATCCACAAAGATTTCTTCATCTACAAATAACCAAGGAGATACAAAGACAGTAGTAACTGATATAATAAATAACCAAGGCCACCAAATTCCTCAGTCACTTCCATTGCTGTTGGAAGCATTGAGTCTGTATCTTTGACTTCAATATTCCACTTGGGTAGACCCCATTTACTGGGACTTGAACCAGTAGGATCAGACTGTTTAGTCCTTTGAATAGCTTCTCTGTTGTGCTGACTCTCCTGGTTCTAACCTAAGGACAAAGAAAGCGAGAAAAGCCAATATAAAAGGGTGGCAAGGAAAATAGTTCAATGTCTATTTATTTCTAATTTTACAGCTGTGCAAAATGTAAAAACCTTACTAAACCTGATGGTGGTCTCTGGTATAAATTTCACAGGTGCAAAGGACTACAGGAAGTAGTGGATAATCAGTGTATAGAACTCTAGTTATCCTATAAATCTATTCTTGTTCATAAACTTTTAATGAAGCAATTTCTAAAGGTTTTAAGAAAGTTGTTTTCCAATTTGTCATGGTATTCTTCTAAGGACAGTGATATCCTGAGATAGAATGCTACCTTTTTGCCATACAGTACCATCAAAGCAGCCCTCATAGAGTATTTGTAGGACTTATCGTCCACTCTATCTGCTAGAGTTAAAGGAGGATTAATTGCCTCATAGAAGTGTGCGCTGTATATTAAGCCCTTCTTCCAAGGGGTTAGTTTCTACTTGCCCAAAGAACTTGATCTGGCAGGTATCTTTCATCCCATGTTCCCAGGGAGACCCAAAATAGGGGTACACGCTGGACCCATGTGCACCCCTGCTATGGGTTCCCCTGGGAACGGAGGACCCATTAGAGAGGTGCTAGAGGCCTCTTTGCTCCCCCTGCTCAGAAAAGGCCAGTGCACAGTTCAGTGAGGAGCAGCGAGCAGTAACCGGACTGGAGGAGCAACAGCCAGGCAGTGAGGTGAGTCAGACTGGGGAACCACGGGTGTGGGGGTCAGCATCCTAGGGTGCCCCCACATATATATGCTATAAAGCACAATTGTCCATGGTTCACCATTAAGCAAATCCTGTGTTTTTAAGAAAGGTCTTGCAAGTGTATTTCCAATCTGTCTGGATGTAAAAATGTGACTTTTTTTTTTTTCCTCATGTAAAAATGTGATTCAAGTCTCTTTCTGCTGTGTTGGTTTAAGGTTCATAAAAATGTTAGCATAGAAACTAGTCTCTTTTTTCCTAGCTTGCCTGTTGCAGTATGAACTTCGAGTCACAAGAAACTGGCACTTGCAGGGCTGCTTTTGATTCAATTCTTGTTTATCTTTCATTGCAACCTGGACTTGTTTTGAGTCTGAGATGAAAAGCTGGTTGGAAAGTATTTGAGTCAGACATGAAAATTTTTTCCCCTCTCTTATGGCCTGATCCAATAGCTTTGAAATCCTTCTGAGGCTCTCCATTTACTTTAAGGAACCATCACACCCACTATGTTTATGGAAGTTTCCTTTGTAGGAAGGAGGATTGTAATGGAGTAGGAAGTATGATGAAGAATGTATTGTCTTTACTGCGTTTGTGTTGACATTATTTCCCTTTCATCCCATTGTTTTCAATATTTCACAGTATTGGTCTCTGTTAGTAAACTTTTAAACGCAAATAACGTTCCCTACAGGAGGAGAAATCCTATTCCAATGAAGTAAATGGACATTTTTCCACGATTTCAAGAGAACTAAGAGTTTTACTCCTAGATATTGCTTCTTGAGAAGTGGAGAAACATCCTAGTAGCAAAGCAGTTTCATTTAGGGGGGGAAAGGGTAGGATTGTAGGCTCTGACTGGCCATATTCTTGGTGGTTTCATCAGGTCACAAAATTTGCAGGCGCCCTGGGAGCCAATGGCACCCAGAAAACTGAGGCTGGTGACTGGTTCAGAAGTGTAGTGGGGCAAGAACAGTTTAATTTGAGGATAATGTCTGGTGACTGGAATTTTTTTTTTACTCTTGGAGTTTGATCTGAAATTTCATGCCCTGGTTTCATCACAGGACACAATGGCTTTAAGTAGGGAGATACTCATTTATTATATAACAAGCAGTTTTCTTCCCAGTGGAAAATAAAGACTTGTATATGTGTCTGATTATAGGCTACAATGATTACATTGCAGTGTGTTAGTTTCTTGATGAATTTCTTGATCAGTAGTTTTCTGTTGATAAGATAAATCTGAAATTCAGTATAGGATTCCCTATGCTTCTTATCCCAAGCAGTTGGCAGCCATGTCCTGGAGGTTAATCTTTAATTCCTGAAGAATAGAGGAGAATCCTGAAAAGCTGGCAGCTGCAGGGATTGTAGGATTGTTATAGGATTGTGAACGTTGTAATAGACCTGCATGTTGATTCTGTGATCCAAATAACACTTACATCAATAGTTTGATTTAAGCTTGCATGTAGGCATTTGCAGGGTTTGAATTGAAGTTATTCTGCCCGTACACTTTTAAAGGGAAAACACTGGGTGTTAACCCATGAACTGGGAGCCCGCTGGACCCTGAAGCTGCCTCTTGTAGGCTCCATGAGGATCCCAGTGGACGGGGTGCTGGTGGTTCTCCTGACCGCAATCCACCTGCGCGCTGCCCCACCATAGAGCTGCAGTTGTTCTCACGACTGCTCTAGTCTGTGACTAACGCTGTGCTGGAGAACGCAGCCCACCCCATCAGATGGTAGGTGGCCAGGTTACTGCCTGGCGTGTCCCTCCTTTCTCACGGTGATGCCATGTGGAGGTGCCCAAGCCCAATCGGGGGCAAACTTCACAGGTTAAAAAGGGGGAAGGGAATCCATGTGGGACCCTGTCTCATGTGACAACATCCGCTGATTCCTTGTAGTGACCGAATAAGCAAATGCATACTCTTCTCAGTTTATGTTCCAAAGGAGGGCCATCAGTATGTAAAGAAAGCTACATGACCCGAAATCCATACTGCCTGACATCTCTTCGCCCAGCTATTGCCACTAAGGGAGATTGTTGTGGAGGCAACATGAACATATGAGCGACAAATTCAGATAGAAACCTTGTAGGTCAGCTTTCTGGCTTTCCACACCATGAAAGGGATCTGGTGCAAGCAGTTCTGCCAACCTCAAGAATTCACATCATATGAATCTGGGTGGGAGGGAGGGTTGGCTTAGTTCAAATTTTCAAGGTTGTTTTATGCCCCTATGAAGACTAAAAATGTTTCAAAAACGAGAAATGTGACTACATGATGTCAGGAGATTGAAGGAAAAAATCTGCCCAAACAAAAATAGTTCTGACTTGTTACTAGTCTGAGGAATAGTCCTGTGGGGTCTAAAAGCTTGCATACCTCATCAGTAGGGCTAAGATTTAGTCACGGTAGTGACAGAGGTCATGTTTTTAGTGAAGTTTCAATTTCACTGTGATTTTTACAACTTTTCCGTGACTTCCATGACCTTTGCCTAAAAAACACTCCCGTAGAAGTGCTGCTGAGAAAAGAGGTGTGGAGACTGCAGCCAGTACTGGCTGCCGTGCTGACATCTCTGGGATTCTCCAAACCCCTCCCCTTAAGAGCATGGCATAGTTAGAGGCGGAGGGCCGAGCTTGAGAAGAGCCGCCCAGAAGAGCAGCGTGCACTCAGCGCCGGCTGCCGCACTCACGTGTTGCTCCAAACCCCTCCCCTTATGAGTGCGGTGTGGCTAGAGACAGAGGGTGGGGTCAGAGCTAGAAAAGGCGCTCTGGAGGAGATGGCAGCATTTCCTCTGCCTTTCCTCACGCTTTACTCTACCTTCCCTCCTTCCTGGGGGTTTCATTCTAAGAGTGAATGGAGAGGGTGGGTTCTCTTTCCCTCCTTCCTGTGGGTTTCATTCTAAGTGAGATAAGGGAAAGGGGTGGGGTTCCCTTTCCTCCTGCCCTAGGCTTACGATCTTATATATTGTTTTAAGAAACATTGAATAAAAGTAAAATTGAACTTTTTTTTACCCATGACTTTTCTGTGACTTTTTATCTCTTCTACCATGACCTAGTCATGACCTTTTAGAAAAAAATACCATGACAGAATCTTAGCCCTACTCATCCGTAAAAGATATCCTCTGAACTACTTTGTCGTCACCAAATATTGTGTCACAATAAAATGAGACTGAGAATACTGTGGAGGGCCCCTACCCTGAGCAGTATTCTAACATGTAGGTAATGTGTAGCAAAAGAATGGAGCCACTGAACAAGGGGAAACAATTAGAAAGCAGCAACCAAACCCCAAAACATAAAGGAAGAAACAAAGGAGGACTGAATGGGTATAGTAGTTGACAGGAAGACTACAGAAAGAGAATGCAGAAAATAACAGAACAGAGAAGAAAACTTGAAAATAAGATATAGTACAGGGTGAGAGACAGGGTTGCTCTTGTGCAACATCCCTCTCTTCCTCACTCCCCCTGTCCTTCCATCCCTTTCAAATCCAGTATAAAAAATAATAAAGTGGGTTTGTGTTTTAGTGAATTGCACTCTGGATTTCTGAGCACGTGTAAAAAAAATCTTAGCCTACTACCTTGGTTAGTAAATCTGTAGCTAAGTGGGGAGGAGGAGGGAATTGTAGAATCATAAGGCTGGGGACATCAAGGATCATCAAGTCCAAAGAAGAATTAACTGCTTTTAAAGTCTTGAGTTCTCCTTCTAGGATGACAAATGAGAATCGATATTGAAAGATTGCATTTACTTGATCTAAAAATCTAGAGTTCTCATTGTCCTCTTTGAGAAGAGCAAACATAATTTGAAGGTGTTGGTGAACTCGAAACTCTCATGAACTGCATTGAGTCCTCCATGTTAGAGTACTTCTGAAAAGAAACATATAATGTATACATTTGATAGCAGTCTGCTTCAGCGTGAATGGAGAGACTACGTGTGAAAATATGAGGCAATGACCAGCTAGATTCCCTGTTCAACCCATGGAGTGGCAACGTTGCTGCCACCCATTGGGCCTGTGCAGAGGAGAAGAACGTAATGCAGGCTCTTGTGCAGCCGCCACACTGCCCCCACACAGGGTCGAGAAACTGAACGCATGAGCAGGACCTGGGCCCAGGAGCAGCGGCCGCCAGAAGCGGATTGGGTCTGTGACAAGCAGCCAGCAGCAGCAGATTACTCTTAGGTGCTGGGCTAGAGCGATCCCATTTGGGGGTCATACATGGCCCCATCCCCAACCCAAGGCACTGTCATCTCTTCCTGGCTCCCCCTGGCCGATGTCCACGGTGCAGGGAAACTAGTGGCTCTGCCCAGACAGAGTGCGCTTGGAGATTGCCCCGTGAGCTGCACCCTCACACAGACGTTCTGGGTCTCAACCTGGTACATGGATGGAGGCAGCGCCCATGCCATGTGCCTGGGCGTGCTACTGCTGCTGCCATGTGGGGTGGGAGACCAGCAGGGGCTGCGCTGGGCTCAACTTGGCTCTGGGACCTGCCACTCCCGGGCAAGGGTGACCTCCCTGCCAGTGGCAGCTATTCCCGGCTGTGCCATCAGCTGACAGGTGGCTAGGGAGGAGCCTGCTCACTCCCAGCCCATGCTGTCAGCTGACAGGCAGCCGGTAGCTGGTGCTTCTGGGGCCGATTCTTGCTGACATTGTGGTTTTGTCCCTGGTGCTGGTGGACCTCACCACACGCAGGGGCTGTATGGATTCTAACAGACAGGAGGGCACACATTAGCCTGGCTGAGCCAACCTTAACCTGTACTGCATCAACCACCTTCTCCAGATGATGCAATAAGTAGCATCCATCCACCTGCTCCATGGCAGAGGTGGGTGAACGTCTGGTGGCCACCTAACAGGCAGGTAGGTGAATCACAGGTTAATATCGGCTAATATGGACTACTGTCTCATTGGTTTTCGCTCTATGAGAAAATAATGTGACAGGGTGTAGCTTGCAGTTGATGGGACTGGTTATTTCTCCCACAGTCCTAATGGATGGGATTCATTTTTCAACTTTTAGACTGCTTTTATACTATCTTTTGGATGAAAATTCAAGCACATGGCATTCCTCCCCCTCTAATCCTGATTTAGACTCTGTATTTAAACCCTCTGTCAAATGACCACATGCATTTTCATTAGGGAGAATTAGTGCATAGAGCCACCCAATGATTTCTTTGAAACTACAGAGGTGTTAAAGCTGACTTATATAAAATTCAGAAAAGCTTCAGTGACCAGTCAAGTTTACCTCATAAAGCATAAGCCATGGTTACTATCTCTGACAGGTTTTCATACTTATTTCTAATTCGAATAAATCAGAAGCTACAGCATACAGTCTTTCTGGTATATAGGAGACTTATTTAGCCTAGGTGTAGTGGTTGTCACACTGGATCCATTATTGTCAAAATATGTTTGTATTGAAGCCATTTCATGAGTTAATAAAATTGATAACATTATTTTTTGTGCTTCCCAGAGATTGTTATTTCAGGACAATATATAAATGTGCAGCTTCTAGTATTGGTTCAAGTAAGATTAGTTTAGTTGTGTTTTTCTAATCCTTTTGTATGTAAAAAATCGCTTTTTGATGAAAAAAATTCAATTTCTACTAACCTAAGGGCTAAATCTTCAGCTGATGTAAACTGATGTAGCTGCATGATGTTAATTGAGCAGTTAATGTTTTTCATCCTGCTAATTGGGAGGTACTACTTTGCATTGTTTTATAATTGAAGATCTTCCATTTTTCATACCTCTGTTAGAGAGCTACATATTTAAGTGCATTGTTAAATGAACATGTTTTCAAACCTATTCAGTTTTGGTAGATGTGCTTTAGCTTCTTCACAATTTTCAGAAATGTTGGGAGTGCATTAACCAAAACAGAAGAAAATTTCTGGGAGATCAGGCTTTCTATCCCATCTTTGCCCTGAACTTGTTGAACGGTTCTGGGCAAGTCACTATGGGTGAAAACAGACATGATGCGGGCCTGCTGTAGCCTGAGATTCACCATGCGTGTGGTCCTACACTGCCAGATGTGGACCTGCTACTGCCCTGTGGCGGGTAGGCGGCTGGCCTGGAATGAATCCTCCCAAACATCCTGGGTGCCCGTTCGATGCCAAGGGCTGTCTGTGCAGACCAACATGAACCATAGCAGGCTAACATGTCTGTTGGGTCCCCTCATCCTTACTGCAGGGCGCTGGCCGCCATGGCTGCCTGTCATGGTGGGGTGGGGTTCGGCTGTCCGTACGTCAGTGGCTGCCCCACCCATACCCAGATTGTGCAGGTGGTATGATGGCTCTCCAGGCGACAGGCATGTTCAGTACTGCCCACCATCCTCAGTATTATCTAACAATGAGACATGCATATCTGGGACTCGCAAATCTAAGGGTTCAAAATTTAATGATTCCAGTAAGGAGTCTACACTCCTATCGAGGCCCCCTGCGAGCTTCAGCAGCCTTCCTTGGATAGACTCGACCTGGTCGGAAGACTCTGTCTTTGAGTCTTCCACAATAGGGCCAAGTTGCTCCACAGGGTTGCTGCAGTTTGGAGCTTGGAGTTTGGTTGGAGAAGTGGACACCAGTTTGGCGGTTGGTATAGGAGGAAACAGAGGGTAAATGTTTAAGTCCTTAAAGACTTCTCCCACTCCAATGCCCCATGTAGAAAACAAATAAGCTTGGGCTAAGATCATATCTGCAAAATAAGGCATTGAAAAATAAACTACGAGGCTCTGTAAATACTTATACGAGGGGAGCACCTGGAATGAGTTAATAGCACTGTGAGGGATCCAGCCCAAAATAGATTCCAAATGATACGATATTGCCCGCTTAGAGTTCCAGACTGGGAATATTCCATTAGGTAAGGGCTGGACTCTAAAGGCCACTGCACCAGTGACAGGGGCCAACCTAGTAACCAATGGGGTCCTGTTTTGGGGGGCTTGGGATATATGCTTAATGACAGCTGGGTTTCCCCCCAGTACTACAACCAATAGACTGCGCCTTGGTTGCAGTGCCTTGGGCGAGATTAGGAGGAAACCCAGGTGCAGGATTAGAATTGGAAGGTTTACACCCGGTTTGATTGGCCAATACATAACCCAGGACACTCTGCTGATCTTTCAAAAGGAGCACTATCTCTTCTAATTTTGCAACAGTTCCTTGGACTGCTCTCCCATTATCTGTGTCTGTTTGGCAATCAGTTCACAAAGAGAAGGGCCAGTTAAAACTGTGGAGCAGTCACTTCCTGAGGTAGCCAAGTCTACCTCCGGGGATTAAATGAGGATCCAAAGAAACTATTTCTGGAGATGACAACCCCAGGTCAGCACATGGCTCCTCTTCTAGACCAGATGGTACGAAAAGCTCCGTGGGCAACATTGAGTCAGAGGGAATATTAGGGATCCTACTGGGGAGAGACTGAGTCTTGGATCTAAGAGCATAAAAATGTTCAAGTCTCCGTTGCTCAGCCTGGGAATTACCTGGGGCTGACTCAGAAGGCTGAAACTTTCTTGAGGTCTTGACAACCGCTTTTCTTGTCATGGCAAGGTGAGTCCAGATATGTTAGAATGGACCTTTGGCAAGGGACTCCCCTGCGCCCTGCCGGCGTCTAACGCCATGCACACAAGGGAGTCGCTGTGTCTTTTCCTAGGGCCCAGGTACGGGCGCACTCACCGGCCACGCCCCCACCAGCTGCACCTCGGCTCCTCTGTCCTGATTCACTGGCGATAGGGTCCACTAGCCACCCTGCGGCAAATCAGTCTAGGGGTTGGGATCCTTCTGCTCCTCCGTGCTGTCAGTCTGTCCAAACGTAAAGGGGGGGGGGGCGCCCATGCCCACGCACGGCCCCATGAACGCCTACCCTGCCCTGGGGCAGGTAAGCGGCTGACCTGGAATGAATCCTCCCAAACATCCTGGGTGCCCGTTCGATGCCAAGGGCTGTCTATGCAGGCCAACATGAGCCATAGCAGGCTAACATGTCTGTTAGGTCCCCTCATCCTTACTTCAGGGCGCTGGCCACTATGGCTGCCTGTCATGGGGAGGGGGGGGGGTCAGCCATCTGCACGTCGGTGGCTGCCCCACCCTTACCCAGATTGTGCAGGTGGTAGGATGGCTCTCCAGGTGACAGGCATGTTAATTCAGTGCTGCCCACCAACCCGGAGAGTGGCTGCTGCTGTTTCCTGGGCTGGGGAGCTGTTGCGCTGTCCACATGTCTGTTTTTACCCTATGCCTTGGCCTCAGTTTCCCTTCTGTAAAATGGAAATAAGATTATCATCTAGTTTTATTAAGTTATTAATAAGTCTAGATAAGGATTGTAAAACACTTTGAATACTGAAATAACTAGCATGGAAATGGGGTTCTGATTATTGGGAGTGTTGTAAAGATACTGCTTTCATGGTCAGATCATTACCTAAAGATTTGAATCCCTATCCTCCTATACCCCTCATTTGAGGTGGTGGAGCAGGTAGGTTGGTCCACTCCCAGAAACTCATGGACCCATAGGATTCCAGAACACTCATGGGAATTTATCTACTGACCTTGAATGCTGCTCTGTTGATGGCATGGTTCATTTTTGAAGAAACACATTGTCTTCTGCCATTGACACGGTGCCACATAGGCATCTGCTTATAACCATTGTGCTGGCACAGGTCTCTTTGGTATACAGGGAACCATAGGCAGTTGAAGCAGGAGGGCTGGCAGAATGCAAGTGGTGTTTGACTCTTGCTGAAGCTGACCAATTATGGCATAGGTTTTTTTGTTTGTTTGTTTTAAAAATCTATGCTGTGATAGTGCTGGCAGCCAAGAAACCTTTCTTCTCTGCTGCCATAACATCTGTACGTGCCATCTAATGGAGCTATTCAGGTGGCGAACAGCCTGATGTAGCCAGGCTGTCTCCTTCCTGAGACAGATATATGCATTTTCCACTGTAACGAATTTGCCATCTACTTCGCAGACAAAATCACTTGTATTCATCACGACTTGTGCGTAGAACCAAAGTTTGAGGTTGAGGATGCTCTTGTGTATTTGGGTTACTTTTTCAATAGCACAACCCACCAATGTATAGGGTGTGCTTGGAAGGATGCAGGCAACCTGGTGTGATACTGGATCCTTGCGGCTTGGGGAAGCCAAATAGGAGAATCTGGGCCGTTGCTGGCCAACACCCTTGAATCTTTGTTCATTTGACCCCTGCTTGATAAACCATCTCTTGACCTTGACACCCCAGCCAGTTACTACCCCATTTTCACCCTCCCCCCTTTTTGGAAAGTTTGCTGAACAGGTGGGTGGCTGCCTTGCATCTTCAGGATACTATTGGGTTCCTGGATCCATGTCAGTCCAGCTTTCATCAAGGGTATAGTACTGAGATTACTCTGGTGGCTCTGGTCAACGATCAGCATCTGGTGATTGACGGGAAATTTTGGGCTGTTGATCTTATTATATATTTGATTCAGTTGACTGAGGTGTTGGTGATGCAACTGCAGGACTTGGCAGAGATGTGCGGGCCTGCTCTTGAATGATTCTGCTTATTCTTGTGACTTAGGCCATTGAATGAGATTATGCATAGATTTTGCGTGAGGTGCCATTGATACGCAGACAACACCCAGCTCTATTTATCCCTTTCGTCCAATCCAGGTCCTGCAGTCTTGCTGCTTATACGGTACTAGGTTGCTGTTGGAGACTGGATGCAGGCAAGGCAAGCATACTGAGGATGCTTGCCTAAATTACCTGGAGTGACGATTATCCCCATGGCAAATTTCCTGGCTGGGAATCTTACATTGCGCCCACGTGCAGAGATAAACATAAGTTTCGCAGTCAGGAGATTGGCTGTGGGGAGAATTGCTGCTCCAGGTAATTTGGGCAAGCAGCCTAAATCCAGGCAAAACTGAAGCAGTAATGGTTGGTAGGCCTGTTGATCTGGGGGACATTGGGATGCCCATCGTTGGTGGTTCCAGCTTCCTTTGGTCACCCAGGTTCACAGCCTTGGGGTGCTCCTGAATTGAATGCTGTGCCTGGATCTTTAGGTTGTGGCATTGGCTAAGAGCACTTTTCACCAACTCCATCTGGTAAGGAGGTGTGATCCTTGACTGAGTCTGACCCCTGGCCGCCATTGTCCATGCCTTCATAATCTTGAGGCTAGATCACTTCATTGTGCTCTTGTGGGGCTATCCTTGAAGACTGTTCAGAAACTGCAGCTGGTGCAGAACATGGTGACCTGCCTTCTGATGGGTGCAGGTCACTGGGAGCACATTATACCAGATCAAATCAAATTTATTAAGCGTAGACAAAGGCTATAGCCACATAAAAACAAAACAGAACATATAAAACAAGGTAAACCGTATATTAACAAGAAACTAAATGTAAACAAAATGTAAGTACTACCACTACATATAAATAGGGTATGAGTACACTCACAGTCAAAAACTCAAATACTTACATATGTCATAAAACAACAACCCCCTTTCACACAGATGAATTAACATCTGTTCTAATTTTATAATCTAAAAAAGATTGCCGCATAATAAGCGCCTGGGTAAGAAATTTAGCTATCGACTGAGCATAGCTCAGGTACACATTATACCTGTACTTTGGACTTTGGAAGCAGTGGCTTCCAGTAGCTTTCTGAGCATAATTCAAGTTGCTGGCATTGACTTATAAAGTCCTAAATCGCTTGGGCTCTTTGTATTTGAAAGATCGCCTTCATTCTATGTTCCTTCATAGACTTAAGGTCAGCTGAGAACAGCCTCCTACTAGTTCTGTCATTGTCCATAGAGTAAAACCCACAGTGTGGCATTCTCAGTGGCTGCCCTCTTGCCCTGGAAGTTCACCAAAACCCAAGCCTGAGCATTTTCAGAGGAAGTGAACAATCTTTCGTGAGGGCGGGATGGGTGTTTATATTGAATTTTAACTATGAACAAACTTTGACAATTGTTGGGAAGTAAAAAACCCAAAATAATATATCAAGTTGCAATGTTTGTTCTTCTTCCTGCTAGGATTAGGGAGGCACTTCCTCTTGTGCCACTGGCAGTGTAAACCCTATTGTTGCTCTTGGATTAATGTAATATGATGTCTGCATCTTTTTATTTGTTGATTTTTTAATTTTGTAACAGCCTAATGGCTATTAAATACAGTTACTTAGTTCATATATCTGGTGTTTTTATTTTATATTTTGTGTGCATTTTTATGTGCTGTAACCAATGATAGGGCAGGCTATAAGTTTAAAAATAAAATATATATAAATAATTATGATGAAAAACTGGACGTTTTCTTTTAAAGAAAAAAAATCTCTTTAAGAGCACGTGCTCAACAATTTTGTGGTTGTAGCATAGAGCAACCAAGAGGAGGTACTGTTTTGACAGTTAATGCAAGCTGCTCAGTTTTTTTCCTTAAAATAATACGTATAATAATACTGCTGCTTTACAGTCTGATCCTAATCAGCCGATATAAGTGGGCATAATTCTGTAGGAGACCATGGCCTCGACTCACCAACTGAGGATCTAGCATTCTATATTTTAAAGGCTTGCAGCCTTTGTTTGAGGGAGTGTCCCCTCCCTGTAACTTAAATAAATTGTTTACTACGCTAACACTAATTATCAGATGGTTGGTCTATTGAAGCACAGTTGTTTTGCATTACTGCTGCTGGGGATATACGACTGTGGGAAACAGGAAGACGTTTTGGTGTTGGTATGTTCCTATGCTTGAGTAAGCAAATGTTCTAAAATTTCAGTAGGTGTGCTTACCTCATGAAGGGGCAGTGATGTTGGAGAAAAGGCAATGCTTTGGCCTAAATTATGGCTGTCCTAGGATGATCTGTTTTGGGGCAAGGAGAAAAAGGACTCATGGAGCTATTTTCCGTATCCAGACTCAACCACAATGATAAATCGGGAAAAAAGGGTTTACCTTTTGGACAGATACCCTTACTGATACATTTAGTAGCATCTAGCACCCCAAAATAGTCTGATTATTTTCATTGTAACTATTTATGAAGCAAAGTTATTTCTTTTCAGCTAAAACTAACCCCCAAGGTGCTGGTTTTGAAGTTCAGAGCCTTTCACGGCCTGGGCCCTGCCTATCTGCGGGATCGCCTCACTCCCCATGTGCCCGTGCGACCCCTGAGATTATCTGTGGGGGCCTTTTTGCAGGTTCCCTGGGCGAGATGGGTGGCCACTGATGTGAGATCTTTTTCGGTGGCTGCCCCTGTGCTGTGGAATTCACTCCCGGAGGAGGCTCAGTTGGCCCCACCCTCCTGTCGTTTTGATGTTTGTGTAAGACCTGGCTGTTCCGCCAGGTTTTTGACCGGGGGTAGGGTTTGGGAGGGAGGGTGAGTTTTTATGATTTGTTTTAAAATTTGTTGATTTATTTTAAAATGTTTTATTAATTTTTTTGTGTTGTCCGCCGCCCTGAGCTGCCTTTGGGCAGGAGGGGTGGGATCTAAGTTTTAAATAAATAAATAAATTTCTTAAGAAAAGTTTGAGAAATCAGGCTCTTACCAGTAATGCAGCTTGGGGCCGTTCGAGCCACATCTTGCGAATTAGATCCATGCCCGCCCTGGCTGGTTAAGAGCTGCCGGAAGACAATGGGGCCATTGCTGGCCAGGGTGGTCAACGCCTCCCTCCGGGAGGGCAGAGGGCTGGGCTGTCTCAAGGAGGTGGTGGTGTGGCCTCTGCTCAAGAAACCATCGCTTGACGTTGACTCCCCTGCCAGCTATTGGCTCATCTCTAATCTTCCCTTTTTAGGGAAGGTTATTGAACGGATAGTGACTCAACCGCTCCCGGGGCATCTTGACCGTGTCGGTTATCTTGATCCTTCTCAGTCTGGCTTTCGCCCAGGTGATGGCAGTAAGACAGCACTTGTGGCTCTGGTGAATGATCATTGCTGTGAGAAGGATCGGGGTCGTTTGACCCTGTTGGTCCTTTTAGATCTTTCAGAAGTATTTGATACCGTTGACCATGAGATGTTGATGGTGTGCCTGCAGGACTGTGTGGGGGTGGACGGGATCGTTCTTGAATGGTTCCGCTCATTCCTGACTGGGAGAACTTAGCGGATAGTACTCGGTGATTGTTTTTCATCTTACTGAGACCTCTCTTGTGGGGTTCTGCAAGGGTCTGTTTTGTCACCTCTCCTGTTCAACGTGTATATGCAGCCGCTTGGCGAGGTGATCAGAGGATTCGGGGTGCGGTGTCATCAGTATGCGGATGACACCCAATTGTATCTCTCATTTTCGACCGACCCAGACCCGGCTGTTTCGGTGCTTACCTGGTGTTTGGCAGCTGTGAGGGACTGGATGAGGGTCAACTGACTGTGACTGAATCCTGACAAGACGGAGGTGGTGGTAGTGGGTAAGTTGGTGGAGGTAACAGCTTCCTCGGTTGATGGGATCCACTGACTTCTCGGGTATGGAGACTGGGAATGCTCCTCAATACGCAGCTCCACCTGGATCTCCAGGTGGAGGCTGTGGCGAGGAGTGCCTTTCGCCAGTTACATCTGGTGCGGTGGCTTCGGCCGCTGGTTTCGGTTCCTGACCTGGCCACAATCATCCATGCTTTTTATTAACTCTTGGTTACTGCTGTAACATGCTCTATGTGGGGCTACCTACGGTGACGGCTTGGAAGCTGCAGCTAATGCAGAATGCGGCGGCCCGGCTCTTGGTGGGACTGGGCCGCCGGGAGCACATTACACCAGTGCTTCGATCTCTGCACTGGCTGTCAATAGTCTTTTGGGCCCAATTCAAAGTGTTGCTTTTGACCTATAAAGTCTTAACCGGCCTGGGCCCTGCCTGTCTGCGAGACCGCCTCACTCCCGAGGGGCCACGCAGAGTAGGGCGTTCTCGGTGGCCGCACCACGCCTTTGGAATTCCCTTCCGGTGGGGGCCCGTCTGGCCTCAGACCTGCCAACCTTTCATAGAAACTGTAAGACCTGGCCGTTCTGCCAGGCATTTGGCGAGGGAGAGGGGTGAGGGTGGGTAGGGATGAGGAGATTGGTGAGGGTTGGGTTTTTGTTTATTATTATTATTGTTGGCATTATTTTATGATGATTTAATTTGTTGTGTGATATTGTATATTTATATTTATATTGCTGTTAGCCGCCCTGGGCTGCCTGTGGCAGGAAGGGCGGGGTACAATTTTTTTTAAATGAATACATTTTATATAAGTAAAATAATGCTAGATCAGAAAAAGTTTCTTTACAGTGTCACTGGCGTCTGGTGTAACAAGGTGTGCAGCATCAAAATTATGCTTTCATAAATGAGTTCTAACAGGCATTTTGTGAAATGGGTGTGTTCAGTAGTTGTTCCCTTTCTAAGTTGTAGGTGCTCACTTTACAAATAAAACTGCTACAGGCTTTTCAAGTACAGAGTCTGTCAGTGACCAGTGTTTTTATCAAGATATATATGTTTTGCAGCCCCCAGAAGCCCCGCCAGGTGAGCAGGGCCCCACCCCACAGCCACAAGCCAAAGGTGCACGCCCGCCCCCAGCAGCCTTTGCAGCCCCCAGAAGCCCCGCCAGGTGAGCAGGGCCCCACCCCACAGCCACAAGCCAAAGGTGC
>QEPC01008436.1:4292097-4352500 GCA_003113815.1 Sphenodon punctatus | reverse complement strand
CCCCCCCCCCCCCCCGCATCCCTATCCATGGAGTGATCTGTATTGTCGCCAGTTGATCTGTGCATGGGGGGTTGGTGGGAAGCACGCACCCACGCACTCCCACATTTATATGGGATGCTCCCCTGCATGGACAATGCGTTTCCATGTGGGGGAGTGTCTTGTGTAAAAAGGACCTTATACAGAGAGTCTGAATTTGGTGATGAAGTCTTGGTGGCACTGTATCATACATTATCTCACATGAGAGAGAAGCTAGTCGCAGACCCCTCTTCTTCCATCCAGACCATTATTTTGAACTGAAGAAAAATATTTGTCAGTGGGATATTTTTAGCTACAAAGAGGATTGTATCGCCTTTCCATTTGCGTCTATTGTTAGAGATGCAGCCACACAAGTGGAGAGGGCCCATGGTGGGCAATTGCTGCTACCACACTGTGTGCTCAGTCACAAGGAAGTGGGGCGAGCTGGCTCTTGTTAAAGCCGCTGCTATAGATGGGGTGTGCTGCATGTGCCTGGCCCTGCCTCATCTCCATTCTCCGGCTGGACCAAAATCCTACCTCTGGCCATTTTCATTTTATTTATTCTATTTCTTTAAATTTATTGGCTGCCCCTTCATGCCTACAGCATCTGGGGGCGGCTTACAACACAAATAAGACAAAAACAATATTCATAAAAATCATCAATAATTTAAAAATGTCTATAAAGTCCCCCATTATTATTATTATTATTATTAACAAACATTTATATAGCGCCAGCAGTGTACATGGCACTTTACAAAGTAATAAAATAGACACGGTACCTACCCCACCCTCCCCTCCGAAGGACTGGATGAACAGCCAGGTCTTGCAAGCTCAATGGAAAGCTAGCCGACCCGGGGCCAGGCGGGCTTCCTCCGGAAGGGAGTTCCAAAGTTGTGGCCCAGCTACCAAGAACGCCCTCTCCATTGTGGCCCCCCGTTTAACACAGGAGACCTCCAGAAAGGCGCCCATGACCGACCGAAGGGATCACTGAGGCGTGGAGGGCGAGGCAATCCCTGAGGTATGAGGCGCCCAGACCGTGTAGGGCCTTATAAATCAATACTAACACCTTGAATCTGGCTCGGTACACTATAGGCAGCCAGTGCAGAGTGCGGAGCACAGGTGTTACGTGCTCCCGTCGCCCCATCCCCGTAAGGAGATGGGCCGCTGCATTCTACACCAGTTGCAGCCTCTGAACCAGAAACAAGGGAAGCCCCACGTAGAGCGTGTTGCTGTAGTCTAGCCTCGAGGTGATGAAGGCGTGAATGAGAGTGACCAGGTTGGACCCAGAGATGTATGGACGCAGCCTCCGTACCAGATACAGCTGGCGGAAAGCGGCTTTAACCACTGCCTCCTGTTGATCCAGATGGAGGCCTGAGTCCAAAACCAATGCCATGACATGAATGCACACAATGGGCACCAGTGCCAGCACCCACGGCAGAGTTCACTGTGCAGCAGGCAGAAGGGACCTGGCCACACAACTTTCCCCATCTTGGGCAGCCTTGTTGTTTACTGTTTCCCACAGTTGTTTGCTGTTTCCACATTGGGCAAGTCTGTTCCGCGACATGTCTTCAGAATTTTTCCAAGGACATGTTGGTAGCAGGTAGCTGTTTGCCACCCCTCGGGGGTGGGGGAATATCTGGTGACTGCCAGCTACAGCAATGGTAGTCTCCCCTGCCTGTCTTGTGTGACTGCACCTAGGGAAATGCCTGGAGATGCGTCTGGTCTAGGCCCTAGAGAGCAGAGATGCACTCGGATTCAACTTCCTTGAGCCCCACGCATTCAAAGATTAGTAGTTTTGGGAGTCCTTTATTTCAGAAATATGAGGTTTTTCTCCCTGAAGTTGTTGACTGTTTCCCACCAAAAGTCAGTTTTCTGATTTTAATTTCAGTTCTTTGATTTAGGCTAGTTTCATTCTTGTGCATTATCAAATGCAAACATGCTCAGCTCGTTCTCTTCTACCCCATCTCTTCTACCCCAATTACTTGCCCCATCTCCCTACAGTTTCCCACTGGGGTTCAGAGGTCAGACGCATCCCTAGACTACACAAAGGTAGCAACACCATGGCCCTACACTCCCTTCAGACCAATTACTGGAGTCCATTGAGTGCACATTGTATCATGTCAACATTTGCCAGCCCATATTACATTATTTACAAAAGTGTAACCAAGGCAATCTATGTCTTTACTTCTTCAGGCATTAGATGAAATCCTGAAATAAACTAAATCTCTACATTTCTATTAGCCTCAATAGTCAGGATTCCACTTTCAGGCACTCTGACAGTGGTACTGTGTGTTAGTGCATAGCCATTTCTCACATTGGCCCGCTTTTTGGGTATTGGTTTAAAGCTTTGTGTGCTGAAATCGGTAACTTGTATATAAAATTTCAGACCAATGTATGGCTGTCCACACTGAGTCTATACTAAAGTTTAGGAGGCCCAATAAATGTATGTTGGAGAACAATACAGCAAGATTAGGAGTGCACTGGCCACAGTCCAGCAAAGTACTTAACATTGTGCTTAATTTAAGCATATACATGGTTGCATTGAAATCGGTGGAGCTACTTGCTCTTTTCAAGTCAAGCACCTGCTGAAGTGCTTTTGTGAATTGGAGCTGTGGTACTTGCATAACAGCAAAAAACCCAACAACAAACAACCACCCCCCCCCCAAGGAAAATGAACTACAGAACATATTTCATAAACTTTATTCTGAAAATGATACTTTATAGTAAATGTAGAATGATGAACCATTTCTAAAATAAATATTATTAAAGGGGAAATTTCATTACAACTACTATTAACATTTCACTGTGCCTTAGTTTTTAATGCTGATGTGGATTAAGATCTCTAGTTTGAAATGCAGTTATATGTAAGAGAGTGTAATACTACACGCTGGAAAAGCTCTCATTGACTTCATAATGCTTAGGATCGGGATCATCTATGAATAGCCAAGTCAGTGGCATTACTTGTTCATGCAAGAGTTTGCGTACTAGCCCTTGAAGCAGATTGCTGTATTTTACATGTTGCAATATTCTGAGACCATATGGGTGAAATTTTCTTCTATAAACCATGAAGTTCAACCAACTTTGCTCAATAGTGTACTAAGATATTAGTGAAATATGGAGCTATGGTGCCTAGAAGAATAACATGGCAAGAAAAAACCACAACCATAAAATGTATTTCATTTTGGATTATGTCTGCATTGTCTGCTGCATCAGACATTTATGTTTTGGGCATTTTTCATCATGTTGTTTAGCTACCTAGCCAGTGTTTAAAAACCCTGAAAAAATATTGTTTAAATAAATTATTAATTTGGGCGATGGCCAATTTCTAGGCAATAAGAAACCAGGAGGAGTTTGATGTTAGGCGTAAGAATGCAAATTAGTTTCTTGCCCATTAAGTGGTCAAATCTGCTTTAGAATATTTCTGTAAGGTGTTGGAAGAATGTATTGTATAAAACTACTAGCTTTAAATGAGGATAGAAGAATTGCTATTAGAGCACATAGTGGATGCAATGCTGCTGCTGTTAAAAAAAATAAATTGTTCACCAAATTGAACATTAGATAACCTTTTTTAATAGTTCACTAAGACTTATAGCAAGTGTCTAGGTCACTTTGAAAAATGGGAAATAGGCTCATCCATTACGTTGCTTTTGAAAATTTTATTTGTCAGCAACAGGATTTTCAAAACCATGTATTTAACAAACTTCAAATATATCCGTATCTGTGGTGTACAATACATTTCACTAGTCCCTTTGTACACTATTGAGCTGTTTTAAATTATTGAACAAAATAATCTAGATTCTTACTGTTTTTTCAAATTGAATACCTTTGTATCCATAAATATATTTTACAGAAATATCAATGGATAGTCTCCAATTCATGACTCTTATTTATTTTTAAAATCACGTATTTTAAGAATTTACAACTTGATTTAAATAATCTTGATGAGAGAACAATCTAGCTGTCAGCCTGTGTTGTAAATAGCAGTCCACTGTCAATCAAGAATCGCCACAAAAAGTATTTTAATAGCAGTACACACTCATAACTAGAGTCATTTTGCACAGAGCTTTTGAAATTGCATGTACACTATAATATAGTCATATATAATATTGAAACTGATTTCTGGCACTTGGACATGAAAAACGCATTAGGATGTAACAATACTTAAATGTGAGGGAAAATATTGATTATATTTTGGAAAGGTCCTTTGTGTTACGGAGTACTGCTATAAATTTTAATCTTTTTACTGTTTAATAATTAATCCAGTCTCTTTCTTGCTTTTATTTAAAATGCCTTGGCGTCTTTGTACTGATGGGGTTTCCGAAGGTTGAAACCTCTCAGTATTTTATACCTATCTAATTTTTAGCACCATTGGGAAATACATCAATAATAAATGTTCCTGGACTTCTGGGTGATTCCCCCCCGCCACTCTGCCGTGTTACTAGCCACTCTGTTTTTGTCAGGATCTATTCTCCAGCTTAAACCCTCTCTGCAATGGCAAATCCAGCCTGCCACAGCCGTCTGATCTTTGAGGGCTTCTTGAGCCCTGCTCACCTCCTGATTGTCGCAGCTTCTCAGCAGTTGTCCCTATTAATGATTGACCAGCCTGCAGCTTACATTTCCTGCCAATGTGTCGTTGCGGTAAGCCTTTGAATTCTTCTACTCAGCCTCCTTACTTCCCCAGAACCTTTGCCACACCTGACCTGTAGCCCTGACCCTGAGGTGTCCTTACCACTGCACTCCTTAAGGCTCCCTGCATACCTGACTGCCAGTGCTGTAGCTCAGCTCCCAGCCTGGACAGACCTTTCAGGTTCAGATCTGTTGCTTAGATACTGACCATGTGTATAGAATGCCCTGCATGATACAGTTGCTCGTATGACTTGATTCCTGATTTAGAACCAGTGGCCTGCATAATGACTATAAATTCTTGGAAATGCCCCTCCAGTTGCTTGTCTCAAATGTGGCCCTTATCCTGCTGCAACTCAACTGTAGCCTCAATCCTGCTCTCACCATTAGGCAAGACTGCCCACATCTTGGTCCTGACAACTGTGATAGGGCAGAAGTGGATTTTGGGCTGGAGGTTCCGCAGCCCCACTCGAGTCCATTCCCTTGTCCTCTCTTGCCGTGACCACTGAAACCTTCTCCTTACTTGCCCGCTCAACGCTTCACTACCAAGGTCAGCCACCTTGCCTACTGCTTTGATCATGACCAACTCTTTCTCTCCTCTAGTTTCTCTCTTTCCTTCGCATCCAGCGCAAACTCTTTGTCCTCGCCTTCAAGACGCTTGATGACCTTGCTTCTTTCTATCTTTCTGCCTTCTTTCCCTGTTATGCAGGAAACTTCGCTCCTCCTCCTCTGCCATCACCCTCACCTGCCCAGAGGCTCCTGCTTCCTAAAATGTTTGTCTTCTCCCTTGCTGCACCCTACTCTTGGAACTCACTCTGTGAAGACACAGGGTGAACTCACATGTAATTCTGCTAAACTCTGATGTCCGCAGGGCCCTAGAAGCTGTATAATTGCCCCTGGATGACCCTCTGATTGCTGCTGCATGCAAGTGAGACACTCGAGTCCTAGCCCTGCTTTAAACTCTGATCTGATGAATAGATCACACATAACATAATATCTGAGTTTGTGCGTTTTAAAGTTTCCAATCCCTGCTTTTGCCCCAATTACCATGGGGCACACACATGGTAACCAATTACCATGGTTTTGTAATAATTTGCATCGTCTGGGGTTGGGACACTCACCTGGAAGCTGTCTCATCATGCAAAACGTGATTCGACCCTCCCCCATCCACGCAATTCCTCTGTGTCGTTTCCTCTTGTTGCCATCTTGATTTGGTTTGATTTTGATTTTCTATGATCCTTGGAGGACTGAGAAAACCGGGATCATGTGCACATGTAACATAAAATCAGATGTTACATAAAATCAGATGTTATATTCTCCCCATTTTGGAGGCTTGGATTGAAAGTGGAAGCCAAAGCTGGGGACAAAAGTGGGGACAAAAATATGGCCATCCTCACAAGTAATATCTAAATCCAGGTCAAGCAGTTAAAACCGGATTTTATGTTGTCAGTTCACCCTGAATGTCAGATCAGAGTTTAAAACAGGGCTGGAAATCGGAGTGCCTCACATGCAACAGCAATCTGGCGATCCTCCAGGGCTGATTATACACCTTCTGGGGCTCTGTGGGCATCAGAGTTTAGTGGAGTTACGTGAGAGTTCACCCATACGCTCTGTTCCCTTCCTCCCTGACCTTCAAATCCTTCCTAAAAATCTACCTCTTCCATCAGGTTTTCCTTAGTTCCTCATCTGTGCTTCTCCTTATACTGTCTCATACTCTGGGATCCCCTCTTCCCTTGCAACTAAGCACCTCCCTTGCAGAATGCACCTGCAGCTTCTCAGCTTTCTGAATATTCTATTCCTACATGCTCCTCCCCTTGTTACTCCTCTCTTACCTTAGATTGTAAGCCCCTTCGGGGCAGGGACCGATCACTGGTTGCAACTGTTCAGCACCAGACACATCATAATAATATCAGATTCATTATTTGCCTCCATGGCTTTACAAGTGTGGACTGGAGTTCACTTTTGAGCATCCAGTTACTCTTTTTAATTTTCAGAAGTACTGGTAGCTAGGAATAGTCTGGTCATACAATAATATTATCTTCTTGAGCTACCCCTTAAAAAACATGATTTTGTGACTTTTGCACAGAACTTTTGGTTTTGTTTGTTTTTTGTAGTTGATGAGGCTTAATTGACTATGGCCATTTCTACACGGGCGCACCCCACCCCACCCGCACACGTGTGGTGGGTGGGGGATGCCTGTGCGAACATCTCCCACAGTGGGTGGGGGATAGGTGGGCGTCCGTGGGAACGGTGCCCAGTGTGAGGGGGTGCATGCGCACTCCTGCGCTCTATCCATCTCCACTCAACTCCACCATGCATGGAGCAATGGGCTCCAATGCTGGTTGCTCCAGGTGTGGAGATGAGTGGAGGTGGGTGTGCGTCCATGGGAACGGGTGCACACCACGTACGCCCACTCCCCACCCCACTGCAGCCCGTTTTGAAAAGGGCCTCTCAGGAATTTCAGTTGGAACATAATATAGTTTGCCCACATGTTTACTGGAATTAGGGTGATCAGAATGTAAGAGAGCAGTTGCATTGTGTTCTTCTCTGCTCCTGGGTGCAGTTCAAGGTGTTAGCCTTGATCACTTAAGTCCTACATTGACTTCGGGTGTTTTCAGAAAAGACACTCCCCACCCATCTCCCACCCACTATACATGTTACAGGGCACCCATAGGGCAACACTGCAGCCCTGGACCATGTATAATGTGTGGATGGGTAGTGGTTGGAGAGTGTCTTGTCTGAAAATGCCCTTGGACTCAAGCTGGGAGACAGCTTTTCTTTTCTTTGTACCCAGTACAGCAATTAATGTTGGACCTAAGATGTTGGAGGTTTTAACATTGATCAGCTGTTGGCAGGAAGTTCTTGGAGAAAGTCTTGACTATGAAATTTACTCTTAAACGTGGTCTGACTTGTTTGTTGACCTTAGGGGCACAATACAAAAGCCATCTTCTCTCTTTGCTTTAGGAGATGAGTGATTGTTTCAGGGCTTGCTTTTTTTAGTTTCGGCTCTGAAAATAGGTTAGCTTTCTATAAATCTTTCCTAAGTATTAAATGTTGCGCATGAGCCATGTGGCAAGGCACATCATATAAAATTTAAGAAAAAAAAGTGCTTAAAAATTCTTTGCACACAACAGTGAATTTTGTTGTTTTTCCTGTAAAGTCTGTATTTAGAATCCTAAGGACATTAAGATCTAGTATGTTAGAAAACGTTTTAGGTTTGTATTTTTCTCAGCTCTGCAGGAGATGCTGCCATTCACTGCCAGTGACTGAGTGACACTTTTCTGCTGGGAAAAAGAGGTCTTTCAGTTCATTAAAACATCTCCAGCTTCTTGAAGTCTTAAGTAGTCCCCAGAGCCCTGACTGAAAACAACTTAATAGGCCCAGTTTACACTAAGAAAAGTGATGCTTTCCCCTGATATTGCCATCTCTGAGACAATTGGTCAATACCGTTGTGAAATATACTCTAGAGAAAAAGCAATTTTAAGGAGGATACATTATATTATATTTTGTCTGTGATTATGAGGACCATAAGATTATAGTTGCAGCAAGTTATTATAGTATAAATAATATGTAATACAGACTAGGGAAATGTTTCTTCTACAGCAACCGTTGCCATGTACCTAGACGGTTATTGGCAGATATCTAGTAGTCAGACGAGATGGGAGTTGAATGCCTGAACCAAAAGTAACAGTATTGTACTTCTACTAACCACAATCTAGTCTGAATTACTTGAAACAGAGGCTGTTTTTCAACAGGATGCAACCCCCCCTCCCAATGCCCATGTAGAGGTGGTGTCGGTGGGTGTGCACTACCATGACCCACGCATCACCTACTCGTGACCACTCATGGAGCACTGGCGAAAAAACCAGAAAGTGTGTGCGAGCTGATGCCCACGTATCCCCAGCCTGTATGAACAGTGGCAGCCGGCCATGCCAGCTGAGTGGTCTGCCGTTCAGAGGCACTGTCAGTGGAGAAACCGCCTTTGCAAGGCCAGGACATGTCAGTTTCAAAGGCCAGCCCTGCCTGCTTCCCCCTCCCCATGGTCTGTGGCAGCAGGAGTGTGTGTAGGCTGCTGCGGTACCTATCTTGCAAGCTGCCAGTTAGAATCCCTCCCCACGTGCTCCACGTAAGTAGGCACTCCATGCCTGTTTCCCCCCCCCAGCCGTGCTAATTTAAAAACAGCTTAAGAATGTGTTCTCATGAACAAACCAGATCCAGGGTTTTTACTACAGAGGAGTTATTTTTGAGTAACAAACTCCTTCTGCTTCCATTCTTATGAGCAGAGGAGGAAGAGGGCAGGAATAATAAGCAGTCAGTGGGGCAGAGATGTTGTGTGATGGACACACAAAGGAAGAAATACTGTGGCTTACTGGGACAACAAAGGATGCGATAAGCAAGGAAAATATCCCTGAATAGTACATACAAGCATGGCCCCTGCAGTAGAAACCTCCACCCCCACTTTAACAGTGCTTGTTTACAGAGGTAATTTTTCTTGCCTTTTATATACTTAACTTCTGTGTTTGTATGAACATAGGTGAAAGAGAGTTGAAGTAGATTGAGAGTTAGACTCTGTTTATAATGTGAACTTGGACAGTACTAGAAAAAGTGTATGTATGTATCTTTTATTGTATCAGCAATTTCTGCTATAACAAAATATTAAAACAATTCAGTATAAGGCGGTCAACTACCACTGCCATCCATACTGCAGATTTATTATTCTCACAGGATTGGCTGGTAAACCGTGAGTCACTGTTACAATCTAATGAATTCACAGAAGTAAATCAAGGAGTATCTCTCACTCTTAAGGAACTGTTGACAATAGTCACTAACCCTAATTCTACACACTTGTACAAGAAAATAACTCTCTCTAGATGCTGGTATGATTGCAAATGCAGGCAGGCTAAGAAAGCTCTATCTGCAGCCAGTAAGAAGTGGTGGAGAGACCGTTTCCCGGAGGATTTGATGGCTTATATTGAGAAAAGACGAGTTTACTATTGGCCTTTGGGCTAAGATAGCATTATCCACTATTAAGGAGCAAAAGGAAGGTAAAGGCCTTGCAAATCTGGGTGGATATCCAGGTAGCTGCTAGCCTGAGGGACTCCTCCAAATTCTGGAGACTAATAAATTGTTGGACAAGCCAATGAGGGACCATTAAAGAGTCCCATATTATGGAAGACCAGTGGATGACTTATTTCATTGCAGTCTTTGGAAATTCTGATCTATATATTCCCCAGAAAGGGTGTGCTTTGATACCCCAAGAATATGCTAGCCAGCAAGAAACTGTTGCGTGGAAAGGGGTATTACCTCACCACCAAGGACATACATTGATAGCCCAAGATTTTCCCAGTCAGCAAGAAACTTAGACTTGGTAGGGTATCAGAAGAAGCAGTAATTGAGGCAATTAGCAAACTGAAGCCAGGAAAGGCACCCGGTGTAGACAGTATTCCACCTGAGATATTTAAGAACTTTTCTGTTTGGTGGGCTCCTTTACTCGCCAAATTCTTTTCCCTAATAAATCTAACGCATAATATTCCCGAAAGCTGGTCAACGGCAATAGTAATACCTATATTTAAAAAAGGAAGTGTAAAGGATCCAGCATGCTACCGGCTGATCAGCCTCCTTCCTGGAGTTAGCAAGTTGTATACCCGAGTGCTGCTTACAGAGCTCAAACAATGGGTTATGCAACATCACATACTTGATGAAGAACAGGCGGGTTTTCGAAGAAACAGATCGACAACAGATAATTGTTTCGTTCTTACGCACATGGTGGATAAATATGTGCATATAAGGGCTGGGAAACTATTTGTAACCTTCATTGACTTGGCAAAGGCATTCGACTCTGCACTGAGAGCTGCTTTGGAGTAAGTTAGCTAATATGGGAATTCCTAACTCCCTACTAGATTTAATAGTCCAATTACATGCTAATACAGAGATCGTGGTGCGAATGGATGCTAGTGGTAGGACAACTAGATCTTTTCCCCAGAAGCGGGGTGTAAGGCAAGGTTGCTTGCTTGCACCGCTCCTCTTTAATTTATTTATAAATGACTTAGTGTATGTAGTTTCTCCAGCAAATCCTACCCTGCCCCGAATCAAGGATAGAGCTTTATCTGGTCTCCTTTTTGCAGATATTGTGTTATCTCAGACAAAACAAGGGCTGCAAAAATGTCTGGACTCTTTGAACAGCTATTGTAGCGAGAACTCCCTGAAGGTTAATATCAACAAATCTAAAGTTATGTGCTTTGGCACCTCGCAAGCTAAATACGAATGGTCAATTGGCACCCAAGAGGTGGTGCTAGCATTGCAGTACACCTACCTAGGGGTTGTTTTCACAATTAGGAGATCTTGGAAGATGAATAACGAGAAATCAATAGCAAAAGCGTTACAAACAGCAGGGGGTATCCTAAAGTTCCAGTATGCAACTCCACTGGCTCCTTTCGAGCAATTGATTAATATCTTTGCACTTAAAGCTCTACCTCAATTGTTATATGAGGAGGAAATAACAGCACCTGGGTACACGAGAAAGTAGCATGCTCCATTTTTTGAGGAGCATGCTACGAGTGCCAAAATCAACCCCTTTAGCTATGATAAGAGCTGAGACAGGAACCATGTCTATACATGCACAATTCAAAAGCAGAGCGATGCGCTATTGGTGGAGACTTGTGCAGGGAGATCTTCCTTGCTAGCGACCAATTGTTACTTGGAACAAAGAGACCACAAGGGAGCTCTGCAGTATAACTGACTGAGATATATCAAGGCATCTGCGGTTGAAGCTGAATTACCAAGAGCGGGCGATGGTATACCAGCGGCCAGAATTGCAAAAGGAGAAATTACTGTGAAATTTAGGGATTTGTCTCATAGGTTAGATTTAAAAGCTCTACAAAAAAATAAAATTGCTCCTAAATATCCTGGGTTTAAGAGGACAATTGCCCTTGAGGGATATCTAACTCTTACAGATGACCCCAAAATTAGGAGAATGATGGCACTAGATTCGATATACTCGAGATGGCTATAGGGAGGGGAAGACGCGAAGGCATTCCACATCTCGATAGAGTGTGTAAAAATTGCCCACTAGAGCTAGAATCTCTAAGCCATGTAATCTTCCAATGTCCGGCTTTTGAGGATCTGAGAGAGTTATGGATAACCCCCATTTTTGAGAGGACAACGTATAACAATGGAAAAAAAACAGGAAACATTGGCTGTAACCTCTGATTTGGAGGAAATTAAAGCTATAGCGTTATTTCTTATGCTGATTGAGAAAAGATTAAAAGATTAAGAGAGCTTAGGCTGATTAATGAGGATGCCAATAAGTCAGGTATATGACTATTTGTTCCTGAGAGTGCTGAAATAGAGTACAATGTGATATTCTCTCTTATGCTTAGAAGGGGTTTTAAGTTCTCTCTTTTATGTACTTTTATGACATTAGATTGGAAAAAGTGTGTCAGTTTTAACACACTTTCTGATGTAACATTTCACTAATAAGAATCTGGGTTGTCGAGCAAATCTTAAGGTTTTACTGAACAGAATATATCTGGGGGGCAGGAGTGAAGAAATTGAGAAGAGAGGGAAAACAGACAAATATAGTCAGCCTCTGAAAGAGACCGTGAATGGAAATACATGAACTGAAACTGTCTCAAAGAGACTTTGCATTAGATAAAGATCAAAAATGGGGACAAAAGAAAAATCAACAGAAACAAGCAGGACGTACAAACAAAGGCAACACAGATATTTAGAGAAGGGAAAACTGGTCAAAGAGTGTCTGATTCAAAATGCTGTGATGGAAAGACTTCAGTGAGTTTAGTGTTGCACTTGGATACAAGAAGAAATGGTAACAAAACGAGTAAAAAGTGAAAGAAATTGAGGAGGGAGGAGAAATATGGATACTTCAGATGTAAAGGTGATTTGAACAATATAATTATGCACACAGAGGGTAACAAATTTTGAAACCACAGTAATTGTTAAATTTATTTTTTCTACTTTATTATTAAAATTTATATGCTGCCCCCTCCTGCTACAAGCATCTTGGGAATACTTAAGGGGGGGAACACTAATTGCATCAAAGCAGCTTGTTTCTATTTATAAGACTTGGACTGTCTACTCTGAAGGATTGGCATGTATCACAAACAGGCATTCACTGGGCGCTTCGAAACAAGTGCCTCCCCACCCATCACCCACCCATCATGCATGTTGCAGGGCTGCATTGACGTACTATGCAGCCCTGCAACACACATGATGGCTTGGTGATGGGTGGGTAATGAGTGGTGAGATGCTTGCCTAACAACACCCGTTGTCTTGAATATGACAAACACACATTCCTACTGTGACTTGCTTGTAGTACTTTGTCTTTAATGTGTTATGCAGCCATTAAATATTTGTCACTGTGAAAGAGAGAGAGTTAGCACATCTGGTTCTATTCTAGTATCGAAGTTCCTTTTTACATGGACCACAGCGCAGTCTGTGTGCGCTGGGGTGGGGTGGGAGGGTGTAGATGGGCGCACACCCATCTACCCCCCCCCCCCCATCCCCATGCACAGAGCAACTGCCATTTTTGCTGGTTGCTCTCTGCGTGGGGGATGGGTGTGCATGCATATGCACGGGAGCACCCCGCCCCCCCCGCAGCGTGGTTTAAATGAGACCCTCTGCATGAACACCCAGATTTCTCAGTGTTCATGCGTGGGTGCTGCCCATGGAAAAAGGGCCCAAGAGAATAAAAATGTAAAGATGCTCTTTATCAAAGTTTATTAAGTTTCAGCTGTGTTTGATGTTGTGTAAGACAGAAAAAAATGTCACTACTTTTAAACATCAAATGCCTTTTTTACACAGCCTCTGCAAGGTGTGGGGAGGAAATGTGTGGGTGTGCCGGTGCATGCACGGTAGGTGGACGGGGCATGCATATGGGCTCTCACTCGTCCCCATGCGCACACACGCCCACTCATCCCCATGCACAGAGCAACTGCTGTTTTCCCCAGTTGCTCTATACATGGGGATGTGTGTTAGGCGGGAGCGCATACATCCCCACTCACCGCGCGCACACCACGTCCTTTTCTATGGTCCTCTACCACTCGTGGTAGAAATCTGCGTGTTCATGAGTGGGAGAGCTCTGTGTAAAAGGGGCCAAAGTTTGCATTGTGTAGAATCTGAATCTCTAGATTACACTGATGAATAAATATAACTCTGGAAAAAAATCTTGGTGTTGGGACCCAGCCCCCACGTACTTTCTTGGACAGTAGGGGACTGCCTAATTTTTTTTGTCTGTAAAGCAAATTTTGGTTCTGTTTTGGTGATAGCATGTTTTGGTGATAAATAATAAGCAATGTAATAAACTTTCATATGGTCTAAGGTGGCCTTTATTACTAACAGTAGGCAATAGTCTAATTGTTTTTTTGTCTGTAAAGCAAATTTTGGTGATATTTTGGTGATAAGTAGTGTAATAAAATTTCCTATGGTCTAAGGTGGCTTTCATTAATAAACACCCACCCAGAGTATCTGCAAGGATTGGGGGGATTTTATGGTTCTGGTGTGGTTTTTTCCCTTTCTCTCTTTTTGTAGTGGTTGGAAATTCATGTCAAATTTGAGAAAAAGAATCCATCTTTTCTATGGTTAGTGGTTGCATCCAGCATTCGTACTGGTATTTAGAGCCGTGTTAGCTCACTGGGTTGAGAAGTGCATTTTGGAAGTGACGGTTTGAAAGTAAGCGGCAAGATCCACAAAAACAGGGTATGGATATCACCAGTATACAAAGTTGTCTACAGTTGGGTAGATTTTCGGTTGTGGATCTATACTGGGTTCTAGTGAGGAGAATGGAAGTGGAGGAAAAGTGACTATCAAATTATATTGACTAAGAGACTGAACACAGCCTCTTCGGGGCAAATCCAATAGGGAAAGAAAGAAGTTTCTACCTTGTCCACAACTCTTTTCCCCTTACTCCTTCATTCTCTGAGCCAAGCCTTGGGAAAGGAGGAGTCATCAAGGTGACTGGCAGTTATTGGTATTACATGGAATTGCTTGCCTCCCGGGCTCTTGATAGCAGCCAGTTTAGCTACTGCTGGGTCTGCAGATGAAACTTTGGTGAACTCCCTACAGCCTTGGGCATTTTGTGGGGGAGGGAGTAGAGTTCCCACCCCAAACTCTCTGGGGGTAGAGGCTCCAGTTCCAGAATCGACATCTATGGCTGTTAAAGAAGCATCCGTGTTCCTGTTCATTGTTAAGACAAAGGAAAAGTACCGAACTGGGAATGTGCTTGTGTATCGTACAGAGTTGCGTATCCCAAATTGTGAATCAGAACCCCTACTGCAGTCACACCCTCTGCGCTTGGGACCATGATCTTGTCTGACATTTGCTATAATTCGCCACATCTGTCTAGGACTACAAAATTATATTAAAGGCTCAAAATGGGATCATGCAAGTGAACAGCTTGAGAGTGCATGGGAGGCAGGGAGGCATGTGTAGTAGACACAGCTGTGTAATGTTGGGGCTGCTGAACCCAGTTTCATTTGAACTTTGGATATACATTATTTCGCATTATGTTCTACTCTGCTGAACTTGGCATGAAGATGGAAGTGAGACATTCTTCTGAACAGAAAAGAATTCTTACTTTAGCAAACTAAGATGTAGATTCTCTGTGGACTCTTCTTTGGGGGGGCAATATTCATTTTTAACAATTATATCTTAATATACTGTGTACTTGTTCTGATTTCCTATTTATGAGATCGCTTTACTCCCCGGGTTCTGGACCGGCCCCTGCGGTCATCTGGGGGCGCCTTGTTGGAGGTCCCCAGGGTGTTCTCGGTGGCTGCACCGTGCCTGTGGAACTCCTTCCCTGTGGGGGCCTGTCTGGCCCCAGACCTCCCGAGTTTCTGTAGGAATTGTAAGACCTGGCTGTGCCGCCAGGCGTTTGGCGAGGGAGAAGGGTGAGGGTGGATAGGATGTTGGGGGTTGGGGAGGTTTTTCTCGCCATTTTTATTGTTGTTTTTATTTAATGTTTTAGATCTAGGATTTATTGTGCAAAAAAGAAATATAAGCTGCTCCTGCAACAAAAAAAGAAGGATTTTTAGAAGGCAACCTGGGAATGATTAATCCAGGTTGTGACAAAGAAGGATTCCAGCATGTTCTGGAAAATTGTTGTGGGGAATGTGAAAACAGACGGGGACAGCCAGATGCCTTCATAACGGCAGCAGTATGGAAAGATTATTATACTGCAAAGTTTGGTAGGATGCAGATACATGAGGGGATTGGAGAAGTACGGACGAATGACTATGGGGGGATAGAAGGAATTTTCAGACAAAAGTTTAAGATCTCAGATGAGCAGGTCCGTATAGTGATAATGGATTTGAAGTCTGGAAAGGCTCCGGGCCCGGACATGCTTCCAGCTGAACTGCTTAAAGCTGATCCTGATTTCTGGGCAAGTTATCTTAAGATCATCATCAAATATCGTGGTAGAGTCGGATATTTCCCCCCCTACTTGGAAACAAAATATCTTGGTCCCCGTTTTTAAAAAAGGGGATAGGAAGAGTCCAGAGGCCTGTAGGCCCATCAGCCTAATAGATCTCCCTTCCAAAATATATGGAAAGCATTTGCTTGGCCACATAAAAAGTTGGATGGATCTCAACGATATAATGGGTGAAGAACAAGCTGGATTTAGGCCCAGTTACTCTTGTATGGACCAGTGTTTTGCCCTGTTCCACCTATTGAAGAATTATGTTGTTCGGGGTCAAGTGGTCCACGCAGCTTTTATAGATCTGCAGGGTGCCTTTGACTCAGTGGACAGGGCAAAGCTCTGGAGAAAGCTGGACCAAATGGGGATGGACCCGGCCTTGTTGCAATTGGTTCAGGCCTATTACAGTACTACTACAACAATGGTTAGGTTTAGTCCGGGGGGGCGAATGTACGGAGCCTTTTCAGACTACTACAGGGGCCAAGCAAGGGTGCGTAATTGCCCCAACACTTCTTAGTCTATTCATTAATGACTTATTACCAATGTTACAGAGCAAGTGGCATCATCACCCCAAAGTGGTAGGAGGGGATATGTTTGCATTTTTATACACAGATGACATGGCTTTTGTTTCGCTCTCCAAGATTGGGCTGCAGAGGATTCTAAATAGGCTGGAATTATATGCAGAACAAAATAATTTGAAAATAAGTGTGCCTAAATCAAAGACAATGACCTTTGGATCAAGAAAGAACCTTGGCTGGGTCCTTGGGAAAGAGAAACTGGAGTCTGTTAAGGCTTTCATGTATTTGGACGTTACCTTTAACAAATCCCTGACATGGAGCGATCATATCTGGAGAGTAAGGTTGAGCAGGCGGGTGGAGGGATTTTGTCTTTCCACCATCGTACTGGGAAACGTGCCTGCTTGGAGGCCTTGAAGGTTTTAGAAATTAAGCTGGATTCCATACTGTTATATGGGGCTCTTATACACATCTAGATGTGTATAAGAGACAGCCATTGAGGTTACGCAGGTGGCCCTTACAAAAAAACTGTTGGGTGTGCAAAGATCTACCCCTCGAGCGTTAGCCAGGATGGAGGCAGGGGTACTAAACGTGGCCGCGAAGGCTAAATTGAAGGCTCTGCGTTATTGGCTAAAAGTGAAGGCACTTCTGCCAAATCGTTTGAAACGCATCTATTTGGGGATGGTGACTCTCCCTCTGGGGGTGAGCTCCTGGCTGACTGATGTGAGGGCTGCCCTTGTAGACCTGAACCTTGCTTGCCTGATGGAAAACACTGACCCAATCCCAACTAGACTCGACAGGGACCTAGGCCGTTTTTAGACGATCGGGGCGGTGCCTGCGCTTGTTTTTCAAAACTACCGGGAGGTGGGTTTACACGTGACACCGCCGCCAATTATGCACATTTCCGGCCGTGTCTCTCCACCCTCGATCGGCGACCCGGTCAGCTCGCCGCCGGAAATGGATGCGTGGCGCCCACACATGCACATAATCGGCGGTTAGACAGCGGGTGGTAGCCCGCTCCAGGCAAGAGGACCTGACTAGGGTGAGTCAGTATAAGTATCTTACAGCTAATGTATATGGAGGGAATCCCCGGCGACCTATCTGGTGATGCCCCAGCATCAGTGGAGACAAGCGATGACGAGAATGTTGCCCAGTCTGCCTCCAGCTTTCAGGAGGGCAGATGGGCGCATGTGCCCATTGTGCAAAGGCTATGCCCATATGTCAGGTCAAATTGAAGATTTATGTCACGTCCTTTGGGAATGCCAGTTCTATGTATCAGAAAGGTGGAGGTGGCTGGCTCCTTTAGAAATTCTAACTCTTGGAAACACACTATACAGGAGAACAGCTCTGTGTCTTCAAGACAAGAACTGGGAGACTATAATGGCATTGGCCAGGTTTCTTTATGCGGCCCAGTTACAGCGTAAGAAACTGCTAAAGGAGCCTCAAAATTAAACTGTCCTTAGGGTATGGAATCAAGCTGAAAGGAGGGGTCTTTTAGGAAATGTAAGAAAGGGGTTCCTCCGGTTTTGATACCTTCTCCTTTTATTTATTTAAACACAGTCAGGATTGGTAGAGATGGCGTAATTAGCTATCTGTGTTTCTGGATGAATATATGTTAAATCTGCTATGGCGGTAGTTTGAGTTTTTATGTTTTATGTATATACTATGTATATCTTGTTTTATTTTTGTATTTATTGGTTTTTGGCCGAGGCCATTAATAGATCAAATTAAAAAAAAAAAGATATATTATTGTATTTTTATTGTTAACCACCCTGGGCTGCCTGGCAGGAGGGGTGGGGTATAAATTTTAAAAATTAATTAATTAAAAACAATTTTAAAAGCATTTTGTATTAATGGTAACAGTCTGACTTAGGCCCTTTTTACACAGACGGGGTGGGTGGGTGGGAGGGATGGGCGTTCTGGCGTGGTGGGTGGAGCTGGGTGTGTTCCTTTACACGGACACACACCCATCTCCACCCACAGGGCCCCCTCCGGTTTTCTGGAGGGATCCATGGGTGGAGGTGGGTGTTGTATGGGAGCATGCACACACCCCCACCCATCCTGCTTGGTGTTCACATGGATGGACACCAAGCAGATGCCCATCCCCCCACTCAGCGTCAGCCGTTTATACGAATGCCCCCCCCCCCCCAGCACAGCCACCTGAGCACCGAGTGGGGGTGGGGGGCATCCATGTAAGTGGAATTACAGAATTCCCCACTTTTATGCATGTTGCAGGGCTGCATAGGGCACCAGTACAGCCCTGCAACATGCATAAATAACCACCAAGGGTGGTTAAAGGGTGGTTCGCATCATGTCTGTGTTCACCCTTAGTTGAATAGTAGGCTATCCTTTTTAGGCACACCTATGATCAGATTTTGAAAAAGAGAAGGTTTAAGTCAACATTACTGCCCTTTAATATTAACATGGCAACTAACTGACAGCTAACTGGGTGTTTTACTGTTGTCATTATGAAATTCACCCTCCTATGTTTTCAAAAAATTTACTACTGAAGCAAAAAGTAATTTACTCCTTTTTTGTGATTTGTGTCTGATTACAAAGATTAAGATCTTCCAAAGGGGTTTAAAATGACCTATTTTAAGTAGTCTGAGCTACGCTGATAGCTGTCCTACAACATCAAATATTTTAGCTGTTTTACTTTGAAACAACCTAAGATAAATGTCTTGTACATTAAGAGGAGGAGCTATAATAAAACATATATGGATAAAGTGGCAGCATTCCAAGAACATTAGTATGTCTGCCTTATCTAGTTTGAATGGCAGCTAGCAGTCATTCCCAACTTGCTGCTACGTTTTAAACAGTCAGGCTGGCATTGCTGGCTCAGTAAAATATATCTAGCTTGATGGATAAAAACTATTTGAATTTCAGTCCTCCGGCGTACAGACCTTTGACTGAACCTATCGATGGAACCTATATTTTAGAATATAAAACAAATATAGTTGGGAGGCTTTGTAGAAATTGTTCCTAGACATTTCTGTGAAGTTTTCCTTGTGAAGATTTCTCTCCCAATAGATCAGTTTGCAGGAGGAGGAGTGCTCCATGTAGGGTGAGCCATGGGTGCTACCTGTAAAACTTGGGGATGTTCATTGATTCTAGGGAAGAGCTGGAAGACCAGGATGTCAGTACATAAAATGGATTAGTTTGTCAAGACGAACGCTTCATCTACTCATAGTGCTTTTGCTCACAATTCCTTTTGCAGTTCTCCTAAAACTACTTTCTTCAGAGTAGTTCCATTGATTTCAGAATACTTGAGAGTATGTAGTTTGAGAATTGAATTATTTGCTTTTTAGTGGTTTTCTTTTAAGTGGCTTCATCCAGACAGGAATTTTGTTAGGATTATAAGGAATAGTTACTGTAAAGACAAAAACAATGAGATCTATTTGTTGTTAGCGTCTCTGCTGTTGGGAACTGTTTTCTGAACATTTCTTGAAAATGAGCTCTCTCCTAATACTGTACTTTGTACTTTATAATAATAATATGCATAAGTTTAAATTAAAATATCCATGTGACCTATTCATTTGACAAGCTCTTCTCTGTAAAGTCCTCTTCAGTTTTTTTTGTTTATGCTCAGTGTCAAATATTATTAGTCAATCGTAAATAGAAACAGTTGGAAAGTGACAAACCCCTATCTTTTAATCAGCATGTGCATCAACAAATTTTGTGAAGATTTCCTGTTTCTGTCTTGATGGGAATTGTATTACTGTGAAGACACTAAGGAGCAGAATTAACAGTACTTGAATGGTCTATTTAAGATTGGAAAACTGGGGAAACTTTGGGATCTGCACAAGTGTATACGTTGCTATATAATTTGTGGAAACAGAACAATGTATTGGTCAGTGAAGCACAACTATCATTAGATTTTGTGTTAGCCCTGCTAGGTGGTACAGAAGCCAAAGGTTATGCCAGGTCTTTGGATTTGGTCAGCAAATACAGTAGGTAGATGAAGTCACTTTTAGTGCTTCCCGTGTTTCTGAGATAACTTTTTTGGGAGCCGCCCCAAACCAGAAATCACAATCCTTGTGGTCGGCTGCATTCACTTCCATCCCTCTCTCTGTTAGGCTAGAAGTACTTTCATTTTGGTCTCTTGGGGTGAATTTGGACAATCTTGAGCTAATGTTCAGGGTCTAGCCTCTCTGACCTATTGAAAAGACCCTTTTACACATAGTGTAAAAGACCCTTTTACACATAGCTTTTTAAACTGAGTTTTCCTGATTGTTGCTAATGGGGGAAACACAGTGAACACAGGCACCTCCCTGCATGTAGTCCAACTCTCCACGTTAAGGTTTTTTTGTTCCATTGGTAGTATTCCCCTTCCTTTGAAAGGGACTTCAAAATCATTGTTCAGTTTACCATTTATTGACAATAATGAGGATAGTTTGAGAATTACATGAAAGCAAATAGTAGGTACTTCCTTTAAGATAAAAAATTTGAGTTTTGCAAAGGATTTAAAAGGTACAGCAAAAGCTATAGGTTCTAGGTTCCCGTTGTAGGGATTCAGAGTTTTTGGTAGACTATTAGTGAGTGGCTCATCGGGGCTCTTGGAGTGCAGGTTTGTTTTTATGTCTAGAAATTCCCCAGTGATGTCTTTGGCTATATAGTCTCTCCGGGCTGGGCAGCCTACCAATGTTCAGTGAGTCATAGAAAGCTTGCCACATGTGGGTGAGGTCTCCTGTTCCCCACTTCCCATGACGATATCACAAACATGCTCTTATGAGTATCCTCCAAGATTCCTGTTCTCCAGTCTATTTTGCCCTGAATCCCCCTTCCTTCTCACTCTGGATGTAGACCAGATTTCTTTCCTGATGTGGATTTTCTTTTAGACTAATGTTAGGCAACAGTCTACTGTCTAATCTTGATGGTGGGCTGACCAATAATAAATAACTGTTAAAAAAAAAAAGTTTTTATACCCTTATCTAAGCTACCCTTGAGCTCGTCTCCCTTTTTATAACCTCTCCATCTGAACTACAGGATCACCCATGGGATGCTCTTTTTAATGTTGCCTCTTGCATATTGTCCAGTAGGGATGCTACAGCATCTTTAGCAATGTAACTGGATGGCAAAACTGTCCTGGGTTCCAGTCCTCATTGTGCTCATGAGTTCCCACTTTGTTGGCTTATTTAGAAAATAAGGGAGCAGTCTCTAGTTTTATCTTGCAAAGTAGCGTTCTGATTTTAAAGGGGAAAAAAGTGAAGATGCATAGTCAGCAGAGCAAGATTCAAACTCATAGCCATCTATAGTAATAATAATAAATAGTTTATTAAATGACTCTGGCTTACGCCATGGCCTAAATAACAGTTCACAAAAAAATAAACATCACTCAATACATTATCACCAAAATATACACACACATTAATTTTCTGGCTTGGGCTCTTTGTTGCTGGGCGATATCATTTATTCTTAATTTAATCATCCTCTTTGCTTCTTTTAAGTGGAGGGATTTTACAAAACCTACAGAAAAGCCTATCTGGCACTGTTTCTTCCTTATACCTTTCCACCATGGATCCCTATCAAACCAGTAGGTGCTGCTTTTTCCTTCTAGACACCGTTTTGGTAAGTAGTCAGGTGACAAATGTAAGATCTTTAGCATAAACCTAAGGATAAGCCTCTCTGTGCTTACTGCCATGGGTTTCAGTCCTACCTCTAACCTTAATATGGCTGGGGAGGTTGCCGGAGGATCTCCCAAAATCCCCCTCAGAAATTTATTTTGGATAACCTCACAAGAGTCATTAATCGTGATATCCTATCCTCATACCTGTGCACCATAGCACATTTTGGAAATGGCTTTCACCTCATAGATCTTTAAGACTGGACCCAGTTGGAATCCCCCCCCCCCCTTAGATTTATACAACTTTGGTAATGTGATGACAATAGGGGTCAGAGCTTGTTTAATGGATCAGCTGTGGGGTGCCCATGTTCCGTTAAATGCAAACATTACCTCAAGGTATTTAAATAATCACATCTGCTCTACTTTATGCCTTTGTATATACCATTTCCCAGCTTCAAACTTTGGAGAGAAGGCCACTATCTTTCTTATTATAATTGATTACAAGATCTTCTTTGGCACATGCTGATCCAAAGTCCTCAAGGAGCCATACTAAGCCCAAACTTGCCATACAGAGCAAGATGGTATCGTCGGCATACATTAGGATAGACACTTTATGATTGCCGATTTTTGGTGCCATATACGTCCCATCATCTCTGGGATTCTAAAAAGTTATTTACATAAATATCGAATAAGGTTGAAGCCAGTAAACAGCCTCCCTTGCCGCACTTCTCTTGATGACCTAATGGACTCGGTCGTAGCTCCTCTTGGGTTTATCCGTACCTTCACTGATGCATTTGTATAGCAGGATTTTATTAGCAACCACAATCTCTCATCCATCTTTAGCTCAGCCATTTCCTCCCATAGTTTCTCTCAGTTAATTAAATTGAATGCAGACGTCAGATTGATAAAAGCCTGCAAATAATTTCATCTTTTTTGCTTTATATTTAGATGGGAAAGCACAAAACGGTGATCTACCGTGCTTTTAGTAGCACAGAACCTAGCTTGTCCCTCCACTAATATCTTGCTGGCAATAATCCATTCCTGTAATCGATCCAAAAGCAGCTTTGTATAAATCTTAGATATAATACGCAGGAGGGTTATTGGCCTATAGTTATTAGACTGATCTCCCTTCTTATAAATGGGTACTATGATCCCTTGTCTCCAAGAATTTGGTATGGTTCCTGAGTTATTAATCAATGTAAATAAATTTGCTAAGGCTGGAGCCCACCACTCAGGTAGAAGTCTTAATACTTCATCGGGGATAAAGTCAATTCCAGGGGCTTTTCCATTTTTTAGGGAGCCAATTGCTTCCATGACCTCAGCTTCTGTAACTGGCTCCTACGAGGGCAGGCCCTCAGGGCATATTAGCAGTGCCTGGTCATTAGACCCCTTACTAACGTTAAATATAGTAGTAAAATAATCAACCCAGTTCTGATGTAAGATTTTTGGCTTAACATGCAAGGATCCTAGCCGATCTATCCCATTCATTATCTTTCAAAAGGTACGAGAGTCATGCCTCACCAGTGCATCCTGGAGGGCAGCCCACTTTACTAACTCCTGTTTCTTCTGTTTAAGGAGTACTTTATAATACTTGCTGGTCTCCTGGTAATGACCTACTATTCCCCTACTCTTGCTGATTTTCAGACGCCAAGCTAATTTCCTAAGATAAATTTTAGCCTGCTGACATTCTACATCCCACCATCCTACATGTCCAATTTTCTCTTGTTTGGCCTTTCGTTGTTCTTACCATCAATAATGGGCACAACCAATTCACCAGATCATCGAATATTGCTATACCTTGATTTATCTCCACAGCCGCTCTTCTACCTAAGGCTTGTGCTGACATACAAAATTCCATAATCTGTCCGTCTATTTTTATTATTATTAGTAAACATTTATATAGCGTGAGCAATGTACCTGGTGCTTTACAAAGTAATTGAGTAGACACAGTCCCTGCCATAGGGCTTGCAATCTGAGAGACGGGGATGTTGGGGGAGATGAAGGAAGGGGAACAGAGGGAGAGACAAGGAATGTAAGAAACATTCACAAGGATGCGAGGTCCCAGGTGCACGCGCTTGGTTTGGTTACATCGAGAATGATGACTGGTTGGTCCATGTGGTGAGGATATGAGTACACAGACCTTAGGTAACATATTGTACTGGATGGAGGGTATCAGCAGAAGTTAGGTGAGGGGAGCGAGGAGTTGGGGAGGGCAGAGCGGAAGAGGTGGGTCTTGAGGATGGATTTGAAGGTACAAAGGGAGGGGGTGAGGCGGATGTGGGCAAGGAGGGAGTTCCAGGCATGGGAGGCAGCTAGGGAGAAGGGACAAAGGCGGTTATGGGAGGCGTGGGAGGGTGAGAGAGGGGACAGAGGAGGAGCGGAGTTCACGGACTGGAGTACGGAGTGAAATTAGCACAGAGAGGTAGAGGGGAGCAAGGTTGTGAAGAGCTTTATAGGTGAAGACTAGGAGCTTGTGCAGGAAGGGGAAGCCAATGTAGAGAGGAGAGGAGGGGCTGCACGTAGTCGAAGTGATGAGTGAGGTGGATGACCCTGGCAGCAGAGTTTTGGATGGAGATAAGGGGAGAGAGGTGAAGGCCATCTCACCCTACACGGGCCATCCAGAAGAATTTCACCACAATGAACCTATCTTGTTTTTAATATTACTAGAATGAATTATATATATCTGAGAGGATAGGAAAATGGTCGCCATCACTGCGTGAGCCGACGCAACATCTTAACCTGTTCACTCAATGTGGGGGAAATAAGAGCTGAATCTATAGTACTCCCACCTTGTGGATTCATATAGGTCAGGTTTCCCTGATAATCTCCGGTGGTGTTACCATTCAAAATCTTTAAACTATAATCCAATACAAATTTATAGAGGGTTTTCCCTGCCTTATTCACAATCTGATCTTTAGATATTCTAAATCGATTCCAATTTGTATCGTAGCCATCTGTGTTTGATGAACATTCCACAGGAATGTGGCTAGGATACCTGTGGCTAGAGTTTCTCCCCACTAGCAGTTTTTACAGTCCCAGCTTTCACCTGCCCTGGGTACCTCTTTTGACCCACCCCTTTGAGGCAAGTCCCACAGTTTGGGAAATGGTGCACTAGAATAATCTTTCTGATGTTTAGCTGCAACTCCCTTAGTTCCTCTTCACAATACAGCAATAGTGCCAGCCAATATTTGGCTTTAAATTTTACAGAGAGGAAAATATATGGATGATAAAGATGGAGTGATGCCTCTGTCCTAGATCTTTTCCACCTATGATATATATTACCGGAAGGCCATATTGTACCAGCTCCACACAAAGATAAACAAGAAATTGATTTATTTATTTTTCTTAAATTGAGTTGTATGAGAGGACAAACTATTTTAAGTTGGTAGAACATTTTTCTGTTACTAAGCTATTGGAGAAATTTAGTCTTTATTTCTGGAAGTATTTTCCTAATGTTGCTGAGGCTATTGCTTATAAGGGTTGTTTGCTCTACTATAAATGGGATCTTTTGTAAGCTAGGTATTTGAAGGTCAGCTTTTACATATTTTAATGTCCTTCTCCTTTTGTTTTTTTATTCTTGAACTTAATTGTCAGTGGGTCCTTAAAGTTCTCTCTTACTTAATTATAATCCTCTGCATACTCTTCCATCTTTCTGAATGCATTGCCCCCATAGATGACAGAAGATTGCCCTAATATATAATCTGTGTTAATGAATACAGACTTTGCAAGTTACTTGAACTGAGTTACAGCATTTGGACAAAGGAACCCCAGAATTTGAAGGAATATAACTCTCTACAGATGTCTGAAGTATTATGTTTTTAAAAGCCCATAACAATATCAACACATACCTTTTTGTTGTTAATCCCGGAAAATCGGTTTGTCTTAATCACGTATGGGAGTAACTAATTGGAACACTTCCTTTCAAAACTTTCATCAGTGCTTTAAAAAGGTATAAACGAAGAAGATGGTTCAGTGGTTGAATTTTTTTTTTTTCTTTGTGAAGTTTTAATTTGAGGTAGAGGGGGACTTACTGCAGTAACAGTTTGCAGTATTGTGGAATCAGTGTATTAGTCTACCTCTGATGTGTTAGATAGCATCTACTACTTTCCATTCAAATTGCATTTTCTATGTAGTAAGGAAGCTTGTGCAGAGCTTTAGAAGAGGACTGAAGTCTGGTAGGCGCATTTCAGATAAAACCCCATGCAACTGAATGGACAGCAGCTAGGTACTAAGGCCCAGAATGGAGGCGTAAAGAATCTCTTTAAGTTGACGACAGAAAGAGTTGGATTCATCACTAAATACTTACTTATGGCCCCATTAAAATACCCATTGACTCAAATGGGGGCACAACTGCAGTAATAGGGAGAGTATCTGTACAGCACTGCATATGACTAGTAGTGTTACAGAAATAAGTAGTAGTAGTAGTTGCTAAATTCCACTAACTAGTATGTATATTAGTGGCTAGTAACCATTGAATATTTAAGGGTGGTTGAAGGTGGCTGCTAATGTACATTTCTTACCTGTCATTCAAACATGTGCTCGTTGAGTTAATCTGACATCCCAGCATATACCAACCAGAACTCAGAAGTTACATAAAGTTGTGTCCAATCTAAAATAGACATACCCATCCAAACTTCCCAACCATGCCGCCATCCTCATCAGTCACTGCAGCACTGCCTCTCCAAGACGGTAGCATAGCTGGGAGGTGGGGGAAGTCGCTGGGGGCACCCTCTGTGTGGGCGTGCAAGGGTAGGTTTAAATCGTGTGTGCACACACCTTTGATTGGGGTAAAAGTGACTAAGTTTTATTACTCTGTCATGCTTGGAGCTGAGCAGTCCATAAGTCTAGAATCTTATCAATTCTAGAATGCAAGATACATGAGGAAAAGGATAAAGAAATTGGGTAGAGAAAAGAGTAGTAAGACAGTTTTGAAATGTCTATGGTTGCTACAAAAATATGGAAAACAGTTACTTTCTGCTGCCATAGAGAATAGGACAAGAGGAAATGGGTTTAAATTGCAGGAGAGTAGAATTTGCTTCATTATGAGGAAAAACCTCTGAAGTGCAAGGACAGCTGAGCAATGGAAGTGGTGGTGGAATCCCCTTCATTGGAGGCTTTACAAAAAGGCAACAGTTCTATATCTTTGTCATGGTCGGACCATCACTTTCTGAAAGTGCAGATCCTGGCCCTCCTAGGGACTGTGTCATAGCTGTGATGGCAGTGAAGAAAGCTTCCTTCTCTGCTATCATAGCATCTGCAAAGTCTCATCTGGTGGAGCTGTTCTGAGTGACGAGGGGCATGGTTAATCGTGCCGGCCTCTGCCCAGAAATGAAGTCATCTGCTCACTGTGACTTTTTTATTAATTACTTTGCAGACAAAATTGCTCATATTCACCATGACTTGGCTGCTGCACCTTTTTCTGCAGAATCAGAATTTGGAGTTACGGAAGCTTAGTCTCGTCCTGTTTATTTGGATCCGTATCAATTAGTGTCATGTAGGGGAGGTGCTTGGTGTGGTGAAGGTGACAAGTTGTGAATTAGATCCTTGCCCATCCTGGTTGGTGAAAGCCAGCTGGGAACCGTTGAAGCCATTGCTGGCTGGGGTTGTCCACGTATCCTTTTGTGAGGGATAGGTGCCAGACACCCTTAAAACTGTGGTTGGCTGGTTCCTGCTTAAGAAACCATCTTTGGACGCTGACTTCCTGGACAGCTATCAACCTGTCTCTAACCTTTCCTTTTTAGGGAAGGTTATTTAATGGGTGGTTGCCCCTTGAGTGGTTCTGCTCCTTCCTGTTGGGGAGGCCCCAGAGAGTGATGATGAGTGATTGCTCATTGCCCTCTTATGACCTGCCCTGTGGGTGTCCTGCAAGCCTCTATTTTGTCTCCCCTCTTATTCAACTTGTATATGAGGCCTTTGGGCAAGTTCATTCGAAGGTTTGAGGTTAGGTGCCATCGATATGCTGATGACACCCAGCTCTCTCTCTCTTTTTTTTAATCCAACCCAAGCCCTGCAGTCTCAGTGCTTACCCGATGCCTGGTTGCTGTTGGAGACTGGATGAGGGGGAGCTGAATTGAAGCTGAATTGATGATGACAAGACTGAGTTGATGATGATTGGCCGACCTTGTGACCTGGAGGGAATTGGGACTCCTTTTACTGATGGAGTCCAGCCCCCTTTGGTCAACCAGGTTTGCAGCCATGGAGTGCTTCTGGACCCCCTGCTGCATCTGGATTGTCAGGTGATGGTGGTGTCCAGGAGCGCATTTCACCAACTCTATCCAGTGAGGAGGCTGTGGCCTTTTCTTTCTGACTTGGATCTAGCAACTGTCGTCCATGTTTTCATTACCTCAAGGTTAGGTTATTGCAATGCACTCTACGTGGGGCTGCCCTGATGTGGGCAATTTGTGGTTCAGAAGTTGCAGCTGGTGCAGAATGTGGCAACCTGCCTCCTTTCAGGGATGAGGTGCTGGGAGCACATTACACCGGTGCTCCGAAGTCTGCGCTGGCTCCCTATAGCTTCCTGGGCAAAATTCAAGGTCTTGGTTTTGATCTTTAAAGCCCTAAACGGTCTCTGCCCCACATATCTGAAAGACCACCTGTCCTTCCGTGTTCCATTGTAGCCCATGTGATCAGCTAGGAGCGCCTCCCTGTGGGTACTGTCTGTTAGCCTTGCCCATACGACATGGGCTTGCAGGGAGGCGTTCTCGGGTTGCTACCCCAATGCCATGGAATTCCCTTCCCCTGGAGGTTTGTTTCAGGTCGAACCGGGGCATCTTCCGGAGGTGGTGTAAGACCTAATTTGAAAAGGCATTTGGTAGGCAGGAATATGGGCTTGTTTGGGAATGGGGTGATTGTATTGGGTAGGTTTTTGGGTGGTTGTTGTAGGGCAGGGGGGGTTTAGGATTTTTGTACTTTATGATTTGTAAGCTGCCCTGAGCCTTTAGGAAGGGTGGCATATAAATTTAAATAAATATATCTGAAATCCTTTCGATCCTGCCTCAGAGCTGGGGTTTGTAACGGAAGTCCTTCAGGCCCATTCAAAACTATGATTCTGAGATTCGAAACTGGTCCTGCATGCACAGTGGATGCAGTATTGCGGACTGAGATCAGATGTGCAGTACTGATAAGTGTAGATAAGTAATTTGGGCGTGGCAGTGACTGAGACTCTAATGAACAAGTCAAGAGCCCTTGAAGAGCTGCTTAAAAGTATTTCAAGAGGAAACTCAAACAAATAATAAAAACATAAGTCCTCTTCCTTGTTAGATGGACTTTCATACCTTTTACAAGGATGTAAAGTCAGAATTTTAACATAAGAACATAAGTGCCATAGTGGGTCAGACCAATGGTCCATCTAGCCCAGCATCCTGTCTCCGACAGTGGCCAATCACGGTGGCTTGGGAGAAGCACCCAACAGGTCACAATGAGGGATCCATTCCCTGTTGTTTTCCCCCAGCTCCCGTCATGTTCCCTGATCCTGTCTGGCTAATAGGTCCATTAGCAGCTATCTTCCAGAAACTTGTCCAAACCTCTTTTAAACTCAGCTATAGTACTGGCCCTTACCGCAGCCTTGGGCAGTAGATGCCACAACCCAATTATACGCTGAGTGAAAAAATATTTTCTTTTATTTATTTTAAAACTGCCACCCAGGAGTTTCATGGAGTGTCCCCTAGTTCTAGTACTAGCTGAGAGGGTAAATAACTGCTCCTTGTTTTAGTTCCACATCACTCATGATTTTATCAACCTCTATCATATCTCCTCTCAGTTGTCTCTTCTCCAAACTGAAGAGCCCCAACCTACCAAGCCTCTCCTCATACAGGAGCCCTTCCATGCCCGTGATCATTTTTGTTGCCCTTCTCTAGTTCAGCTATGTCTTTTTTGAGATGGGATGACCAGAACTGCACACAATATTCGAGGTGTGGTCGCACCATTGATTTGTTATAAAGGCATTATGACATCCTGTTTTATTCTCTCTCCCCGTCTGAATAATTCCTAACATTGTTTGCTTTTTTGACTGCTGCTGCGCACTGCGCTGTGGATTTCATTGTATTGTCCACAACCATCCCCAGATCCTTTTCCTGAGTGGCAATTTTGTTGACTAAAAACCATAAGCCAGCACTGACACATTATTATATAAGAGTAGAACAGGGATTGTTAAAGATGAACTGAAACACATTTTAAAAACAATCTTGGCACCTTAATGTCCTAATGAACTTCATAACTAGGAATCACCTAAAATAGGTTTGTTTTTGTTTGTTTATTTCACAACTTCTATCTCGCTCTCCCCGCCTCAGTGGCTTATCTACTGAAAGGCAACTTCTGCAGTTATTTTGATCTATACCATATGCTGGAGTCATTAAATTTGTATTACTGCTCATTGTTGTTGGAGCTGGACAATTTTAATTTTCATTTGTTATGCTTTGACTAATTCTCAGATAATTTCACTTTATCCTAATAGACAAAAGGAGTAGTAAAATGTACTCCTATAAAATGATCAGTGTTAGTAGTGTTTTGATACACTACTTTATGTATTTTGTGTATTCGTGATGCATCTCTCTATTTGGTTTGAGAATACTTGGGGGAAACCATGAGGAATGGTGCAGTTCCTATTATAAAATGAAGTAAAGGCATTTAGATAATGGAAAGTGATATTTTTCATCTCTAGTTTTGTTTTTTAAAGGGTGACCAGTGTAGACCTGGTAAATATTGTGAGTTAATGTTCCAGTTCGATAGATTCCTTGTTCCCAGTGATTATAGTAGTACTAACATCACACTGCACATTTGTCATCCAAGTATTAATTGCATGTCAGGTGCTCTCAATGTCATTAACTCTGTCAAAAGCAAATGCTCAGGTAATGCAGTTTAAGAAATAACTTTTCTTTTAGATTTAGGGCATTCATTTAGGTGCTCAGGCACTGCTAACATTCCTTATTTTTCTTTTTAAAGGTTTAGATTTCACACCATGGTTTTAGATTTCATGTTTCTCTTGCTTTCTCAACCTCGATCCTCCTGTAAAAGAAAAAAGGTTGAGTGATACTTTTGTTTGCCAGAGTCAAAGCATTATTTAAGTTTACTAAGGTCACCCAGGCAGTCGATGACAGAGCTGATATTTAAAACCTTAGCTCCCAACTGTCTTGACTACAATACCATCCCTCCTCCAGTTCCTTAGTGAAATAGGTTCCAGTTCCCAACATGCAGACCAGCTAGTAAATTTTCAGTATCCTATGCTGATGAGATTACACAGTCACATAAGATAATGAGAACTCGGGATTAAACAGTTGATAGTACTTACTTCTCTGTCTTACGGCTTCAGTAGAAAACCTCTTTTTTGCCATGCAGATTTTATTTGTGGTTCTCTTGTGTCTGTGATATCTTTGTTAATTCTGTGTTAGAGATCTACACCAGTCTGACTGTTTAGCCCACCTCAAACACAGACCTATTGTAGAGTTGCTGAACATGACCCAATCTAATGGATGTACCTTTTTAAAAAAAAAAAAAAAAACCTGACTCAAAAGTATGCACTAGGATGTTGCATCCCGCACTAAAATTCACAGTGGCACAAACTGCTGTTCATATCCAAGAGCGTAGGTTTCAGACTACAACCATTTTGACCTGGACATGGGACAGCTGTCCGGATCCCATCAGGTTCAGGCATAGCTGCAGGGCAGCCTCTATTTTTTTGGTCTAAAATTAACTTTAAGATTAGTCACCTTCAAAATATATTTTTGCAACCCAGTCTCCAAAACTGGAGTTGTTATAGACAATTTAGCTAGACTTTTTGAAGGTCGTCCTTTCCATATACTCTTCTTATCTTGCCTGTTCTTTTTGCATCCATCTTTTCTAATTCTTGACAGTATGCCTTTGCTGTCATGAAAATATATGGCCTGATACCTTGCTGGCTCTGGTGACACTTCTGTTTGCCTACATGAAGTGCTACTAAGTGCTGGGTCTGCTCTCCTCCCCGCTCCATTAATTCTGCAATTGGGGAAGGAGGCAGACATGGTTTCCAACTCACTCCTCTCTGCCTTCTTTCTAGTGATTGGCTGGGAGGTCTCCATTGGGGACTGCAGGGATCACTCCAGCCCCTCCCCCTGGGCTCCATGCCTGGGTGATTCTTACTTTGCCCCTCCCATGCAAGTTACAGCTGGGGTGGGAGGGGGGCTTCCCTCTGCTGCCCCCTGCTGCCTGCATGGCTATAATGAAGCCAGCACAATCCCAGAAGGCAGAGGGACAGAGCAGCTGTCAGCACATGTACCAGCTTCATTTTGGCAATGCGGGAAGCAACAGAGGTGGCAGTGGAGGATGGGGAGATGGCAAGGTACCACCCATTCCTTTTAAAACGGCCCCTGTTTTAAAATCACACTTTGCACATGCCTCATTAAAACTTCTTGGCGAGAAGTCCCTAAAACATCTGAGCATGCCAACTACACCAAATATTTGTCTGGCTCACAAAATTCCTATACACCACTATAGCAAACATGCTCCATAACACAGATCTCTAAATGGTGGAAATGATACAGCAGCTGCCTTCCTCCCATTTGCACCCCATCCATGTCTTTCACCAACGTGATGATAGTGTGCAGGATTGCCAGGCATCAAAGTTCAAAAATCACAAGTTTAACCCCCACCCCCCAAAAAAAAAAAAAAATTAAAAAATCTCCACTGAAATGAACGTAGCTTGAGCTGGCAGATAGGCTTTGATTATTGGGATGCCCTTTTTATCTTACCTATCTTTTTTATTTCTGAGTCTTTGGTACACAGTACAGTAATGTTTCCAAGATTGATTGATTTGATTATTTGATTGTCTACACAGTTAGGAGGGCTAGAAACTTTTTTAAAATGAAAGCTGAGATTTTCACGTTGTTATACTGCATTTTGTAGCCCTTACAAGATGAGGTTCCAAAGAGTTTTCAAAAGGTTGCTTCTGTTGGAGCCAGGGCAGTATATTTCCTCTCGGTAGGCACAATAAAAAATGCGCAGCTCATGGAGGGTTGCAAAAGTGGATTTAAGCCACGTTTAGAGAGCCCAGATTGTTGAAAGTTTTCGTTCGTAGCACAACCACTAGCATAAGCTGGAGCAGGGATTCTCAACCTGGTGCTCGGATGCACCAGATTGCAAGGGCAGTGTGTGAAGGTGCTCCTCAAGCCAGCTGTCAGTAGTGCTTGAGAGCACTTTGAAGCAGTCCTTCATCCATTAAAGCCAATGTGTGCTGGGAGGGATTAATTGATTGATTGTCTCAATTTTCATTGAATTGAATTAAATTGAATTGTAAAGGGGAAAATCACTATGCATATTTATAGAAATTATTAATGCAAATTATGCAGTGCTCCTAAAGAGTCACGTCACTCCAGTACTCATGACTGGAAAAAGGTTGAGAACTCCTGAGCTAGAGCTACTCCAGCAGCTGCTCTACTTATTCAGCAACTTCTCTGGGCTGTTTGTCAGGTTATGCTTCTTTATTATTATTGTTGTTGTTAGCAAGCATTTATATAGTGCCAGCAATGTACCTGGCGCTTTACAAAGTAATTGAATAGACACGGAGCCTGCCCTAGGGCTTACAACCTGAGAGACGGGGGTTGGGGGAGACGAGGAAGGGGGAACAGAGGGAGAGACAAGGAGTGTAACATTCACGAGGATGCGAGATCCCAGGTGCACGCGCTTGGCTTGGTTACATCAAGAATGATGGCTGGTTGGTCCATGTGGTGAGGATATGAGTACACAGACCTTAGGTAACATATTGTACTGGACGGAGGGTATCCGCAGAAGTTAGGTGAGGGAAGCAAGAAGTCGGGGAGGGCAGAGCGGAAGAGGTGGGTCTTAAGGAGGGATTTGAAGGTACGAAGGGAGAGGGTTTCTTGGAAGGGTCCTGCTATATACCTTCATTCTCCTGACATGCTCCTGACATGCTCTTTTAGTCACCAACTTATTTACTCCTTTTATAATACTTAGCATTTATGTGGCATTCTAGGTGTGCAAAGCACTTTATGGTCATTCTCAATAATCCCAGCATCTCTGTGATGTAGATAAATATTATTCCATTTTACATATCACAAACAGAGGCCGCTGACTTGGGTGGAGTGCCTGGGGAGGGATCGCCACCACGCACCCCCCCTGACACGAACCATGGAATAGCAGGAAGCATGCTGGCTGTCTTTGAAATTGACATGTCCCGGCCATGAGCGCTGGTGAACCGGGCTCCCAAGCACTCGTAGCCAGTTCCTGTGACTTGCAAAAGCTATATTCCCTGCTGTGCCAAGAGTGGCGAACCTGTCTGTTTGCATGGCTGGCTGCCCCTGTTCATATGGCATGGGGCTCTGTGGCCGCCAGTTGCCACGCATCTTTCTGCGTTGCCCGACACACAGCACTAATGATTTCTCAGCAGTGCACCATGAGTAGGTACTGAGTAGCTTGCAGGAGCACGCATTCCCCCACTCCACCTTCAGACGGGCAGTCGGATGAGTGCCTCCTGGGTGGCCATGCATGGTAGCATCTCATTTAAAACACCCATCGACTTGAGCAAGGCTAGGCTCCAAGTCCACGGCCTATCTGGGTTTGAAACTACATCTCTCCCAACTTCCATGATCTAACAACTAGACCCCACATTAGCATGTCCATTCACAAAGTGTTACGGAAAGCTGAGTAGGACTGATATCGTAATAGACACAATTCCTGAAAGACTCTTTGACATTGAAAAAAATACTTAAGACATTGCTTAGCTCTTTTTTTTTAAAAAAAAAGTGCATTTCTCTGCTGTGCACGCAACTGCAAATCTATGCCTGTGAATGTTTAAAATGACTGTGAGTTGAAACACATGAGTGGGGGTGGCGGTAGCTTTGTATATTGCAAAATACAAAATGAGGCTAATATGAATAAATCTGCATTACAATTGAAAGACCCCATTTTTTTTTAAAAAGCACTTAAACATAAACGTAACTTTTGATCATGGGAACACTCCCAATTGACACTTACAGAATTTCTTCTATCTTTTTAAGCAAAGCATGTGCATAATTGCTGTTCTGAATTGGGACCATGTTCATTATTTAGTAGTATGATGAGGAGGAGCATATGAAATATAGAGACCTTGGGCCTCCTAGCCAACCTGCATTGCTGGGCATGCAACATAACAGGAGGCATTGAAGACGAATCAATTTAATACATTCTGTGCAGCACGTTCACTAGCAGACCCCGATTGAAGTACCAAGTCAGAGTAGATTTCTTCTGGCAAAACGCCTATATGAACTTCTCAGTTCGACTCCTTGGAGCACAATTGTTTCTTTCACCAGAGAATCGACTTGCAATGACTTTTCAGTAGCACCAAACAAATAGAAGGGTGAGTCTATAAATTCATTATCCTCAGGGCTGCAAAGTCTTTAAGTTGTGTAGCAAAACATTTTAAAGCAAAGTCCACATTATATGGGTGTGAACACTCTCCCCTGCACTCCCCTCCCCCCCTTGGTGCGCTCTCCTGTTTCTTTTAAATGAAACACTACATTTTGAACTCTTAATCTTCATTATAGAATACTTTGCATTGATAACAGAGAGAATACAGCAAAGATAAATTATTTCTCTTTCCTACAATTTAATGTACAGGCAGTTTTTGGTCTAGACGTTTTGTCACCAAGGGTGGTCACATGCGCCCTCATAATATCCATCAGCAGTTTGTTTGAAGTTTTTCATTTCCTTTTGGTCAAGGTAAATGCTTTGTTTTCATGCAAATAAACAAGTTCTGCCTCTTATTTCAGCCATCCAATCTTCTTCATTGGTGCTGTTGTGTTTTTATTAATATTTCAGCAGAAACATTGATTGATTTATTTTGGTGTAAAGAAACAAGAACATAGAAAAAAACCCTGAATGCCAAGCATTTCCTTTTTCTCGCTTTAACTTCTAAATCTTGATAAAGATGATTGTGAATTTAAAGATTTATGCGAGTTGGCTGTGTGGAAATATTTGAGTCCAGTGGTAAATGTGAAAATCAGTACAGTGTGAGCAAAGTCTGTCTGTGCCTCATGACATGGTCATAGTACAGAAATAGGGAAAACTGTAGTTCTGCTGCCACATTGCAGCTCTTTGGCCCCATTGTGGTAAATGGGAAGTAGTAGGAAACTTTGGCCACTTAGTCATAGTACATTTTCCAAAACGAGCTTTGAAAAAAGAGGATATCAAAGTGACCAGTGTATATTCTATCTTCCAGTTTTGCTCTCTGGACTAGGAATCCAACTTTGAAGGTTAAGTCATAAAAAGACTTGGGCCATTTCTTTCTTTCCTGGGGCTGGTGGCATTTTACGTATGAGTTCTCATTATATTACATTCACAGATATGTTAAAATAATGCATACCTCCCTATTTAGGAGGGGCAGTCCCCTCTTGATGTTGAATCCAACTGTCCTTTTGAGAGAGAGAGGTGTGTGTGTGTGTGTGTGTGTGTGTGGATGGGGCGGGGAAGGGGAGGCGTGCAAAAGGACTGGAATTCAAGCGTCAGTCACCGCTTTGCTGGTTGCTTCCCAGGAAAAGCAGTTAATGGTTTGATGTGGAGATGATGGAATGAAAAGAAAGTGAGTGGAATGAGAAGCAGGAGAGCGTCTGTCTCTCTCTATGCACTTGGAATGTGGGGAGGTGTGTGAGCATGTGCGTGAGGGGACGGAGCTCATTCGCTGGAGGTCTTACTTGCTAAGGAGGCAGAGCTCTCCCTCTTTTGCTGCACAAAATGTTGGAAGGTATGAGACTGTTAAGATTGCAGAGTCAAGTACTCAAATTTTATGTATAAAAAGGGGCCAATCCCCCCACTAAGCATAATGATAGACTTACCTATACAATATTAAACAGATTCTTTAGTCCTAAAGCTAATATTTAATAGATGATTGTAGATGAGAAACTGGTCAAACACATCTGTGATATCTATATAGATGAATTCCATGTTTGAATGGAACATGGAATTCCTTGTTTGAGTTCTCTGTTTGAATTAATTGGTACTTAAAGTCACTAATGGGGATTGCACTAAAATTTGAAAATGTATATTTAGATAATATTGGACTGCTAAGCAGGTTGCCGCAGGAACTCTCAAACTATGAAAGTGCTGTATCAGCAGGTTTTTTCCTTCTTGCATACAACTCAATACAGTTCCAAACTTTATACTAAACTGCTGTATCTCCGGAATGAAGTTGCTAACTTGTGTTTTGCTTTCTGGCTTCTGCTTTTGGCATGGTTAAAGAGCATCCCATACTTGGCATCATTTTGCATCCGTCTTAATCTTTCCTAGCATCCCTCATTCAACCTGTTCAGCCTGAGCAGTGCAACACTTTTGTCGTTGTTGCTATTCAGTGTTACTAGTCACATTTCTGCCTTCACTTTGTAGCTGAAGCACATGTATAGAAAAGTTTGGGAAGCCACAGTAGTATGTTGTGGCACTATATGTATAATAAACAAACCCCATCATAATATCAATTTCTGGCATAATATATTGATTTCTATATTATGGATTTACTAGATTAAGGACAATTCAGCAGTGGCAGAGGGTATGGTATGGTATGGACTCAGTGGGCCCTTACAAATGTGACGGCCCCGCCATCATCCCGCCTCAGGGTGTGGAGGGCTACCCCCCCACCATGGCAGTTTTGGGGGCGGAAGCAGACATCCCCAAGGCCTGCCCTATCAGGGGAGGGGGCACAGGGAGCTCTGTGTGACCAGCCAGCTTCAGCCCCGTGCTGTGGCCGATGCCTTGCCCCACCCCCTATGAAAGGCTGCCAATAACAGGCAGCCATGGTAACCCCTGATTCTGGGCCAGGATGGGGCCTGGAACAGATGTTCCTGCCTGGTTATGCCTACTCTTGCCCAGGTGGGTAGCTGCTGGGCCTGGACTGTGGTCCGGCCACTACCCGTACTGGTATTTGTACCCGGCCAACATCTGGCAGGCCTGGAACAACATACTGCCGTGACGCTGGACAAGCTGGCCCAAAGCGGGCCCTTACTGGGCCAGTGTCACGTTAGTTAACACTCAGTGTTTCAGTAAGTTTCCATCTCTTATTTCTGTGGTCCATACATCCTTCGGTTGCACAAAGGACACAGCATATAATTTGGCCTAACCTATGGATTTAGCTGATTTCTTGTTTGCAGTGGACTTAAAATCAAGAGGGGGTGTAAGGGTGCACTTTTTGCTTCCCATTTTGATTATAGACCTGATCAGTGTCCCATCTGGATCTTATTGCAAGTTTGAACAGCTTACAAATGTTTTAGTCTGTGCCCACCTGCCAGTGGAGTCAAACGGCTGTTCTGACCAGGATTGCTGCAGTGTAGTGGCATTTCAGCTATGACCCCTTCCCTTGGCTGTATCCCAATACATGCTCTGCAGTGTAGCTTGCCAGGAATGGCAGGATATAGTGAGAGAGCCAGCTTTATGCTGGCCGGTTAGTTAGGTAATATTTACAGCTCCTTTACACTGCCAGAATTGTATGATTGGAATGTAGCAGTGATCAGGATCTGCCCTAGTGGCTTAAAAAGCACACAGCAGTTGCATAAGATTCCTGCATGCATTTCCACTTTGAGGGAATGCTGGGAAAGTGGTATATCTGGGGAGAGGTGTAATTTGCGTGCGTTCTTAGGGTTCCAATATCCTAATCCTATGTTTTGTGTTGCTCCAAACCTTTTGGCCTGCCCCATGTTTCCTAGGTAGATATACTCATAGGAAATGTAGAATTTGGCTTTCCCTTCATGAGTGGCCACTTTCCCCACCTGAATGACACAGCTGTAGCTATTTCCCATGGACATCCTTGCCTTTGCCTTGTATTTTAAAGGAACCATATCGACCTGCGCTTCTATTCTACAAAGGCAAAAATACCAAATCACGTTTTGCTTCCTTATATGAAATGAGTACCAATTACGATTCCACACATAACAGTAGCTCCTGGTGTTGCCATGTTTGTGTGCATCCATGCCAGCCAACTATGAGTGCTCTGCTGACAACGGCCCTGGAAAAAAACCAGGGTTGCTGTCAGCAGAGCTGTGGGTGTACCCACATGTTTGGTATTCCATGTGGATGCTCAGCTATGTAAGTCAATGGATGTTGTTCACCAAACTGTTCCAGAGTGGATAACATGTAAGAACACCCATTGGGTGAAGCCTATGAGATAGGGCAGACCCGTTCCACCACCCTCCCGGGGCAGGAAATTGCAGCTGCCATACTTTGGGCCAGGACAAGAGAAGGCCATGTGATCTGCCCTCATGCCCCGTGGGGAGCTTGCGCAGGCCGACCTCTGTCAGAAGTTCTGCCGTGCCCTGGGGCGGGCCAAGGAGCCAACCACATGCGTAGTTGCCCTGCTCCACCCACTATCGCCTGGCCTGCCCACTATCCCCAGCTGTGACATGGCTACATGGGAATGGCGAACGCACCCACCACATCCAGGGTGCTGCAGACCTCGCTGCGGGGTGGGGCAGCACTGGAACAGGCCACACAGGAGGCAGCCCGTTAGCCCAATTTGGACAGCGTTATTCTACTTTGGGCAACACTACTATACGCTGCTTCTCCAGCTGACACATTGTGTCAGCCAGCTAGCTGCATTGGGTTGGGGCTTAGTGAAAATCTGGTGGCTGCCGTCCATACGACCTACAGGGTAAGGCTGCCCAATGTGAGGTAATGCTGCCCAAAGGGGATTAGCATCTTATGTGGCTTCACCTATTGTGCAATTATTCACACTTGTGTTCCTGACATGTTATATGTTTTATTAGTGGTTGTAGGGGAGGGGAACCTCTTAACATGAGACCCCATTGCTGTTGGGTTTCCCCCTCCTGCCCCCGAGAAAAGGGAAATGGACATTGAACTTTTAGTGCATGTTGCAGGGTTTTCAGACTGCTGTGTTCTACTACATTCTTCTTCTGCTTCAGATTTAGTATGAACCTACACAGATCCAGAGGAATTTCAGATCAATAAATATTGCACCTTCAGTGGACTCTATCCCAAGCCCTGTGGATCCCACGTGGAACCGAGAGTATGCGCAACTGTGCAGATCCTCATTGTGGGCAAGTTCTGCCCCACGGGATCTATGGGGCATGGGATCGCAGCCATTGTCATTTTCTTTCTTTTTTTCCCCCTCTAAATTTATCAAAACCAATAATTGAACACTTAAGTTTCCCTCCTCCCTTGTATGCGTTTATATCTCTTTATGGCCTATGCCAAGACTGTAAACTCTTTGGAGGCAGGCACTGCCTCCACCCCATTTTTGTTTTAAATCGCAAGTGTGACTGACCAGTTCTTGCTGGTTCTAACCCAGGAATGGGAAATCCCCAACTCCATATCCATACCCTCTAGCAGTACTTTTTTTGCCTGCCATAGTAACAGGTGGTTAGCTTTATTTTTATCTTGTACCCAGGTGTGTAGATACATTAGAATGGACTCGGGTGCACGACATTGAGATGGGCTACCAACAACCACTTTGTAACTGCCCCCTGCCCTACCGGCGCTCTCACACCAGCTTTGTTCCTCATTGCAGAACACAGTCAACTTTCCAGTGCCTGGATCTGGACCTTAGATCCAGTTCTAACCCCCCAGCCTCTCCCCCACCGCCCAAAAGCATTGAAAGACTGAACTCCGGGGTAAGGGGAGCAGAAATGAGAGTGTGCACACAAGGATAGTGAACAGATCAGTGGCACGGATGCATGAACTAGATCCTTCCGTTTTTGAGTGCACCCCTTAAGCACTCCCACTTCTAATTGTATGCAGCCCTTGGAGTTCAAAATTTTCAAAGTGGCCCCTGGGAAGGAAAAGTCCCTCCTCTTCCCCAAATAGTGAAAAAACCCAGACTGATGTCTAGTTGGCAGTCTGGGTCCCTGCTTTGGGAGCCCCATCCCTCACGTCTCCCTGAGACTCCCTTGTGGGTCTCAGCAGCCAGTCCTCCCCTCCCCTCCTCGGTACTGCTCCCTCCCTGTACCTAGCCAGACCCTTGCAGCACACACTGCCCCTGCCCCGGGCATGGAGTCAAGGGGCATGCTCGCCCTGCCACTCTCCTGCTTTGCGGCTCCTGTGCAATTCCCCTCCATCACACATCCGCAAGCACACTGCCTGTGTGGCTAAATGATGAGGTGAAGGAGGCTATTGGAGCCAAAAGGGCATCCTTTAAAAAATGGAGAGTCCCAATGAGGTAAATAGGGAAGAGCATAAGCGTTGCCAAATTAGTTGTAAAAAGTTAATAAGGCAGGACAAAAAGGAATTTGAGGAGCAACTTGCTAAAGATGCTAAAACTAATAATAAAACTTTTTCAGTTACATCAGAAGCAGGAAGCCTGCTAGAAAGTAAGTTGGGTCGTTAGATGACATGGGGCTGAAAGGGGTGCTTAGGGAGAGAAAGGATATTGCAGAGAAGCTGAATGAGTTCTTTGCTTCGGTCTTCACTGCAGAGGATGTTGGAGAGAGACCCACGTGTGAACTTTACTTTCTAAGTGATGGATTGGAAGAGCTGTCACAAATCAACGTGACTCTGGAGGAGGTCCTAGTGCAAACTGACAAACTAAATACTAACAAATCACCAGGAACAGATGGTATTCACCCCAGAGTTCTGAAGGAACTCAAATATGAAACTGCAGACCTACTGTTAGTAATTTGTTACCTATCGCTAAAATCTTCCATTGTACCTGAGGACTGGAGGGTGGCAAATGTAACCCCAATATTTAAAAAGCGATCCAGAGGTGATCCTGGAAACTATAACCATTAAGCTTGATGTCTGTGCTGGGCAAAATGGTGGAAACTATCATTAAGAACAGAATCGCTGGGCATGTTGATAAACATGGCTTAATAGGGAAGAGTCAACATGGATTTAGCAAAGGTAAGTTATGCCTCATTAACCTGTTGGAATTCTTTGGGGGTGTAAATAAGCTTGTGGACAAGGGAGACCCAGCAGATATAGTGTACCTGGATTTCCAGAAAGCAGTTGATAAGGTCCCACAGAAAAGACTCTTGAGAAAATTAAAAAGTCATGGGATAGGCGGTAGTGTCTTACTTTGGATCGGTAACTGGTTAAAGGATAGGAAGCAAAGAGTAGGACTGAATGGTCAGTTTTTACAATGGAGAGATGTAAAAAGTGGTGTGCCCCAGGGATCTGTATTGGGACTGGTGCTGTTTACTGTATTAATTAATAATCTGGAAAAGGGCATTAAGAGTGAGGCGATCAGATTTGCAGATGGCACCAAGTTATTCAAGGTAGTTAAAACACAAGCAGACTGTGAAGAACTGCAACAGGATCTTAGGAGACTGGGTGCCTGGGGATCTAAATGGCAGATTAGATTTAATGTGGATAAGTGCCAAGTGATACACACAGGAAAAAATAACCCAAACTATGAGTTCACAATGCTGGGTACTAAGCTAGAAGTTACCGCTCAGGAAAAGGATCTGGGAGTGATTGTGGACAATACACTGAAATCCTCAGCCCAATGTGCAGCAGCAGTCAAAAAAGCAAACTGAATGTTAAGAGTTATTTGCAAAGGGATAGAGAATAAAACTGAGTATGTCATGATGCTTCTATACAGATCAATTAGTGCAACCACACCTGGAATATTGTGTGCAGTTTTAGTCGCCCTATATCAAAAAAGACATAGCTGAACTAGAAAAGATACAGAGAAGAGCATGATCAAGGGTATGGAACGGCTTCCGTACAAAGAGAGGCTTGTCAAGCTGGGTCTCTTCAGCTTAGAGAAGAGAAGACTGAGAGGAGACATGATAGAGGTTTATAAAATCTTGAGTGGTGTGGAACGAGTAGAGATAGGGAACAGTTATTTGCCCTCTCAAATAGTACTAGAACTAGGGAACATTCCATGAAACTAGCTGCCAGCAGATTTAAAACAAATAAAGGGAAGTACTTTTTCATTCAACGCATAATTAACTTATGGAATCTGTTCCCAGAGGCTATTGTCAAGGCCAGTAGTATAGCTGGGTTTAAAAAAGGACTGGATAAGTTCTTAGAGAATAGTTCCATTAATGGCTATTAACCAAGTAACTTACAGGTTGAACGTCTTACTGTCGGGAGCTGGGAGTGAACAATGGGGAATGGATTGCCCATTGTGACTGTTGGTTCTTCTCCCATGCGATGGAGATTAACCACTGTTGGAGGACAGGTTGCTGGGCTTGATGGACCATTGGTCTGACTCGATATGGCACTACTTACATTCTTATGACTATGCTTGGGGTGACTCCTGTAGGGTGCACTGCATGGTGCCTGGCCCTGGTAAGGAGAGGGAAAGGTTTGGAGCTGCTCCTCTGCCCAGTCCTGCTGCAGAGGGGAGGTACTCTTTGCTGCTGCTTTGTGATCTCCATCCCACTCACTCTGCTCCATGGGCTCCTCCCCTCTTCAGACTCCGTTCTCAGCTTCAGATCAGAATCAGCCACGTGAGGCATCTCCATCCCTGCCCCCAGCAGAGCCACGTTGCTGCGACTCCTCCCTCTCTCCTCTCTACCTCTACTGAGGAAGATTCGGTCCAGTCTGTAATTTCATGAAGTCCTAAAAACCATCGGTAAAAACACACTGGCCCAGTGCAGCTGCCCTGTGGGTTTGTGGGCTCCCCAAATCTCTGAGACAGCTGCTGTTACTGTCCCTACAATAGCTACACCCCTGCTTGTACCACCTTAACAGTTCTGGCTGCTGCATTCCTGGCAGGTGGGGCACCTTTTCTCACTTTAACAAGCTTGGGAATAAACACTAATACCAAAAAGAAAGAAAGGTAACACCCAGTTTTTGGTTTGTTTGTTTTTCTGAAAGGTTAGAGGTTATGTAAATTTTAATTGGCATCACAGTCTGACCAAAATAGTTCTTAGTGGGAGACTTCAACCTCAAAGTTTGCCAGTCGACTATTACAAAATCTTGTGTATGTAAATTTATGCAAATTATGGGTGGCATGAAGTGTACTTATTTCTCCCCATTAAATGTTGAAGCGTATACGTATCCATCTTAATCTAGTCTACTATGACTCTCCTCTACTTGGGCCCCTCCACTTCATAATTCGGTCAACCCGCTTGTAATTCCCCTCAGCTCCCCCACACATGACATGGAAAGCCCTATTCTCAACTGTGGGGAAACTTAAAATAGGCCACCTGGTATGGGAAGCACATGGATGTAGAGTGCAGAGGGGAAGCAAGAGTAGACGTTTGCCTGCTGATCTGTATCTATGTAGGATTGTCTTTGTGTGTGCCTGCTCGTTTGTGTATGTGTAGACAGGTGCTGGTAGAATCCATACATACATCTTTCCCCAACTCTAAGGCTTTTTGTGGAGGGAGCAGGATGTTGGTGTGGCCCATGGCGAATATGTCCTGTGAGTTCAAAAGGTTCCCCTGCTGTCCTAATGATTATCATAGTATAAATAATAATAATTTCAAGAAACCTCCTGAAGACCTATTTAAAAACTTTTAATATTTTGTAACTTTCCTTTCTGTTAGTAATAGCAGTGAGCTGCCATTAATTTGACTGAAAATAAGAAACTTAAGGTAAAACCTAAACTGTAAGATGTTTTGTCGGAAGGGTTATCATTGAAAAGAATTTCGAATTGAGTTCTTTTTAGTGGTAGATGGAGGATCATGTTGTCATTGTTATAATTGTCAGCATGATGTCCTCTATTCAGTAAACTGGAATATCTTCCTCGCTCTTCTGCAGTGGAACAAAGTACTCTAAAAATTTAATGTACAATGGCAGACTAAATTAAACTGCAAGCTCTCAGACAGAGAAGTACTGGAACCCCCTCTGCTGGCACTAACAGGCTCCTTTCCCCAGTTCTCTTTACCCAAGGACTTGTCTGGCCTATAGACGGGAAATGCTAAAAGGCGTTCTTTAAGTGTCATACTGATATTTTTTTAAAAGAATTTCCTTGAGTTTGTTTTTAGCCCATTTTACTTCCTACAATGGTCCAATCAGTAATGTTTTTAATTTAACCAAATTTTAACCATTAAGGCGTAAGACAAGGGATGTGATTGTGTTTTATTTTCCCCTTTATACATATCTAAACCCAGTGTTTTCTATTTAGTTAAACAGAAATCTAATTTTGCATTGAAAATCAGTTGTTACAACTAAAAGTGCAATCGGGATCTTGACAGTAATACACTTCTGAATAATAAACTCTTTTAAAGTAACGGATTGTCTTGAAATTATGTTTAGGTTGACACATTCACTGGGCAAATAGTGCATATAATTTTTCAGAGTCTGACAGTGCTCTCTCAGGCCACATTCTGCTGAACAGAGATAAACCAAAGTAACTACTCCACTATGGTAGCATATAAACTGAACAGTTCTGTAAACTGAAGTAGTACTGCATCAATGTAAAAAAAACCAGTAGAGATCCCTGGACCATGGTCTCCACCCTCACAGGTTTTCATATTGACATTTACTTTGAAATACAAACCAAAGGATAGTATGTACTCCTGAGTACGTATCTCTTCCTATTCCTGAATAACATTGCCTTAGTGCTTTGTTTGTGCAAACATTTCAGGAGTTAAACAGAAGTAATGCTCAGCTACATCAAATTAACTATTGATTAGAATGTAGCCTGATTGTGATAGTCCAGGTTTTTTAAATGCTTGGAGGTTGGTTGCCCAAATGAAGGAATCACCAGTCAGCAGTAGTGGTGAAACTGATGGCAAGCTGATAGAGAACATATGCACAGGGGCATAGCTATCATAGGGACAGGATATGCGAGTGGCGTAGTTAGGGGGGGAGGGCTCAGTTGTGCCCAGGCCCAGGGGGAAACTGCTGGGGCCCAGAACCAGTCTGAGAATTAACTGCTGGGGTGGGTCCAGCGAAAATTGGGGGCACAGCGCAGGCTCATTGCAGGTACATGCAGTGGGAGGATGAAAGTGGCAAACTTTAGCCGCTGCTTCTGTTTTTCTCACATGCTGCCATGCTCCCACCAGCCTGCACACGTGGAAAGCAAAGATAGCTGGCTCTGGTAGTGCCAGCCAGCCGTCAGCGCCAGCCAGACAGCGCCAGCCTGTCCTCCTGCCTCATTGCCCGGCACCCGAGCCCGGAGCTTCCCAGCATGGGGAAGGCTTTGCTGCTCCTCAGCCATGCTCGCCCTCCCCTCTTTCTCATACACAACAATAAAAATACAATTAAAACAACCCATACCAACCCACCCACCCCATCTCCCTGGGTAAAGGCCCGGCGGAACAGCCAGGTCTTACACTCTCTGTGGAAAGATAGTGGTTGCAAGAAGGCTACTTCCCCTTCTCCTCCTCGTGCTGACTCACTCACTGTTCCAGCCTCCATGTCCCAGCACGGCTGGCAGATAGGTGAGAGAGGGGTTGGACAGCTCAGGTAACGGTACTGGCTGGGTGGGTTTATGGGGTCTGCACCTCACGCGCTATCTCTTCCTGGGGCGGAGCCAGAGAGAGACTGACTGATCCATCCTGGACCGGGGGGCAAGCCCAAGCACTGACAGCCAGCCACCAGTGTGACAAGGTAGGTGTGCACACTGTCCTCTCCCTCCTAAAGCCTGCCCCACTGACCCTCATTTTCCAAAACTCATCTCTTCCCCCATAGATCCCACCCCACTGACCCCCATCTCCCAACACTTGTCCCTTTCCACACAGAACCCACATCTTCCAATACCAGTCTCTCCCCTCATAGAACCCATCCTACAGACCCCCACCCACCAATACTGGTAAGAACTTGATCCAGGGGTCACATATCACAGACCTAAGGATCCCCACTGGCCCACCCCGTGTTAAGACCAAGTTATTATTTGTTTCAAATTTGCTGTCTCCCTCTTCCTTTCTTGAATGACGTAATTTAAATTTAAAGATTTAAATGATATCATATCTATGTATAAAAGTGAATTTTATATTGATGCAATATACTGTATGCAATCTGTACTGTTTTTAAATAATGCTTTTCTTGTTAGCAGTTATGTCAACTGACAAACCCTAAGTATAGCCCAGAACTGTGTTGTGTAACATCCAATGTATAACCCAAATAAATAATATTGGATGATCCTTCAGAATAATATGAAACGGCAGAGTTAGGATGATGTGTTAGTTTTACGTCATGCTTGGCCATATAGATCTTGATTGTAGAATTCCAGTGGGGTTCTGCAGTGATGTTGTGAAAAAGGGCTGAAGCAGAAACTTCTCTTGCTAAAGCTCTTTGTGTGCTTATTGCTTTGTCTGTTTTGGTGTTTTCAAGATAATTTTGGAGGTTTAGGTTTCTTAAGATCTTCATATTGGTTTTTAAGGATGGCTGTTTTAAGGATGACTTTAAAAAACCATGGTTTTTTCATTGTTTTTACATATGGTTGAAAGATAGTTACTTCTAAAGATGGTTTTTAGATGTCCAAAAGAGTAAATGGGTTTTTGGTGTTTGTTTTGGCAGTAAAAATTGGTAGAAAATGATCTTTCTTAGCATCATGTCAAAATGTTCTGCTAGTGGAGCAGCAAAAAGGAAGAGGCTTCAGAGTCACCCTGGGGTGGGGTGGGGTGGGGCGTGAGGGTGGGCAATAATTGTGGGCTTAGCCCGGACCCGTCCCAGCCTTGCTACGTCTTGGGAGATACATTTGTCCTGGGGCCCAGTCGGCAGGGGGAAAAGGGAACACACAAGTCCTGTCCTATTACAGTGCAGCTGGGTGGAGACTGAGCTGAGCGCAAGCGGAAGTGCCTGCAGTGTGCACTTCCAGGAAGGGAACAGGGGAGAGGATGGTGACGGGGGGGAAGGGAAGTCCATTTCTTGCAGCTGGGACCATTCCAACGTAGCCATACACCTGTATTTGCACCTCCAAACTAGAGTCCTGGAACTGAGACTGATGAGACCTGACTGGTTCAGGCGGGCTTGGTTTAGTTTAGATGCACTCGCAGCCATTGGCACCAAACCAGGTGCCGCAGCTGCAGGAGGCTCAGCACTATGGTGGCACAATGAGATCGCATGGCTGTGCTGAAAAGGGTTAGGTTAACACTATAGCCTCCCCTCACCCTTAGGGTGCTGTGAAATGGTGCTCTGGTATGCTGATATGCTAGGGGGAAGGACTATGTCCCAAAGGGGGGAGGGGTTAAGGTATTTACCCTGCTCCTTTCTAACATGGCCACTCCCCTCCTCCCCCCCCCCCCAATGGAATTGCATTGATATCACAGTGCTTCATGGGGTGTTGGTGGTGGCACATGGACATATCCCAGCCAAGCTTATACCCAGCATAGTTTGGTTCAAAAGGGCCCGACTCCAAATTTCTGGACTGAGTAGGGCTCTACCTCAAACACTTCCTCCAAACAGACCTGTTGCATATTGATAGGCTGTTCTTCATTCACGCATAACTTCACAAATCCGCTCTCCTCTGTAAAATGTGCCTGATGAGTAAGGGGGCAAGTTAAGCTGAGGAAACTGGGTATCTTTTTGTCCCTTGTGCCTTCTCCTCAACACCCCTTGTGAGAGGTGTCAAATCTGATCTTCCTATGTGTTCACGGGATCTAATCTATTTAGGCATGGAGAACTGTGCCTAGATTAGGCTGTCCACTGATAAAACTTGAAGAATCGGGCCCATAGACTGTACGTCTGTCAATACAGTACCCCATAAAACACCAACAGGAAGACAAAGTCTTGAAAAACAAAGAATGGTGCATAGTGAAGCTGCTGAATGATCAGCATTAATAACAATACCTTTCTTAGTAAATGCATGCTTACATAATTTGTTATGAAAGAATGCTGCTGGTTGAACTGTGTGCATCTCTGTTGCTTATTAAACTGTCTCTCCAGAATGCCTATGATACACTGCCTTCTGCATGAGAAGGGTTAAGAGGAGACAACATCCTGTCAAAGACCTTGTTTTTAATTTTGCCTCTCGCATTGGCACAGATCCGGCTAAGAGCAGCCCAGATTAGTTAGGAAAACCTTTGAAGAGATTTAAGATGTCCTTCAGCCAGTTTGAAGGTTTTTGTCTTGCAAATCCAGTACAAGGGCGCCTGCAGGCATCTCGACCCTTGCTGTGCTGCTGATGCAGCTCAAGGTCACACTAACCCGCCCTGTGACATTCAACAACAAAAAAAATTATGCGGTGAAACTGCTTCAGCATTCAGCCAACCAACAACTTCCTCAGTTCCTCACTAAAGGAAGAAGTGGTTTGCCCCACTCCTTCCTTTCTTTCTTTTTCTTTCATTCTTTTTTATTTTTTATTTTTTTTTGGGCTTTGTGGATTTTTGCTGTAGGAAATAATCCAGGATTTCTGGTGTGTGTGATGACAAGGTCATTTCTTAATTAGAACACATGTAAAGAACAAAGCTAAATGGCTTCAAAACAGCTTTGTAGTTGATGGAGAGGATTTAAATTATTTAAAGAGATAGTCACCCAAGTATGATGGAAACTGAATTCTAAAGACATTAACGCCTTCGGTGCTGTGCGGTTTGTGTGCTTCCTGAAAAGAAATGTCAGCCTCCATATCTGTTTACAGTCAAGACAACAGTGTGTGTATACTTATTATACTAGCTGTCTTGTGAACTAATAAAAGTCAAAGGGAACTTTTTATTTTCCTGTTACTGAAGAGTGCTACTAGATAACTATAGATCAAGAGATAATTGTATAAAACTTTGCTTGTTACATTAAGGCTTTTATACTACTATTGATTTGTTGGGCCACATCCTATTTCTTCAATGAGTTTTGCACCAGTGTTACGCTTTGAGGATTAGTTTTAGAAGACTGCATAATTTTACCTATTAGAACAGAATTTCTGCATACAGTTTTGCTTTTCTTTTTTTTTTCTTTCTCATCTGGAGATTGTCTTAGGCCTGGGGTGCACAATAATACTGACTCAGCTTTTTCTACCATGGGATACTATGTATTGTATTGTTCGCTCACAGCTGTGGAGCAACAACTCACTGGAGTGAGTGGGGAGCGATTCTAATGGGAGTGGCCACCGTGCCCACTCAGGCAGCCTCCATGCACTCCTGCCACCATGGACCAGCCCTGCAAGCAACTCATACAGGCAGCCATTCCCACTCCCCCTGCCAGCAACACCCACCACCCAAAGCCCTGCCCAACTGCCTGACCTCTGCCATGACACACAACTGTGGATACCATGGAAACGGCTGCAGCAGCCAGTAATCCCTTCCTGCCCAGTATCTCATGCAGCCGCTGGCAGTCCTGGCCATCAACGGAGGTGTGCATTGAGTGAGACACGTAGGATGTTGCTGTCCGAGCTGCTGCTCTCCATGGGGTTGGCTGTTCTCTTGTGCATTGCTAGAGGGGTTTGTTGTGCTTTGAGCCAACATGGAGTTGTATTTTGGGCGTGTGTCCTTTAAGAGCTCCCTAAGTTCCCGGCAGGACTGTGGGTGGTACTGGGGAGGCAGTGGGATTGCGGACCTGTCTGCTGGTGTGGGTGGTTCATATGGGTAAGGATAAATGGGTGCATCCCCATGCACTTTTTTGGCTTCCCCTGCACAGAGCACTCCAGATTTTTTGGCAGTAGCCATGATTGGGTGCTGCATGGGTCATGGGAGTGCATCCCTCTGAGCCACCTTCAAACAGGCGTATGGGTGAGTGGTTAATAGTGGCCATGTATAGTACCATCTCATTTAAAAACACACCCCTCCCCCATCTTTTTCTTTTTTTCTTTTAGCAGCAATTTGTGGAGATAGAATGAACTAGACAGCTTGTGTTTTCTGTGTCTTGGCTTCATCTGATGGAGGGGTTTAATGCAACACCTTTGTGATAGAAATGGAGGGATAGGAAGGAGGTCTAGCATACTTAGGGTGGTCATACCTCCCAATGCAGCCCTGCAAGATGTATTTTTCATAAGTGTATTCTTTTAAAGGGGATGTATGGCCACCCTAAACATACTGTAGATCCTGGCTTTCATGAATGGCCACGTTTTACTGTCATCTTAGCTGCAAGCTTAAAAGTTAAATAAGTTGTTTGTCAGGTTTTTAAAATTATTATTCATGAGGAAAGGAGAATTTTACTAATACTTGACTTGAGAGCATGTCTTTTTGCTTCTGTATTCATACTGCCTCAAAGAGAATTGCAGTGAAGAGAAAATAGTTTCCCCCTTAATCTAAAATGTATCACTGTTTTGGCACTTTTAAGTAGAAATTTAAGGGTTTTCAAATGTAAATAGCATAGTATATACTGAAGATTTTAAAATGTGAATTGTTCTAGTCTTTCTGGACAAATCTCAATGTAGCAGGCGAGATACAGTGAACATTAGATGTCAAGATGAAATTAACTAGCTTAGTATTGCTAAATTCTGCTTGCTGTATGTGGTGATCTCTCCTGTAAGAAGGGGAGCTGAATGTTTTATGGCTAGGGAGAGGGGGCTAGAAGATGTAACTTCTTTTTCCTCCACCCCTCCTATTCTGCACTTGCTCTCTGGCAGAGGATCAATATGAAGAAAATGATGAGACAAACTGATTCCATGCAAGAAAAAGGGAGTGAAGAAGAGAACTGATATGCTATGTGGAATCTGTACATTCTTGCCCTTGCCTGTGGTGTTGTATGCCCTTAATATTACGCGAGACCTACACTCACCTGCTAGTAATTTCTAATTTACTGTCCTAATTCATCGATTTGTTATCACTAATTGTACTTCATTTACTTCTGTGTAGTTTCCAGTACCTAAAGGGTTGAAAGGTTGCTGTAATTGGCACCCGCAGCTGCTCTTTCTTTTGACAGGGGATAATTTTGCAGCCTATGCTTTGTGTGACAGCTGCCTAATTGGGCATTCTCCCCTTGTAGCGAGCCTGCCTCCTCCAGACTCCCTGCTGACAAATGGTGGTGGATTATAGATGAGGACATGCTGACCCATTCGACCTTGCTGAGACAGCGGGGAGGGGCCTCCTGCTACTTCAGGGAAGCTTTGGGTCATTTAAAGGACAAGGTCATGAGCCAGGTGGGGAAATGACATGATATCACATGACAATAGCCTGATGACACGGTCAGTATGTCAAGGACAAACTCATCAGTATTGATTAAGCTTCTCTCTGTATAATACCTCATTGAAGTCACTGATACTCGAGAAGTATTTTGCTAATTTTATATGAAATAATGTGCCAAATGGAACAACCAAATTTGGTTTTAGGAATATTTTTACGTTTATAGCCTCAATTCAGGTCACACATCTGGAAACAATGTTAGTAAAGTCCTGCCAATAAAGATTTTTACCAATATTTTTGGATTATTCTGTAAATTATATATTCTCATTATCACTTAATACTGAGGAAATACTGGAAAATAAATGCAACTGAGCAAAAATTAAAGGCAAAATTACTTTGCCTTTAACATTTCACTATGCTGAATAGCTTAAAAATCTAGACAGTCAAACACGTGCAATATCTCTCTATCAAATATAACAGTTTGACTGCATAGTGGATTGTAAAATAAAGTTTTAAAGAAAAACCTTTAAAGCATTTTATATGTTCCCCAGATCTAATGATATCTTGCTCATTTTAAAGTTACAGAAGATTCAAGAATGCCAGCCCCATACTCCTATCCCCCAAAAGAAAGCTCCTAACTTTTAAATGGGTTTTTAAAATGTCTTGTAAGAATAGCTGACAATTTAAAAAAAAAAATTTTTTAAAAAAATCTTGGAGTCTGCATTGCTATGCTAATAAATGTCAAGGCAAATGAACAGCTTGTTGACATTGGCAATTTTAGACAATAGTAAAATGCTTATTTTTCTGACATAATTGGACTTGATGTTTTGATTATGCTAAAAATGTAAATACATTTTTAAAAACCTCCTTTGAAGCACATTAACTGTTTTAAACTTAGTGATATAATTCCATTTTTACTTCTGCAGAACAGTTTCATACCTTTTTGGTTTTTATTTTCTTAAGTCAACCATTTAGCAAAGAAATCAGTGTGCTCTAGCTTTCATTTCAGTGAAAACAAAATTGTTGTTAGATGCTCTTGTGTCTAAATCTCATCAGTTCACCAGGATGTAATTTTACTCCCCTGAGGTAAAAAGCCGTCAGTGGTAAAGTGTGATGAATTAGTTCACTCAAGTAGACGCGTCCGTGTGTGTGTGTGTGTTTAATTCTGACCTTGCTGTGCATGTGTTTAGCTGCTCTTAGTGCCCGAGTCAAGCTTGGTGGAGGGTTAATCCTGTGCCCTTGTACACGTATACTTGATTAGTAGTTGTGGTTATCTCAGCAGAAGACATTCCGCCCTCCTCCTTGTATTGGTCGGGACCCGGGCATTGGGGAGTCAAGTCAAAGGAGAAAGAAAAGAGATTTTACATTAGTATTCTATGAAAGCCTTACTGTCTGCAGAACAAATTGATTGCTACAGTGTACCTGTGCTTGGCACCACTGCTGTGAAAGAAAGGTATGGTTGTAATCTGTTTTATTGTATTACATATTGTGACACTCCAGGAATATTTAACATTCAGCTCTTTCTGTGGCACCTGCTATAATTCTCAGTAAAGAAAAGAAATGAATGAAAAGTATGTGAGAGTATTGGAAATGCATCTTTATTTTCTGCAATAAATTATGTACCCCATTTCTAATAAGATAAATTTGGTTTATACTCCACTGGAAACATAACCTGATTGATAACAAAAGCCTGTGTACAGTATTCAGTGACACAAACCTGTCAGTGGTTGCAACATGCCTGCACAGATGACGTTCTAGCTAATTTTGTAAGTTAAAAAAACAACGAAATAAACAAAAACACCCAAACAGATGGGTGATGTGAGAGATGAGGGGGGGAAATTGATTTGTTGTTCTAGTTAATTGATTATTGTTTTTTGCTCCCGTTGCCCCTGTGTGTTGTGGTGTACAGAGAGATAAGATATTGGATAATGGAAGATGTTGCATATTTCTTTAATATATGTTAAACTAAGAAAAGGCTCGGGAAAAGGCTCTCAGTATTTGTGCTTTGGGGTTAATTTTTACTGGTATATTTTTCCCTCAATTTTTTTTCATCTATGGGTTGGAACTGTTCTTTTTTTGATGTCAGTTGTAGACTTTACCTAGTTGCTTCTGTGGCTTTGTAGATGCTCTGCTGATTTCAGTAGTATGTTTGATGGGAACTGTACAGCAGTGGATTTAATAAGTTTCAGGCTGTTTCATAGTGAGCTTTGTAGCATGCTTCATTCTTAGCATTGCTGATGTTGCGTTTGCAATTATTTGGATGTTTGCTTCAGCCCTGTTAAAACATTTCAAGTATTTCTGCCCCTGTAATGCAGCCAATTAAGTTGTAGGGCAGGTTGCAGGCTTGCCTGGGACATTTAAACCTTGATATAAAACCAAACTAATAATCTGATGAAAATCTATTCTTTCAAGTCTATTATCACTGCACACAAGTTTTCAATGTTACTCTCAAAACTCTCCCCTTAGTCATCTTCATAATGTATAACAAATAGTTTCCTTAAAGAAAATCAAGAGCACAGAATGTGTCACATGCAGACTTGGAAGTAACTTTTGCAATTTATCATGTGGATGAGTATCCTTGAGCTTCTATTTTACACCTTGCAACGGGTGTGAAATGTAGGCCCTTTTCACACACTTTAACACTGATAAAAAGGGTGTTATATTTTATTATACATGTTGCAGAGCTGCAGGTGTGCTCTGTGGGTGCCCTGAAACATGTATAATATGTAACTCCCATTTTATCAGTGTTAGTGTGTCTATGTGAAAAGGGCCATAACAAAAACTCATTGACAGTTACAAGAATGTCTTCACAAGCGTGCGCTTTGGGTCAATAGGATATGATTGTGTACAAATAATTTAAAACTGTTTAGTGTAAACGTATTTACCCATGGAAAATATATTCTAAATGAAATGTTTTTCTTTTTTTTTCTCATCAGTGCCTTTTCTAATCAATTTAAAGCAAAATAAATGTTTAGTGAAAATACAATAAAACTATTATGCAGATTTTCTTAAATCCAAATCGCAAAACCTAGAGAACTGACCAAACTTTTAAAGTTAATTATCAGTTGTCAGGACATAGAAATAATTCATTTTTATTTTAAATTCCATTCAGCAGTATTTTTTTAGAAATTTTAGACAAATTATTTAAAAGCTGTTTTGAGGTCATAGGAATAATTTTGTTACACAAATACAGAGCAATAATACTGTATTTGAATGCAATTAACTTTCCTTCATAAATAATTCAAGCTATGAGTTTAAATAAATTATTAGAGGAAAGGAAAATGACTGGAGATTAAACCTAAGTGAGAACTCTAAAATATTCCCAACCAATATTTTTGGGACTACTCTTCCAAGTCTTGCTTGTTAGTTTTATTTATTTTTTGCTTACTATCCATATAGGAGTAGTATAAAATCATCAGATTCAAGAACATCTGTAGGATTCAGATAGTATGGCTCTGTGAGGAGCTGTTTACACTTTCTCAAAAGAAAAGAACTAGAGGACACTTGATGAAATTAGCTGTCAGTAGGTTTAAAAGAAATAAAAGTGTTTTTTTCACATAAAGTACAGCTAACCTGTGGTACTCATTGCTGGATGATGTTGCATGTTAACTCAGGCTGGGATCCCTCAGGACCCCGGAGCTGCTCCATGCCCCTTCCAGCCACCTCCCTTGGGCCCTGCGAAGACCCCAGCAGACAGGCCAGCGGTTCCTCTGATTGTGGCCTGTCCATGCACCATATTCCCCTTCCACCATAGAGTTGTGGTTGCTCCTGTAACCACTCTAGGCTGCAACTATAATTCTGCGGTGATTAACTTGGCCTGCAAGGTGACCCCAGGGTAGTGTGTTGCCCCGGTTCGGACCACATTACCCCACATGGTGTGCTCCACCTTTCTAGCCATGTGGAGCTGCCCTGGCCCAAACTGGGCTGGACATCTGATGGCTGCCCTTCACATAGGTGGGTAAATCTGGGGCAAAGGGAGTCTTATGAGGGGAGGCCTGGCTGGTCTGTTAACACCCTTTGTTAAGGTCAATAGCATAACTGGATTCAGAAAAGAAAGAGGTTCATAAATGGGCAGTAGTCAAATTGGTGAGGGGATGTGATCTCTGGCTCTAGGGGCTTGGGAGTGAATTGCAGGAATGGATCATGCCAAGCACTTTAGCATTTTACTCTAAAGCAACTGAAGCTGCCCGCTTTTGGAGATGGGATATTGGGCTAGATGGACCTAGTATGACACTTAGGTTCTCATGTTGTTGTTTTGATTGTGCTTTTCCCCCCCTCCTTTTTGTAAAAGGAAATCAGTTTATGGAAATGTTCTTTTGTTACTAGTTCAGATGCATTAATATGCTTGAAAACAACCAATTTCTTATTGCTGCTAACTGGGAAATTTAGCTTGGTTGGGATGATGGAGGGTTTTTTCTGATGTGAAAACTGTGGAACTAGTAATATATTTGCATTTTTTTCTGAGCAAGCGTCTGATCCTTCTGGCTTTTGAGATTGTCAGGATCAGTTGTAAGTCCAAGATTGGCTTCATCCAGAATGACCACCTCTTCTAGTTACATATATTCAAGAATTACTATTATTATAAGCATTTATGTAGCGCCAGCGATGTACCTGGTGCTTTAAAAAAAACAAGATAGACACGGTCCCTGCCTGAGAGCTACAATTTGACTGTCAGGTATTAAATCATGGCATCTCTTGCAGGTGTTTATGTACTATGAGGTCAAGATTATGAAACATGGTTCCCACATCTAGTCCCGTCTGCTATGTCCTGTTTCAGTATGAAAAGAGGAAGTTAGTTTTATTGCATAACCTTCCTGAGCAAACACATTTGTGTGTAAACTGAGTTTGTCCTCAAGTTTATTAATGCTTTAGCTTCCCAGTTCCCATGAATGTTAAAGGCAGTTGAATTGTTAAACCTCATGCAGGAACCATTTGCATCTACTATGCCATTAGCTTTCCATGGAAAATGCTTATTTGATTTACTTCAATTTTAACTCTTCCCTTTAGGAGAGTACCTGGCTCTGAGCATGGACCCTGGTCCATTGCTTGTTTCTGGCTCTCCTGCTAGTAAACTAACTTAGTAGGAGGCAAGGAATCTAACAGGTTCCAGACCTCCAGAGACATGCAACAATCTTCTGTATGTAATGGAAATGTTCTCAGAAAAGGTACAGGAAACAGGTGGGCGAAGATGAGGGTTGGAGGCATTCCTGTACTTGTGCTACATGTGCAAGGAAGCTATGACAGTCCTCATTGTGGAGCATGGCATGTGGCTCTCAATGTCGTAGCTGCCTTTACACATGTGCAGTAAAAGCTACGACATGGGCAATCTTTGTATCTGGAGGTGGGGCAGCAATCGCAAAGATGCAGGTGCCTACCACGTGCATACCATGTAACAAATAATAATAATAATAATAATTCAGGGCACCCGCAACAGAGCGATTGAAGTAGCTTGCCAACTGTTTCAGAAGAGGTCCAAGGCAGTGATGAGAATAGAACCCACAGCCTCAGAATCCCAAATCCTGGGTCCTGGGCCATGCTGCATATCTTGAAATAGTTACAGTGAAATCCGCTTAAGCATAAGAACTTGCTTAACTTGAATTTCTGGATAAGTCAAATTAATTCATTTTCTTTTTCCCAGCTCCAGGTCTATGAGAATGTATTGCTTCAAGGCACGAGATGGGCATTAGGGATTGTCAGTTCTCTCTTCTCCAGCCTCTCCAGACATGCAGACTGACCGCCAAAGTCATGAATGTGTGCATGTGGGTATGGAATGGAAATTACGCTTGTGCCCTTGGTCAGTGATCTGCGCCTGGAGATTGACAAGGGGAATTGTACCCTGTTAATTTTGTTAGATCTTTCAGCAACCTTTGATGCAATTTATCATGAGGTGGTGTTGACACGATTGTGGGACCTGGTGGGGGTGCCGGGACTGCCCTGGGGTGGCTCCGTTCGTTCCTGTTGGGGAGGTTGTCTCTGCAGGTGATGGTGAGTGATTGCTTATTCTCCCCTCCTGACCTTTCCTGTAGAGTCCTACTGGACTCCATCTTCTCCTCCCATCTTGTTCAATATGTATATGAGACTGCTGGGCAAAATTATTTGGAAGTTTGGTGTGAGGTGTCATCAGTATGGCTGATGGCACCCAGCTTTAACTCTCTTTTTCATCTGACACAGGTCCTGCAGTCTTGGTGCTTACCTGTTACCTGGCTGCGGTTGGGGACTGGATGAGGGTGAGCCACTTAAGACTGAATCCTGAGAAGACTGAGGTGATGATGGTTGACTGGCCCTGTGACTTGGAGGGGATTGGAACTCCTGTTGTTGATGGGGTCCAGCTCCCTCTGGTTTCTCAAGTTCGCAGTCTTGGAATGCTTCTGAACCCCGTGCTGTGCCTGGATCATCAGGTCGTGGCTGTGGTCAGGAGTGCTTTTCACCAACTCCGTCTGGTGTGGAGGCTGCGGCCTTTTCTTTCTTATTTGGACCTTGCCAGTGTCGTCCAAGATCACTTTGAGGCTAGATTACTGCAATGCACTCTGTGAGGCTGCCTTTGATGACTGGAAGCTGCAGCTGGTGCAGAATGTGGCAGCTCAGCTCCTTTTGGGGATGGGTCACTGGGAGCACATTATGCCAGTGCTTCAAAGTCTGCACTGGTTACCTGTTGCTTTCCGGGTACAATTCAAGGTGCTGGTTTTGATCTTTAAAGCCCTAAAGGACCTAGGCTCCACATATCTGAGAGATCATCTGTCTTACCATGCCCTGCTGCGGGGCCTTACAGTCATCTAGTAGCGCTCTGCTGCGGGTTGTCTGTTACCCTTGCCCACAGGACAGGAGTGTATTATTTATTTATTTTTATTTATTTATTATAAACATTTGTAACCTGCACCCTCCTGCCAAGGCAGCTCGGGGCAGTGTACATACCACTTAAAACAAATTTAAAACATTTCAAAATACAACAAAACCTTAAAGTACACACAGAATGGAGCCAGTAACTCACCCTTCCAACCCAACCCTCCCACCCACTACCCACCTCCCTCACCAAAAAGCTTGATGGAACATCCAGGTCTTACGTTGTCGTCGAAAGAAGGGGAGGTCCAGGGCCAAGGGTGTTGATTTTGGTAGCTGCTCCAGTTCTATGGAACTCCCTTCTTCTGAAGGTTTACTTAAACCTGAGTCTAAGCATCTTCTGGAGGTGGTATAAAACATTCTTGTTTGGAAAGACATTTGGCAGGCAGGGATACGGTTTGTTGGGGCTGGCTGGGAGATTATATGTGGTTGTGTGGAGGGGATAGGGAAGTATTCGGAGGAGTGGTTTAAGGGGTATGGTTCTGGGGGGGGAACTGGGGTGTTTTAAAGGTTTTTATTAATTGTAAGCTACTCTGAACCGATTTGGTAAGGGTGCATATAAGTATAAATTAAATAAAATGTGTATATTCATGTCAGTTGTGACTCTCGGAGTATCAGGCGGGCTGCAGAGGGGAGTGAGCATCAGATTTTTTGTTTCTGTCCCCCTCCTCCCCTCTCCCCTCTTCTCTGACTCTGTTTCTGATGGTGAGAAAGGAACTGGTGATGGAGAAACCTGGTGTTAACTTAACCATTTTTCTGCATCACCAGGTCAATTTCCTTGAGATCAGCTGAAGTAGAATTTCTGATAACTCAGACTTCTTTACCTGGGTGGAGAAATTCAATTTCTTTCTTTATTTATTTAAAATGTATATCCCGCTCCTCCTGCCCACAGGGCAGCCCGGGGCGGCGAAAAACATTCATTTAAAACAATATAAAATTTTAAAACAATTTAAAATACAATATGTGGGCAAAGCCCCCACCCCCACCCCTCGCCAAAAGCCTGACGGAACAGCCAGGTCTTACATATACGCCGAAACAGCAGGAGAGTGGGAGCCAACCGAGCCTTCTCCGGGAGCGAATTCCACATCACAGGGGCGACCACCGAAAAAGATCTAATATCGGTGGCCACCCGCCCTGTCCGGGGAACCTCCAAAAAGGCTCCCAGGGACGATCTCAAGGGTTGCACGGGCACATGGGGAGTGAGGCGGTCCCGCAGATAAGGTGGGCCTAGGCCGTGAAGGGCTTTAAAGGTTAAAACGAGCACCTTGAACCTGGCCCGGTGCTTTATAGGCAGCCAGTGCAGAGCCCGGAGCACTGGTGTCATGTGCTCCCTGCGACCCGCCCCCGTCAGGAGACGGGCTGCAGCATTCTGCACCAGCTACAGCCTCCGGACCAGCTTCTCGGGCAGCCCCACGTAGAGCGCGTTGCAGTAATCCAGCCTCGAGGTGATGAAGGCATGGATGACAGTGGCGATGTCAGAGTCTGAGAGATACGGCCGAAGCCGCCGGACAAGATGTAACTGCCGAAACGCACTCCCCGCCACGGCCACAAACAGATTCCAAGCTGAGCCACGAATCGAGGAGCACCCCCAGACTCCGCACTTGAGAGACCATGGGGGGGGGGG